>CM077080.1:171486038-172066800 GCA_039513925.1 Platanthera zijinensis | reverse complement strand
TTTTCGTTTCACAGTCAGACTATACTGACGCGGGGTTTCACCTTGCCCGTTCCACATAGTTGCAGTCAGCTCAACTTTCCACCAGTAGCACTGCCACAAGAGAGTCCAAATCTAGTGAATTTTGACTTCCTCAGCATTTATCATTCCTGAAAGCCTTCACGCAGCGGTTTCAGTTTCCGTACTCCAATCCGGAAACAATGGGCTTCAGCGATTTGGTACCTCCGTTTTGGCCATATCTACACCGGACTCGCCGGAACTCCTCGTCTTTTCCTGTCAAATTAAGGACTTCACATGTCAAGCAGTTAATCTTTGATAGGGTTCGCTTGAGCCATGGAGAGATTTTAGATATTGTGCCCTCTTCGCACCTCCCTCTTCGCTCTCTTGGACCACCGTAGCACCACCGCAGCCGGACTCCCTTCTTCTTCTCCTTTCCCTCTCTTACAGAAAGAGTAGAAAGAAGGATATGAGAAGAAATCTCCTCCCGGCCTTATAGGAATCTCCATGAACAGATTCTACTTAAATAAAAAGGGCCAAGTTCCACTGAAAAATTCCCTTGAAATTGGCTGACACGGCCTGTGACACGCCCGTGTCACAGGCCGTGTACCCTTAAGCGGCACACGCGGCAGTCGCACTGACTGAAATATTCTAGAACACGGGGCATCGACACGCCCGTGTCGAACCTGACACGCCCGTGTCAGTCATGAGACCGCCCGTGTCTCCTGTTACCCGGTACTCACCGATTTCCAAACCAGTACACGGGTCAGAACACGGCAGCTGACACGCCCGTGTCTAGCCTCACATGCCGTGTTCCCGGCCGTGTTCAAGGCCATGTCCTGCTCTGACTTGAATAGGTCAATTTCGAAAATTAATTCGAACACGCCCTGGGAACGCCCGTGTCGAAGGCCGTGTCCAGGCTCGACGATCGGCGACTCTCAAATGTCGATTAAACTGAACACGCCCTGGGGACACGCCCGTGTCCCAGGCCGTGTACACCCGTACACGCCCTGGGGGACACGCCCGTGTCCCAGGCGTGTCTAACAGCCTCCAACCCAAAATTGTGTACAAACATATTTGAGATTTTGGGGTGTTACAATCCTCCCCCCTTAATAAAATTTCGTCCGAATTTGAAGACAATAGGGAGAAAATAACAAAACATTTATATGTTTCTATTACATATACAAAGAGTGAACAAAGCTACGAAAATAACTCGGGAAACTCGGCTCGCATGGTCTGCTCGCGTTCCCATGTTAGCTCTTCTCGGCCACAATTGTCCCACCGGACTTTGACCATCCCGATCACCTTGTTCCGCAACTATTTCTCGGCTCGATTCCTCAATCCGTATAGGCTTCACCTTTGTCGTTAGCCCATACTCAACTGGCACTCGATCATTTTCAACTATATGAGCTGGATCCTTGACTGCTTTGCGTAACACCGAGATGTGAAACACGTCATGCAATCCACTCAATTCCAATGAAAGAGCTAACCGATAGGCAGCTTCCCCAACTCGCTCCACCACTTCAAACGGACCAAGGTATCGCGGACTTAGCTTTTTCAACTGCCGGATCCGAGATACGCCTTTGAAGGGCTTAATCTTTAAATTAGACCCAGTCACCCACCGCGAAACTCCACGTTCGGTGTTTAGCATTGTAATACTTGGCCTGCCGATCTTGGCTATTAGGAGCCTCTCTCGAATAGAGCGTATTGTTGAGGTAGCATCCTCGACTTCTTTTTTGCCTAAAAGTTTAGTCTCGCCAGTTTCTGCCAAGCTAGTGGTGTGTACGACACTTGCCGACCATACAGCGTTCAATGGGGCCATGCCCTATACTCGCTTGATAGCTATTATTATAGGCAAACTCCACCATAACAAGATGTTCTTCCCACTTCTTACCGAAGTCCAGGGGCGCACATACGGAGCATATTCTCCATCGTTCTTGGTTCGTTCAGTTTGGCCATCCGTTTGCGGGTTGAAAGGCCGTACTGAATGCTAACTTTCGTGCCCCAACATCTGATGAACTAATCTCCAATCCTTTGAAGTAAAACGCCCATCTCGATCACTTACGATGCTCCGGGAACACCGTGCAATCGAACTATCTGCTCCACATAAAGCTTTGCCAACGTTTCCACTGAATCGTCCCGCTTGTTTGGTATAAAGTGAGCCACCTTTGTCAACCGGTCTACAATCACCCAGATTGAGTCATGGCCACGCTGAGATTTCGGCAATCCGTGCACGAAATCCATAGAAATATCTTCAAATTTCCATTGCAGAACCGACAATGACTTCAGGAAACCACTCGGCCGTTGACATTCTGCCTTTACCAAAGCACAAGTACGACATTTAGCCACATACGCGGCTATGTCCTTCTTTAAACCAGGCCACCAGAACAGTTTCTTCATGTCTTTGTACATTTTTGTGCTCCCAGGGTGAATTGAATACTTTGTAAAGTGCGCTTCATATAGCAGCCCTTCTCGCAATTTACCCGCACTAGGGACGCACAATCGGCCATCTTTTCGTAACAAGCCATCATCCCAGGAGAACTGATCACCAGATCCCTCCTTTGCATAGCGTTGGAGACTTTCATCCAACTCCGTTGCCCGCCGAACCCTGTCAGCAAGGTCATATTGAACTTCCAACCAGTTCATGCTTGCTTCAGTTGAAGAATCTCTTTCCACACAAGATATCTCCAAGGCTTCCAACTCCTGGATTAACTGCTCATCATGTATCCGCAACCAATTTGCCCGTACTGGAGTCCGACGACTCAAGGCATCAGCATCAGCGACCACATTTCCCTTTCCGGGAACATAGTGAATGTCGAAGGTATAATCCCCAAGAAATTCCATCCACCTTCTTTGTCGCATATTCAACTCTTTTTGATCGAGCAGATACTTTAAGCTTTTATGATCGGTATAAATATCTACTTTCACGCCATATAGATAATGCCGCCACAATTTTAGCGAAAAGATCACCGCCGCCAACTCCAAATCATGGACGGGGTAATTACGCTCATGCACTTTCAATTGACGTGAACCATAAGCGATCACCTTGCCAAACTGCAGGAGAACGCAGCCTAAGCCGCTCCCTGACGCATCGCTGTATATCTCAAATCCATCTGTACCACATGGCGACGTCAACACGGGCGCCGTGGTCAAATGACTTTTCAGCTCCTCAAAAGCTCGTGCGCACTCCGGCGTCCAAACGAACTTCTGATCCTTTCTCGTCAACGTAGTCAGAGGCAAAGCAATCCGGGAGAAGTTCTCCACGAACCTCCTATAGTAGCCCGCCAGTCCAAGGAAACTCCTGACTTCGGCCACTGAAGACAACACTGGCCAATCCCGAATGGCACTTATCTTAGCCGGATCCACCGCTATGCCCTCTCCACTTACCACATGGCCTAGAAAAGCCACCGACGAGAGCCAGAACTCACACTTTGAGAACTTGGCATACAGCTTATTTCTTCGCAAGGTATGCAATACTAATCGCAAATGGTTTGCATGATCTTCCTCCGATTGTGAATATACCAGGATATCATCAATAAACACAATCACAAACAAATCCAGGTATTCGCGGAACGTACGATGCATGAGATCCATGAATACCGAAGGCGCATTACACAAGCCGAACGGCATCACTGTGAACTCATAATGACCATAGCGTGTGCCAAACGCTGTCTTGGGAATGTCACCTTCCCTAATTCGCAACTGGTAATACCCGGACTTCAAATCCAACTTCGAATAGACGGTTGAGCCCGCTAGCTGATCGAACAAGTCATCGATCCGAGGAATTGGATACTTGTTTTTTCTCCGTCAGTTTGTTTTAGTTCGCGATAATCAATACATAGTCGCAAACCACCGTCTTTCTTTTTCACAAAAAGAACAGGCGCGCTCCAAGGTGACATACTTGGGCGTATATAACCCTGCTCCAACAACTCTTGCAACTGAACTTTCAGTTCGGCCATTTCTTTTGGCGCTACCCGATACGGCGAACGGGCCAGGTTTTGCACCCGGCACCAGCTCGATAGCGAAGTCAATTTCCCTTTGGGGAGGTAACCCCGGAAGGTCCTTTGGAAAAACATCCGCATATTCCGACACAATCGGCACTTCACTCACACTGGCCTTTGGCGCCACCGCCTCTATGAGTGTGAAGAACAACTCCGCACCCTTCCGAACTGCCTTAACAACTTGGAGAGCGGATAACAACATCCCACTCATCCCTTGCATACCAATGAACTTGGTCTCTCGTTCGGTATTTTGCCCAAGTGTGACCTCTTTTGAAGTGCAATCAATACAGGCACGCTGCTCTGAAAGCCAGTCCATACCAAAGATTATATCAAACTCTTTGATCGGCAATACTAGTGTTTCCACCTTGAATTCCCGACTTCCTATCTTGACCTCAAGACCGCAAGATCGATCCGCGCACATCAAACATCCATTAGGCAACAACACCTTTACACTGTCTGTCTTGGTCCGGATAGGCACCCCGACACGCAAGACAAAATCCTCAGACAGAAACGAATGTGAAGCACCTGTGTCAAACAGTGCTCGCGCCGGATACTCTCGTATAAGGACAAACCCTATAACATAACAATTAAAACAAGCACAGCACACCAAAAGTACAAACATTAAAACTTAAGCGCACTTGTGACGACATCAGCCTGCTTAATGGCCTCCTGTTGTCCAAGGTTGAAGACCCTGGGCTGCGCGTGCGAGGCAGAAGACTCCACCACAGCCTTCCCCTTCTCCGTATAAGACGCTCCCGTCTTCTTATCACCCTTTGGAGGACCAAATCGGCATTCACGTGCAAAGTGTCCAACCTTCCCGCACGTAAAACAAGCACGAGCTCCATTTCCAGATGTGTCCGTCACAGTCGCAGAAGGAGTTTGTCCAGAAGACTTAGACTTCCTATTCCATTTCATTCGGTAGCCAAACTTGTCCGGACGCGGTGGCTTAAACTCCGGCTTCACAACCGCCAAGTTTCCCTTTGCTTGCCCCCGTTTCAAGTCCGTCTCCAAAGAACGAGCCATACAGACTAAGGCTTGGAATCCCTGACTCACAGAACTCGAGAGCAAATACCTTAGCTCATCTCGCAGTCCCGCATAAAACCGACTAGTCTTACGCTCTTCTTCGGCGAAGATCGAGCCCGCATATCTTCCCAACCGGGTGAACTCATGCAGGTAGTCATCCACACTTCGATCTCCCTGTGCTAACCGTTGGAACTCCATTTCCATCGATATCCTTTGCTGCATCGGCAGATGTTGTGCTAAGAACAACCGAGAGAATTCTTCCATTGTAATCTCTGCCAATTGCCTGCCGGCCAAGTGATGCAGTTCAATCTCATCCCACCACAATCGCGCCTCTCCTTCCAGTAGGAAAGTGGCTAACATCACTTTTTGTTCCTCCTCAACCCTGATAGCCCTCATAATCCTCTTAATTCTTGCAAGCCAATCCTCTGCTTGGGCCGGTGTCCCCGCCCCATGAAACTGCGGAGGGTTAAAGCTCAAGAATTGCTTCCATTGTTGATCTGCTACCTGCGGATCAACTTCGGCTTCTACCGGTTCTTGCCGTACCCCAGCTTGCGTTGGCACCACTACAGGACGTGCTTGCCCAGTCTGCTGAGCATTCATCACAGCAAGTACCGTTTCCGTGATAAGACGGACTGTCTCAGCGGATGCGGGAGTTATGGGAACCTCGGCTGGTGCCGCACTCTCAACAGAACGTTGTGGTTCGGACTGACCCGCAACACTTCTGGTCACCTATATATGTAAAACACACAGGTTAACGACCAATAAAACGACAATCATACAAAGAGAATACACAAGTTCAACAAACAAGTGTATTTGCATTCCTAAGTGGACAATCTTGAGTTCAAAATTAAGTGTTATAACGACGGCACCGACACGTGCTCGCCCCCTCTCAAAAGAATTCGTCCGCGAATTCGGAAGAGATCGACCAACAAGCTGATACCAAATTGTAACACCTCTACCCGTCAAGAAGAATATAATAGAGGGTCCGGCCGGGGCCCCACACCATATTCCACAAACAGGCGGAGACGCTACTAAATAATATCATAACTAACGCATCCTAACACAGAGCATTCTAGCGGAAGCTTCACGGTTGAATTATTGAACTCAAGATAAACAACATTGTCCACTAACATAGGAATGTATATATATACATCAAAAGAGTCTGGCCTTAAGGCCTTACAATAGTTTCTCTTAACAAGAGTGTGGTTTACAGACATCGGCACGCAGGCCGGCCACACATGAACAAAAGAAACAAAACAATGCCTTCGAGGGCAGCAACGCAGCTTTGGGCTTCAGCCCGCTAAGTCCCGCTCGGACCAGCTCCTCCAGCACCTGTAAGAACCAATCCACCAAACGGTGGCAAAACAGGGCAACGGTCAGCATTCAGCTGACCAATTATAACGACCCTGCCCCTGGCACGGGGCAGCGGAATTCCATCCCTGCATAACATTCATCCAACATGATATATATAGCCATTCAAGCAAGACGTGCATGCCCGCACCGTCACATCTCACAAACGTCGGCTCGACGGCCCGACGCTCCGTGCACTCAGGGCACATTCACACCGTTCAGAGGTCCCAGACATAACGGCGCACTATGAGCATTCTAGTCTGATCGGCTCACCGGCCGTCGACTCTCGCTATGTGATCCTAACAGGGTCTTAAGCACCCAAGGTTAGACAACCATAACGCGGGTACAGATCCACCTTTCCCGTTGCTCACATCGTCAGACTCACGCCTGGACTGACGCGGGTACAGTTTCACCTTGCCCGTTCCACCATTTCCTAGTTGCAGCCTCACGGCTCAACTTTACACCAGTAGCACTCACGGCCACAAGAGAGTCCAACTCTCATAATTTCCTGGACTTCCTCCAGTACTTTTATCCATCATGCATACAAGCAATCATCACGGAGCCTTCTTCGATATGCAACCAAGCATCACCAATCCAGACCATGTCCAGATGGGCTTCACACAGCATGCCTAGATCCGTACTCCAATTCCGGACTCTAACAAGGGGGACTTCACATATCTACCCCAAGGGACGCCACAACCCACCGCACACTCGCGGGGAAGGGTTTTCCCTATGCAATGCAGGAATTAAGGACTTCACATGTCCAAGCAGGAAATCGTTACCCTAGGAGTTCGCTTCGGAGCCATGAAGAGAAATTTGAGACGGATGAAAGCCTTCGCAGCAGCGTTGCCTTCGCAAATCCGAACTCGGCTCGCGATTTGGACCACCGTAGCACCACCGGCAGCCGGACTCCACTTCTTCTTCCTCCTTGCTCTCACCTCTCTCTTAAACTTTAGAAAGAGAGTATGATTTTAGAAATGAGCCCTCTTTTCTCCTTTCCCGGCCTTATCAGCCCAGGAATGAACTCCAGCCACAGGATTCTACTTAAAGAAAATGAAGGGCCAAGATCCACTGAAAATTCCCTTGAAATTTGGCCGACACGGCCTGTGACACGCCCGTGTCACAGGCCGTGTACCCTTAAGCGGCACACGCGGCAGTCGCACCGACTGAAATATTCTAGAACACGGGCATCGACACGCCCATGTCGAACCTGACACGCCCGTGTTAGTCATGAGACACGCCCGTGTCTCCTGTTACACGGTACTCACCGATTTCCAAAACCAGTACACGGGTCGGAACACGGCAGCTGACACGCCCGTGTCCAGCCTCACACGCCCGTGTTCCCGGCCGTGTTCAAGGCCGTGTCCTGCTCTGACTTGAATAGGTCAATTTCGAAAATTAATTCGAACACGCCCTGGGACACGCCCGTGTCGAAGGCCGTGTCCCAGGCTCGACGATCGTCGACTCTCAAACGTCGATTAACCTGAACACGCCCTGGGACACGCCCGTGTCCCAGGCCGTGTACACCCGACACGCCCTGGGACATGCCCGTGTCCCAGGCCGTGTCTAACAGCCTCCAACCCAAAATTGTGTACAAACATATTTTGAGATTTTTGGGGTGTTACAAATAAATTAGGATTACAACGCAGATATCTAGAGAGATCATACTGATTTGAATAAAAGTTTTGATGAAATGACTCTAGAGAAAAAAAATCCCCGAGTCCTCTTCCTTGATTGTGTTGTAAACAGTACTTCTTCTTCACAATAACAAGAAAAAAATCTTCAGTGTTGAATAACTTGTATTGTGTAGAACTACTGCAAAGCTCTGCTTCTTCTTCAAGCTTGAGAAAGTTTGTTGTTCTGTATTGCAGGCTTGAAGATGAACAGAATATTGCTTGAGCTCTGCTAGCCAACCTTTTATAAAACTTAGGGTTTTGAGAGATTAACAAAAGTTCTTTTAGCTTGCAAAAGTTCTCATCTTCGTAAAGGATGATCTCCTTCCGTATATAAACCCCCTCAGTACAATGGATCTATCTCCCTTTGTGGAAAGTAGCATGGTCAGCTTTAATGGCGGATCCATTCTAGTATATTATTGTCGAAACAGTACAACAGTCTTTTTCTTTTAGCGCAAGATTTGTTTCGATTTGAATTTAAGGATGATGTAAACAGTCATGTCTTAATGCTGGTGGACTTAAAAAATTTATTCTAGATTTTCTGCACAGGCGTTGAGTGATGCCTTCTAACTCAACGACTTGAAGCGTTGAATGTTGCCTTGTATATAAATGGATATGTACTTTAACAGTTATCTTTAGAAGCATTGAGTGATAAGCCTTCACTCAACATAAAAACACTTAGCTGAATTCAGACAATCTTCAGAGGAGTTGAGTGAGCCTTCTTCACTCAATACTTTTATCCATTCACAGCTTATCTAAGAAGGCATTAAGTGAGCATCCACAACTCAATGCATTTGTACGTATTAGTATTTTATTGATAGACAGTGTTGAGTGAACATCCTTTACTCAATGCATTTGAACTTTGCAGTAATAATGGTGAAGGCGTTGAGTGAACTTTCATCACTCAACTCTTCTGGACTTAGATAGATCTTCAAATGAAGAGACATTGACTGAATGTTCTTCACTTAACCCTTCTAGATTTCGCAGCATTTTTGAAGAGGTGTTGAGTACATGTCCATCACTCAATGCATTTGAGCTTGGACAAATTTTCATACAAGGGTGTTGAGTGAATGTCCATCACTCAATACTTTTGTACTTAGACGGATTTCACTACATCTTCACATAGGCTCTGAGTGACTGATTATCTGTCAACGCTTTTTGGCCTTAAGCATTGAGTGAAGTGCACTCACTCAATGCTTTTGTACTCAGTGAAAATTCTGCCTCTCCTTAGTGTTCTGACTTCTGTGCAACCAATCCTTTGACACATTGATCCTGTCTAATCATTAAAAACAAATATCCTGCAAAAATGAACTTAAGTAAATATCAAATACATGCATGTGTATATTATTGACTTGTGGGCCTTCTTCAAATCTGGGACATTGTGATCAATAGACCCAACAAGAAATATTGTTGCATGTGTTGAGTCATAAGGCTCCGACACAAGCCAATTAGATATAGATGCATGATGAGCATCTTCTTCAAGACTTGTAGGCCTTGGAGATCACTTGTGTTGTTGGAAGCTCATGTTCAAATGAATGTTTAAATTGGATGGAGGTGTTATATGACCTCGCGAATAGGATTTGTCAAGCATTGGAGCTGGATGGCAGTATGAAATGCTATTTGGAAGAGTCTATGGATGGGTCAAATTTCCAATTCTTTATTGACGATGGTCTTTTGTGGAAGGACAGTCGGTTGTGCATCAAAAATGTGGGCAAATTACGGAAGGAATTATTGTATGAGTCACACTTTACCAAGAACTAAATCCACCCGGGGATCATAAAGATGTTCAAGGATATGAAAAAGCTGTTTTGGTGTCCATGGATGAAGAAAGAAATAGCTCATTATATGGCGAAGTGTTATACTTGCCCCCAAGTAAATGCTGAATATCAAAAACCTGGTGGTTTCCTGAAATCATCGCCAGTATCAGATTGGAAATTTGATGACATATCTATGGATTTTGTATATGGTTTGCCGAGATCGCAATGCGGAAACGATGTTATTTATGTGATCGTAGACCGGTTGACAAAGGTGTCATACTTCATTCAAAATTGGAGGGATGATTCAGTGGAAAAGTTGGCCAAATTATATGTTGAACAGATCATACGATTGCACGGTGTGCCCCGTTATATCGTTAGTGATCGAGATGAGCATTTCACGTCAAACGACTGGAAGAATATTCATCAACTCTTGGGTACCAAGATGACGTTCAGCATGGCCTTTCATCCTTAGATAGATGGTCAGACCGAAAGGATAAAAAAATGATGGAAGATATGCTTTTCATATGCGCCTTAGATTTCATGAAGAGGTGGGCGGACCATCTCTACAAGATAGAATTCTCCTACAATAATAGATACCAAGCAAGTATTCAAATGATGCCTTTTGAGGCCGTAAATGGTAGGAAGTGTCGTACTCCCTTGGCTTTGGTAGAAACGGGTGAATCAAAGTTGTATAAACATAAAGAAATTGAAGATGTGACTCCGATGATACATTTGATTCGAGAGCGATTACTTATTGCTCAGGACAAGAAAGCAACATATTACAATACCAAACACCGAAACATGGTATTTGCGGTGGGTGATTGGGCGTATCTCATGATAAAGCTTTTCAAGGGTGTATCTAGGATTCAACGCTTGAAAAAGCATAGTCCAATATACCTTAGGTCATTTGAAATCATTGAGCGGATTGGTGAAGCTACCTATCGATTGAATCTTTCAGCTAAACTCAGTGGTTTGCACGATGTGTTTCACATATCAGTGTTATGGAAGGTGGTGCAAAAGCCTGCACAAGTGGTTATTGCAGATCAAGTGTCGGTCAATAGTGGGTTGATGATGAAAGTCAAGCCCATTCAAATCGAGGATGTGGAGGTCAAACGATTGCGGAATAAGTGATCAGAATGTTCAAAGTCCGTTAGGACAACTCTGGCCGTGAGAAGCTGTCACGGGAGCGTAAATAGACCATGAAAGAAAAGTTCCCTGAGTTGTTCTATTGAGGTAGATTATATATGTTTTGTACTTCTATGTTATTTCCTGTTAAGTGTAATTTCAGGACTAAATCTCTTAAAGGAGGGGAGAATTGTAATGCCCCAAATTTCCTGAAAATAATAGGAAGTTGGTCACTATAGGTTACCGCCAAGAAGTAGAGCTTGCTCTTGCAGTATCTAGCTCATTTAAAATACCAGCGTCTCTGGTAGTTATCGCGCAGAGATAGTGTGATACCGCGTGGTGGTAGCCAATGAATTAATCCAACTATTGTCTCTGGCACTTAACGCGTGGAGGTAGAGGTACCGCTGGAAATTGTGTGCCATGTGTCAGATAAGATTGAGACGGTCTTTAACCGGTAGAATGACGCTTATTGGGCCAATCGGCCACCGCCTAAGTTACCGCGTCGCGAAAGTGAGTTACCCCGCTATGGTAGCGTTATGTTAAAGGTTAGAGAAGAGAAATATTTCTCATTTTCTCTCTTTCTCTCTCTCTCTCTTGGATCTTAAGAAAGAAGATGGAGAAGGATAGGAAAGCAAGGGAAAGACTGATCTAGCCCTGAAGGGAAGCGGTAAAGGCGTACTTATTGTCGGATTTGCAAGCCAAAGACAGCTCTGTGGAGTGGAAGGTGTTGTGACCGTTTCCATCAGGAACTACTTTGATTTCATGGTTCCAAAGCGATCGACAAGGGTAATGATCTTCCTTTTTTGACATGTGATGTCCTTAATTTGGCATAGATACATGAAGTCCCTTACTAATTGGTGGAGAATTACAGAATTTCCGACAGGTACTATAAATTGCATATAGAATCTGAAATTGAAGTACGAAATAGGCTAGTTGTGAGAAGCCCATCTGGATAGGTTGGCCTGGATTTGTGATGGTTATCTTTTGTTTGCCTGTCGAAGAAGACTCTGCAGTTTAACATGTTGTTTATGGAGTCATGGGGTATGTAGGTTTCTGCGGTGAGTGTACTGGAGTTGATATCTAGGAAAACACCCAAATTTGGGGAAGAAATAATATTCTATCACCTACCACGCAGCGGTAGTGCTACTGATGGTGGTAGTTCCCATAGAGCTTTTGATTGTGGTTGTTAAGCCCATGTCCATGAGATAAGGTGGGTAGCATTTTGAGCTTAGAGCATGGAGTGCCCAGCTATAGTCTCCTTGAGAGCCAACAATGAAACAAAAAATTGTTATGTATTTTGTAAATAAGAAACTAGAGGCCAACCAGCGTCATGCTGACTGCCTGATTGTATGGTGATTTGAGCAACGAGAAAAAGCTAGACTGTACCTGCGATATGTCTCTCGACTAGATGACCTAATGTAACTAGTGTGTTTGGGGGCATAGGAGAGAGTCATTAGAATTAGTTTATACATGACTATAATACTTAAGCTTTACCATCTAGTGGTTGAGGCTTAGGTTTGTTGTTGGGCTAGGGAATTCCAGTACACCGATAATGTGCCCTGAGTGCACAGACTTGTGACTGTGTGTTCAATGTTTGTGATGAATGGTGCTAAAGCTAACCATTGCCTTATTTACTACATCTTTGTGGATTTTCCTTGTGCAGGTGTAGGAGAGCTGAGCAGGAAGTAGCGAGCTGAAGCCCCTTTGCGCTATAACAGCCCTCAAAGGCCAAGCAAAGTGTATACTTATTATCATGTCTGGCTGACCTGTGTGCCGATGCATGTAATATACCTTTGTAAATAGAATAGTTGTAAGGCCTTAAGGCTAAAACACTTTGTGTATTTATATATGTAATTCTGACATTATTCATAGTGGACATTCCTTGTTTTTGGTTCTTATTAACTTAAAACCTTCCGCTTAAATGTAACTCTGAGTTAGGATGTGTGAATAGTTTTGTATTTTATGTGTAACTCTGCTGACTACTAATGGAATATGGCGTGGGGCCCTGACCGGACCTTCTATAATATCCTACGCGACGGATGGGGGTGTTACATTCCCAGGGTTCTCGCAACCTTGGCACGAGATAGCCATCACTTGAGTAGAAGTAGAGGAGGGCCTCTTTAGTAATGCAACATTATCTAGTCATGATTGTGTCACATCAGCTGGGAACACCATAGTATTTACTTCAAATAATCCTCTTGTACTTTTTGGTGTGTTCCTACAAACTGTGCAAAAAGAACATTGAGCGGCAGTATCCTGAAGGATACTGAGCACGTCCTTAGGAGTGTGATTCATTAATGTTCCTTCAACAACAACATCAATCATAGCCCTATGTTCGGATCAATCACAAAGTAGAAATTTTAAACAAAATTCCAAGGCTGGAACTTATACTGAGGTCACTTCTGTAAGAAGTCTGTGAACCTCTCCCAAGCCTTGGCGTGGGTCTTATTATCCTGTTGGTGAAAGGTGGAGATTTTTCGCCTTAGACATAAGACTCTATCCATCGGGTGGAATTTGGCTAGAAATCTAGATGATAATGCATCCCACGTCGCAGTAGCTCCCGAGGGAATAGTTTGGAACTAAGCCTTAGACTTGGCCCTAAGTGAGAAGGGAAACAATCTTAACTTCATTGTGTCATAAAAAATACAAGCATATAAAAATATCCCACAAATTTCGGAGAATTCAGCCAGGTGAAGATGATTGTATTGACTTGCCATCCTGAAAAATTGAGCATTATTGTGAATGATGTTCAAGATAGCTGGCTTGATTTTGAACTAGTTATTATTAATAGCCAGACAAAACCCAGGATATACACTCCCAATAGTGAGATTTGTGTAATCACGCATCATTTGGGACCTTGGATGGATTGCATCCTACTCATCACCAAGTTGACAACCTGGGGCACTTCTTCCCCTTGATAACCCCATAAAGTATTATCTTGTCCATGTCAGCAATAACATGACAACGCGCGTGCAACGTCCGCTCCATCTCTGGGTCAAACTCAACAATTTCAACAGGGCCACGCCCCTGCATAAACTTACAACAAACAAAAATCAAATACAAAAACCCTTATAACGATATTCTAAGCAAAATATTCAAACACGCTTGCGCTCCCCGTCAAGAATGATAAAAACTTGATGTACTTGCGACAAGTGCACCGGTAGCTCAAGTAATAAAAAATGGGAATAACTCCTTATTTATCGATCTCTTGAGGAACACAGAGTAGGTGTGTGATTCAATTGTTTAGAACATTAATCATAACAGGTTGATGAAAAAAAAGGGCTGTGTTTCGAAGAGTGGTTCAAATGAGAGCAACTAAATTAAAAGTACAGGTCGCCTTCAATACCTCCCTAGGGTGGATGCCCAGTTGGCCGAGCTTGTAGAATGGAATGAAATTGGTGAGGGTCGAAAGAACATATTTGCAATGCACACAACAAGCAATTTCTATAGCATCACACATACGATGGCAGGGGTAATTAAATGGAACTGAGGCGCTCCAAACACGCATAAAACACAAGACATCCATATAGACATGAATGATCTCAATAAAAACAAGTTAGGGTTCATATAATCATCAAACACAAATCACAGAATTCAAAGGAACTACGCTACTAATGAAGGGAGGAAGAAATAAACCTAGAGAACGAAGAATCATCTAAGTTGGCGAGCGAAATCAAGGGATGCCACACCTCGTCTGCGCTCGGACTTTGACTACCATCAGAGGTCGAGAAGAGCTGTCACCTTCTTCCAATACCTTTCTTCTCCGTCAATAACCTCTGATAGTAACCTCACCAAAGAAATCTTCGAGAGCGGTAATGAAATAACTTGGAATGGGGATTTGAGACTCGTGAATGATGGAGGAGGCCAAGAGGAAGTTCTAGCAAGTGATTGGAGAGGTAAACTTGGCCAAAACTCCTCGAGATGATGGCCAAAGGGGGAGCGATGACTTGGGGCAAAACGGTGCGGCTAGGGCCCGAAAAATGGCAGAAGATCCTTGAAATCATGAAAATCTATGCTTAATTAGGAATCAGTGAGAAAAATGGTCACACACCGTGGAATAGATGGTCGTGTGTTTGAATAGTGTGATATTTATAAGATTAAACTAAGTCCGGTCAGTGCACCGCTTGTGCGATTTCCCTTCACGCAAAGTTCCGTCAACCATATATGAGAAGAAATGCACGGGTAGTGACAGAAATGATAAAATACGGCCAAACAATAGCCCGCGCGATCTTCCTCTCGCACGATTGAAATTCACTGTGCGCAAAGAAATCGCACGACCAAGACAAAATCACCAAAAGTTTGGACAAGCAGGTACCCCGTGTTATTTTATTCTTGCTTGACTGAAAACAACTGTGCGTGGCTAAAACCCACAGGAAGCAGCATAACCCCTATTTAAGCACAATGGTCACACACGGGCAAAATGTTCGTACGCAAAGGAAAAACACACGACCATGCGATTCCCCAGAATACACAAATTGGGTTCAGCACACCCTCAACCTACCCAAAACTACCATAAGAACCAAACAACATAATGAGGATCACCATGTGCCTACCTCGCAAAGTAGAGCGCAATTGTGCACCACAACAGGCATATTGTGCAATATATGCGAGTGTGAAGATTAAGTGAAATATAAACTGTTATGAGCTATTTATTAAGTGTATATGCATGAAAAAAACCCCGATGAGTTTGAAAAACAATATAAAATCCGGACTCATCATGCACCGATCACTCAAGTAATATAAAATGTGTGAGAATATCACCAAGTATCGATCTCACATGGAACACAGTATGATGGAGTTAAATATCAAGGAGTACTTGAGATTGATGTCCTCAAGGTCTGGGTTATGAAGGAGTGGCTTAGTTTGATTTGCAAAAATGAAAATAAAACATCTAAATCAACTACTCCTATACATGCCGCTATGCACTGCTCAACTTGGCCAAATGGAGACTATGAAGGCCGCTATGCACTACTTCTCGAGGCGGATAAACGTGTAGTCAAATGAAGTGGGAGAGTAGACAATTGGAATTAATGTAGTGGGTGATGGTGGAGGAATGACATCTGTTGCTGTATAAACCCGGGCGGACAGGCGGCTAAGATTGGCGGTTTGGTAGCCGGGCGGTCTGCCCGACTAATCTCTGTGTTGCTGTATAGGCCTTGGCGGACAGGCGGCTAAGTCTGGCGGTTTGGTAGCCGGGCGGTCTGCCGGTTATACTCTGGGATCTCGGTGGTTGGCTTCGTGTTCTCTGGTGGTGACTGGGCGGTTAGTGTCTACTAACCGCACGGTTTGGCGGTCTCCGGCTAGTCTTGGCGGTTAGCTTTGTAGATAATGTTGTTGTGTATTTAGTCCCACATTGGGTATTTGTATTCTCTCCCATCTCCTCCATTCTATATAAGGGAGGCTATACCTTTGTAATACTTACCTTTTTCTGATAATAAAATTTCAGTTATACCATTTCCGGCTTGTTTTAGTTCGTTTCTCACATGGTATCAGAGGACTCGGTCTACTCCTCCTGATTGCGTTTTCTTCTGTCCGTGTGACCTCTGCCCTCTCGCCGGCCTGTCTTTCAGCTCGCGCGAGCTCTCTTCTCTCGTGGATTGCGACCTGTTCTAGTCGCAGCTCCCTTCTCCTCTTCTCTAGTCGCCGCGTCCTGTCTCCGCGGCCTCTTTTGCCTTGTTTGCCTTTTTTTCCTGTTATCTTCCTCTGCTGTTCGCGCGGTCTATCGGTTAGCCGCCCGACTTCTCTCCCTCTGTTGGCTCTGTGGCTTGGTCGTGGTCTTTCTGGCCGCTGGTGTATTCCATCGTGACCGCTGCAGATCTTTCTTTCTTCCTATCCGCGCGGTCTCTCTATAACCGTGCGGCTTCTCTTCTTGTGCATTGCCTGCCGCTGGTCTCCTTGTGTCCGCTGCGGCCTCTTCCTTCCTTTGCTCGCCCGGTCTCTTCTCTTAACCGCGCGTCCTCTCTTTCGGGATGACTCCTTCTGATGACTCCACCTCGTCTACTATCGTTGTCCCACCTCCTCCTCCTCCTCCTCCTGCTTCCGGGAATCTTGGCACCGTCTCGAAGCTTCTGGGGCCAAATTATCCCGACTGGAGTGTCTCGTTCACTTTTCTTCTCCGCTCTCAGCGCAAGCGTCATCATCTTACCGATGACCCTCCGCCAGCGGACTCTGTCCAGTTTACTGACTGGGATGCGAATGATGCGTTGGTTCGTACTTGGCTGGCGAACAGCCTATCCGATGAATGTCTTCCTGTCATCCGTCACGATGAGACGGTCAAACAGGCTTGGAATCACTTAGCCGCTCTCTACTCCAAGGGGGGGCAAACATCTCGCATCTATACGCTCTATGCAGATCTCTTTGCTCGCCAGTCCATGTCCCCTCCTGCCGCGTACCAACAGGTCCAAGCTCTTGGCGCGGAGACCCTTCAAAATCGTCCTCTCTCGGCCGATGTGGCCACTCAGCTGAAGCACTTCCAGGAACTACTCGTGGTCTGTTATCTTCTGCGGCTTCCGGACTCCTACGATATGATCCGGCAGCAAATTCTTGGCGAGGCTGAATCTCCTACCCTGGACGCTACTGCTGCTCGCATTGCCGCTGTTACCTCTCTTCTCCAACGCCCCTTGCTTGCCGCTCCTCCGGCTCCGGATGCCTATGCCCACCAGGCTCATCGTGGTGGCATTAGTGGTCGTGGTAACCACTCTGGCGGCCGTGGCCCTTCTCGCTACCTCTGTACTCATTGTGGTCGCACAGGACACTTGGTTGACCGCTGCTGGACCAAGCATCCGCATCTTCGTCCCGCTGGTGATGCTTCTCCTTCTTCCAAGCCGTCTGCCTCCGTGGCCACGACTTCAGGTAGTGCCCACGTGGTCACCCAAGGTAAATGGCTCATCGACTCTGGCGCCACTAATCATATGACGGGCAATCCTCAGTGTTTTTCTCTCCTAGAAACACATGATCGGTTGCCCCCTGTTCTCGTTGCGGATGGTTCTCCCTCCCCGGTGCATGGAACGGGCGAGGTTCAAGTTACTCCGTCCCTTCGCCTGGCGGATACTCTTTATGTGCCCAAGTTTCCGTGCAATTTATTGTCGGTTACTTCTCTGTGCAAGCAACTTCAGTGTTCAGTAACATTTACTCCTTCATCTTGTTTGTTTCAGGACCCGGACTCCAAGCGGACGATTGCTACTGGGACTGAGAGGGGCGGCCTCTACTTCCTTGATGATGTATCCGCTCTTACCGTCTTCTCTCCTGCTTCTACAGATCTTCTTCAGTGGCACCTTCGCCTGGGGCATCCTCCCGCGCGTCTCATCCACCTTCTGCTTCCTCATCTACCTCAACAAGACTCTCCTATCAACTGTGATGCCTGTCAACTGGGCAAGCATCACCGCTCCCCCTTTCCTCCTAAGCAAGGACGTGGCTCTTCCAAGCCGTTCGACCTTATTCACTCTGATGTTTGGGGACCTTCCCCTACCCTCACCATCGGGCGTGGCAGTGCCTATTTTGTAACGTTTATTGATGATTATTCTCGCTGTACGTGGGTGTATCTATTAAAGGATCGCTCCGAACTTTTTTCTGTATGGACATCGTTTTATTATATGATTAAGAATCAATTTGATGCTTCTGTCAAAATTTTTCGCTCTGATAATGCAAAAGAATATCTGAGTAGTGATTTCGCTTCTTTCTGTACGCAACATGGCATCATCCATCAAACTAGCTGCGTCTATACCTCCCAGCAAAATGGGGTGGCGGAACGTAAAAACCGCCACCTCCTTGATGTCGCCCGCACTCTCATGACGCAGATGCAGGTTCCTCGTAGCTATTGGGGCTACGCGGTCCTCATCTCCTGCTACCTCATCAATCGCATTCCTTCCACCGTCCTCAAAGGCAAAACACCGTTTTCCATCCTCTATCCCTCCAGAGACCCCTTTCCCTTACCTCTACGCATTTTCGGGTGCACTGCTTTTGTTCATTGCCCTGCCGCGACTCGCGACAAATTGTCCCCTCGTGCTACGAAGTGTATCTTTTTGGGTTACTCCACAACTCAAAAAGGTTACTGCTGCTTTGACCCTGTTCATCGCAAGCAGTTCGTCTCGGCGGATGTGACATTCTTTGAGAATGCCGCCTACTTCTCTTCTGACATCACACAGGTTGATGGATCGAACCTCCCTCTTCCTCCTGCCGACTCGACCTCTCCACCCATTCTCTCCACCACATCCACTCCTCTTGAGCTCCCTTCATCACTACCTCCTCCTCCAGCCGCTCCTTCTCTTGATCAGGATCCTTCTCCCTCGTCCCCTCGGCCGTCTCTCTCTTCTCCCGGGCCAGCTATCTCCGCCACGGATGCACCGGCGCCTGAGGCACTCGTGGACCTGGAGCTGCCCATTGCCCTTCGCAAAGGGGTTCGGACATGCACCCAGCACTCGCTGGCGGCTGTTATTTCTTATGATCGGCTAACACCTTCTCGCAGGGACTTCGCCCTAGCCATCTCCGCGACTACCACACCTCGCACCTACCAGGAGGCCCTTGTCCTTCCTCACTGGAAGGCCGCCATGGATGACGAGATTGCTACTCTCTCTGACCGGGGCACTTGGACCCTTGTGCCTCCTCCTTTTGGCACAGATGTGGTTGGTTGTCGCTGGGTGTTTGTCGTCAAGTTCCGTCCTGATGGCAGTGTGGACCGGTACAAAGCCCGTCTTGTTGCAAAAGGGTTTACTCAGACCTATGGTGTTGATTACTTTGATACGTTCTCGCCGGTTGCTCGCCTCAGCACCATTCGGGTCGTTTTCTCGGTGGCGGTCAACAGGGATTGGCCTATTTCGCAGTTGGACGTGAAGAATGCCTTCCTCTATGGTGACCTTAACGAGGACGTCTACATGGAGCAACCTCCTGGGTATGTTGCTCAGGGGGAGACTCAAGTATGCCGTTTGAAGAAGGCCATCTATGGCCTAAAGCAGAGTCCCAGGGCGTGGTTCGATAAGTTCAGTAGCATCGTTGGGGCTATCGGTTTCACCAGGAGTTCGGCTGATCACTCCTTGTTCACTCGCAAGACCTCTTCGGGTCTGGTTGTTCTAGCTGTTTACGTGGACGATATTCTTCTTACAGGCGACGATCAGGCTGGTGTAGCCTTGACGAAGGTCCATCTCCGCCAACACCTGGTCACGAAGGATATGGGTTCTCCAAAATACTTCTTGGGAATTGAAATCTCTCGGAAACCGGGTTCCCTGGTTCTCTCCCAACGGAAGTATGCTCTTGATTTGTTGAAAGAGGCAGGATTGACGGGTGCTAAACCTGCCCAGTGTCCCATGTCTCCTGGAGAAGACAAGACATGGACAGACGAATCACCACCTCTCTTGGATACTACGAGGTATCGGCGTCTTGTTGGCAAACTCATCTACCTTACGGTGACCAGACCAGACATCTCCTATGCAGTGGGAAAGGTCAGCCAGTTTATGCAGTCGCCTAGGGAATGTCATCTTCAGTCCGCTCTAAGGATATTGGAGTATGTGAAGTCCGCACCTGGGAAAGGTCTTCTCTTTCAGAAAAATGGTCACCTAAGAGTCGAAGCGTACTCCGACGCTAGCTATGCGGACGACAAAGGGGATCGCAAGTCGACCTCCGGATTTTGCACGTTTGTTGGAGGAAACTTGGTTAGCTGGAAGAGCAAGAAGCAGTCAGTCGTCTCCAGGTCTAGTGCGGAAGCAGAATATCGTAGTATGGCATCAACCACGTGTGAGTTAAAATGGTTGCGGGCTCTCATGCTGGATCTAGGAGAGGTCTACAACTATCCTCTTCCCATGTTCTGCGACAACAAAGCGGCGATCTACATTTCAAAAAATCCGGTCTTCCATGAGCGAACAAAGCACATAGAGGTTGATTGTCACTTCATTTGAGAAGAAGTGTTAAAGAACCAGATTTGCACTCCGTTTGTTACTTCAGAGAAAGAGCTGGCAGATATATTCACAAAACCTGTGTCCGCCTCCTTCTTCCACATTTGCAGCAAGCTAGGCATGATTGACATCTATGCTCCAGCTTGAGGGGGAGTGTTGCTGTATAAACCCGGGCGGACAGGCGGCTAAGATTGGCGGTTTGGTAGCCGGGCGGTCTGCCCGACTAATCTCTGTGTTGCTGTATAGGCCTTGGCGGACAGGCGGCTAAGTCTGGCGGTTTGGTAGCCGGGCGGTCTGCCGGTTATACTCTGGGATCTCGGTGGTTGGCTTCGTGTTCTCTGGTGGTGACTGGGCGGTTAGTGTCTACTAACCGCACGGTTTGGCGGTCTCCGGCTAGTCTTGGCGGTTAGCTTTGTAGATAATGTTGTTGTGTATTTAGTCCCACATTGGGTATTTGTATTCTCTCCCATCTCCTCCATTCTATATAAGGGAGGCTATACCTTTGTAATACTTACCTTTTTCTGATAATAAAATTTCAGTTATACCATTTCCGGCTTGTTTTAGTTCGTTTCTCACAACATCGCACCTCAAGCAACTCAAACACAATATTATTTTATAGAAAAAAAAATACATTAATTATAATAAATATATGAGTGAAACATCATCAAAAAATGAAGATCTAGCTAACATAAGTAAAATAGGAGGACGAGAGCGCAGGAATTCAACCAAATTCGAAATCTCATTTGGCATTCACGGTAGGAATCACCGGGTTGTCAATCTGTATCCTAGATCAGTCCGAAACTTCTTCCGGGTGGAGGAAAGCTATCATATTACCCTATTAGAACTATCTTCTTCGTCTCATAACCCTATCTTCTCCAATATAGGATCTCCTTGCTTGATGGCGAGTTGATGAGTCCGATTTATATAGTGTTTTTCGGACTCATCTGAGCTTGTTTTCTCACTCGTGCACTGCATTTCAACCGGATTTCGGTTATATTTGAATCGTTTGGTCTTTGACCTTTTTTTGCATTGTTTTGGCCCAAGGGCGTCCAACTGCACATTCCTTCGTTGGGGGTAAGCACATGGTGCTCCCCATATTTCTTTTTGTTTATTTCATGCTTTGCTTAGGTGCTGGGAGTTTGTGTTCCAGCCTGGTTTCATTGCTGTGCAGGTAGTCAGGACATCCCGAATTTCATTTTCAGTTCTGTGTAAAATGCACGGTCGTGCGCATTAGTTCACGCACAGTTTCAGTGCAATCGTGCATTTTATACAGCACTTCTAGGGACTTCTGTGGCTACCAGTGCGTTTTGTTCTCGCACGGTTTCGGCCAAACTGTGCGAGAAGGAATCACACTGTCTGCACATTTTTATCTGAATTCCTGTATTCTTGGGTATATCGTGCATTTCCTTCACGTACGGGCAAACGCGCCCGTGTGCGTGTAAAACACACGGTTCCCCTATTTTACCTTATTTTTCTGCGTTTCTGTGTTTACCCGTGCGATTTCCTTCACGCATGGGCAGAATCGCCCGTATGCGAGTAAAACGCACGGGTGAACGCATCTTATTCCGCGATCAAGATCTATAAGTAAATAACGCACGATTAGCACACGGTCGTGCGCGAGACCGTGCATCACCATTTTTCTGATCTTTTTCTATTTAAAGCACATATTTTCACCATTGAACAGAGCTTCTTCTCCTGCGAATTTTAGGGCAAAATCCGTCGTTCCACCTAGGAGAGGAGATCGGGCAAGAATTCGACGTGAAATCCAAGCCAGAGCTTCCTCTCGGCCTCCTCCTTCTACCTTGAGCTTCAAGAAGAGATTCAACCGAGCTTTCTCCAACAAGCTAGGAAAATTTGTGCCATCCTCCGTAGGCTCGTGACACGAAGAAGATGGCTTCATTGGGAGAGAGTGACAACCTCCTCTACCTCGGACGCAGTTGAGGACCGAGCTTGGACACGGATTGATAACCCGGCGATTCCAATCGTGAATCCTCGACAAGACTTCGAATCCGTTCGAGTTCGCACACTTTTTCTCTCTTGTTGTTGTTAGCATAGTTAATCTCTTAAATTAGATGAAGTGTATTTATTGTAACAAACGTTTATGTGTCATCATGTCTATGTGATTGTATGTTTCGTTATTTGCCTGAGTTGCGCCCTTATTTTCCTTTTGCCATCCGTAGTTGCTCATGTCGCACTAGCGATTGTTAGTGGCGTGTGTAGAGAAGAGGTGCTTACGACCCTCATATTCCTCGGTTTGTTTTGTTCTTACGCTTGCCTACTCGCCCATCCGCCTAGCGATTCGGTGCATAGCGGCCCGTGACGTCTTCCATCCCGCCGGGCGAAGCGATGCATAACGACATTGCATAGGAGTTGTTGATAGTGTTTTATTTTCCTTTTCCGAAACCATCAAAACCTGCCCATCGTTAACTCCGGCCTAAGGAATTCAATCTCAAGTACTCCTCGATATTAACTCCCCCCTTACTATGAAATTTGAGGAGATCGATATTTGGGAAAGCCACCCATTTTATATTACTTGTGTGACCGGTACACTTGCCGTTCAAACGCATCAAGTTTTTGGCGCCATTGCCGGGGAACATAGTCGTGTGAGTTTTTGGAGAGGGAGATAATAGATTGAAGCCCTTTTCCATTTGTGCATATCATTTTCTTATTTTCTTTAGTTTTTAGAATTTTTACTTTGCTTATTTATTTTGCCCTTTTCTGATTTTTGGTTTACATAGCGGATCCGTGCTATTTTTATTCTAGTTGTGTAGCCTTTTTCGGTAAATATTTTTGTTTGCATTGTATTCTGTTACTGAGTGCTGTCTTATTTACACTTTGTGCTGATACATCGATGCCATGTATGTTATGAATGCCGAGAATGGTATTAGGTGCTTGCTATGCCAAGGTATATGCCACATGGTGAAGGATTGCCCTCGCTTGTGCGAGCCTTCTCCTTCTATGGGCGTGTCTGCAGCAACCTCCCGCTCGCCGAAGGCTACTGTAGACTGGCCTACCAAGGTGTTGCTGGGACCATATACTGACATAACACAGCTTGCTTGTTCTTTGCCTAAAGAGATTATTCCCGTCGATGGGGTGGCGTTTGCGGATGATTTTTCGATGGGGCCTGCTCATTCAGTGCTTGATTTAGAGAGCAGTTTTGCCCCTACGCAGTTTTTGCTAGAGTTTGCTACTCCATTTTTGAGTGAGTCGGCTGATGATGCCGTATTTGTGGGTGATTCAGTGCCCGAGGTTGCGCCGAAGTGGGATGAGGATTCTACTATCTCTGACGGAGAATGTGGATCTTTGGAACATTTTTATGCACCCCGGTGGGACTAGGAATATCCTCTTTCTGATGCGGAGGTTTGCACCTCTTTATGGATGAGGCAGTCCCTCTTACCCCTGCGGACCTCGAGTTGTCGGATTCCCCCCGATATGACTCGTATGATACCGATGATGATCATTTGTCGGATCCCACTGAGAGTGATACCGGGCTCACTCTCCCGCATTCGGTTTATTTTAGTTCTTCTTCTCTTTTGTTTCTTGACCCCCCTTCATTATCTGAGCCTATGCAGGTTGAGTCCCCACGGGTACATTGGGATGACGATAAGCCTGGTGCCCATGCCGTTTCCATCGCTTCCTACAAAGCTGTGGTTAATGATACCTTGCTAGGCAAGGATTTCTTTGGTGATAAGATGAGTGAGGACCAGTTCTCCTCCTCTTCTTATTTCCTGCTTCCTCTACATGAGATTTTCAGGTATTATTATGTAGGTAGAGGGGTAACTGTTTTATCTCCATATCAGTACCCGTTACCAAAACGGATAATGGAACGGTTAACTGTGCATTTTTCTTTTCATAGGCCCATTAGCTAAAACTTTATAGAATTTAATAAGTCATGCTAGGATGACAGTAACCCCAATACTTATCTTTAATTTTCTGTATTTTTATTTCCATGTCTATCTTTGTTAGTATTTATTATATTTTGTTTGTTTTTCTTTTGTTTTTGCGGTGCTCACCCCTACAGGTATTCATGACAACTTCGTGTTGGCGGGGTTGTGATTCTTTGTATGGAGAGCCTGCTTGTGTTTTTCAAGCGTCTTCTGGTATGCTCTCTAGCTGAGCATTGGGTAACCTCTTCCCTTGTATCTATCTGATTTAAATTTCAATATCATTTGTTGTGTATCTTAGTTTAAGTCTGGGGGAGAGCCATTATTTGTTACATTTTGCACGCGCACATTTCTTGGGCATACTAGAATCTTTTATAGTTTTATTTTGATTAGTTCATTGCATCGCAAACCACTGCACCCATATGTGCGCGTGCTTAGCTGTTACCGTGCTGCGAGTTAAACTCATTTATTTTGTATGATTTCGGAAAGTTATTGTGCTTGCATAGGAATGTGAGACGGAGTAATATGTTGACTCATATAGTGCTCTTAGTCGAGTGCTCTCGTCTCATGTAGAAATTTGAGTAGATTTAATTTTTTTGTATGCTTTTAGTTTTATATTTTTCTATTTGCGTAAATACTCTTTATTCTACTCAAAAATTGTTGAATCTGGTGTGAATAAAATGGTAGTGTAGGGATGTGTGTAGCCATTATAGAATCATTTTGCTTGAGTCAGGAGGAAGGATCTTCTTTCTCGGTGGTTAAGAACTTGCCCCAAGCTACTCTCGAAGCATTGGTGCATAGTAAGTCTAGCGTGAGCGTGATGTAGGCCATCATTTTGGCCCGATTGAGCTTTGTACCATTCCTAACGTCTTATCCTCGCAAAGCCCCGTTGTGCCTACCCCTTCTTTTGATTCAACTCCACCATTATTTCACCAAAGCCTCATAGCCGATCCTAGTCGCACACCCAAGTCGAGCTCTAGTGTTTTATATTATTATTTTGGGGTGTTGATGTGGGGATATTCGTTGTGAATTTATATTAAGTCCCTGACTTGGATCTTGCGGCTGTATTATTCCCTCTTAAGTTATTGCGACACTACTTATATGGTGTTTTGATCGATATCTTTACGGACCATAAGAACCTAAAGTATTTGATCAATAAGAAGGACTTAAACATATGACAACGGAGGTGGATGTAGTTCCTATGGGACTACACCTTCAAGATACATTACGTTCCCGGTAAGGGAAATATCATTATGGATGCGTTGAGTCTACGAGCCTCTGCGCAGGATAACTTTATTTTGATGCATGATGAATAACTAATCAGTGATCTGGAAGCCTTAGAAATCTTTTGTGTCGAGAAACGGACAACAACAAGTGCATTCTTGAACTGGACGGGGGTGCAATGTGACCTTGCAGATAGAATTCGACAAGCATTGGAGCTTGATGAGAGCATGAAGCGCTATGTGGAGGAGATAATGGATGTGTCAAATGTAGAATTTTGGAATAAAGAAGGTCTTTTGCGAGAAGGTGATCGTTTATGCATCCCAAAGGTTCGCACTTTACGAGAGGAGCTTATATATGAGGCTCACAATACTAAGTACTCAATCCACCCATGGAGCACGAAGATGTATAAGGACATGAAGAAGCTATTCTAGTGGTCATGTATGAAGAAAGACATATCCCACCACATAACAAAGTGTCATACTTGCGCGCTAGTGAATTTCAGAAACCAGGAGGATTTATAAAGACTTTACCGATTCCAGATTATTAGTTTGACGACATATCGATGGATTTCGTGCATGGAATATTGAGGTCACAGTATGGTAAAGACGTCGTCTGGGTGATTATTGACCGCATAATAAAGGTGTCACACTTCGTTCCGAACAGAAATGAGGATTCTGTGGAAAAGAATGCAAAGCACTAAGTTAATAATATAGTATGACTATACGGTGTGTTTCCTAGTATCATAAGTGACTGAGATGGGTATTTCACGTCAAATGATTAGAGGCTAATCCATCAATTGTTAGGTACCAAATTGAAGCTTAGCATGGCCTTTTATATTCAAACAGATGGTCAGACCGAAAGGACCAACAAGATGATGGCAGTTATGCTTCGTATGTGTATTATAGTTTTCAAAATGAGGTGGGAGGACCATCTCTACTTGATTGAATTCGCCTATAACAACAACTACCAAGTGAGTATTAAAATGATGCCTTTCGAATCCCTTTATGGTAGGTGGTATCGTACACCATTATCTTGCGTGGAAATAGGTGAAACTAAGCTGTACAAAAGAAAAGAGGTTGAAGATGCAAATTCAGCCATATGTTTGATCCGGGAGTGATAGTTGATTGCTCAGGATATGCAAGCTAAGTACTACAATATCAAGAACTGAAACATTAAGTTTGTTGTTTGAGATTGGTTATAATTGAAGATAAAGCCGTTCAAAGGTGTGGGCAGGATTTGACGCTTGAAAAAGCTAAGTCTGAGGTATATGGGACCGTTTGAGGTCATTGAATAGATGGGTGAAGCTTCCTATTCGCTGACTCTTTCAATAGAGCTAAGTGGTCTGCACAATGTGTTTCACATATCGGTGTTGTGGAAGGCTATTCAGGAGCCTATACAAGTAAATGTTATGGATCAAGTGTCAATAGATAGTGGGTTGAAGATGAAAGTCAAGCCCATTCAAATCGAAGACACAAAGGTTAAGCATTTACAGAATAATGCGATCAGGATGGTAAAATTCTAGTGGGACAATGATGGCAGTGAGGAGCTCACATGGGAGCGCAAGTAAACCATGCTTTAGGAGTTCCTAGAGCTATTTCATTGAGGTAGAAATTTTATGTGTTTTGTAGTTCTTGAACGTTGCCTGTACGATTAAATTTCAGGACCAAATTTATTTAAAAGGGAGTGAATTATAACGCCACTGTTTTTACCATGTATAACTCATTGAGAGATACAACCCGACAACTGCAGCCAGCGGTATTGTAGAAGAATGGTATGGCTCTCTATGAGCTATAACCCGCCAGTTGCGATACCGCATGGCGGTAGTGATCTCTCTTCATAAGCATCGTAATGACACGACACATCACATACCGCTCGGTGGTAGTATGGTACTGCGGGGCAATAACAAGATAGTTATGGCGCAACCACGTGTCGGCGTATGATTGGAGAGTTTGAACGATGGGCTTGATGAGCAAGAAATCTTTTAAGGTACCGTGCGGCGGTAACTTGTTACCGAGCGGCTGTAGCATTCTGTCTAGAAAACTATTTTGAATCAAAATTGTTCGTCTACAATCTAATGGTGGGCTGTGATTACTGCTGGTTTAAGTCTGTATGATGGGATTTATCCCTCATTCTAACTTAAGGTTTTCTCTTTCTATAAGTTAGAGAGAGGGGAGAGCAAGGAAGAGGAAGATGAAGTAGATTCTTCCATTATTGGAGCTTCGGAGCTCCGAATCACGAGCCAAGTTCAGATCCATGGAGGCGAGTCCATTGTGGTCACTTTCATCTAGCTAATTTCTCATATATGGCGCTGAAACAAACATCTAAAGTAATTATCTTCCTCCTCTTGTTACGACGTAAATGTCGTCTTTATTTATATATATAAATATGAAGGTGCCCATCCCCAGCATAAATATAATATAGAGTTCAAAATTGAAGTATGAATATAGGCATACTGTGTGATGCCTATCCAGACAAGTTAGCCTGGATTGGTGATGATTTTATTGATGTTTGTGTACCGGGGAACACTCTGTGTTATGTGTTTTTTTTTGTTCTGAGTGTTGTGGAGTGTTGTAGGGAGTTTTGGAGGCAAACTTTGGGAAATACGCAAAATATTGGACAGAACTAAAGTCCTATCTATTACTGTCGGATGGTAGCGCTACTGTCGGTGGTATCTCCCAATAAGCTATTTTATGGTTGCGAAGTCTATATCCATGAGACAGGATGGGTCGCTTGTTAGATTTTTGAGCTTGGAGCCCCAACAGAATTGGTCGTGAGTGTCAGCATCGGAATGTAACATTGGTTATGTTGTGTATGGGAAAGGGTAGATTGACCCACATCGTTGTCATTCGTTTGCACTGTTGGAACACCCTAGTTTGGATTTTGGTCAGGATCACTATGTCTTTAGGACTATTAGATTGACCCATCAATGTATAGCTAAGGGTCATAGGATGTTCTAAGTCACAGGCTCTCAGAAATTGAAGAAATAAGCCAAGAGAAAATAGTCAAGAGAAGAATTCAGAATTAAACCTTAGCGTCAAGCTCAGATCGACGAGATGAGTTCAGGCGTCGAGCTGAGATCGATGATCTCTGAGCTCAGGTCCATAAGGCATCGAACTCCGTTCGACGATCTCCGAGCTCAGATCAACGTTTTCTGTCCCAGACCAGCTCCAATATCTCTAAGCTCAGATTGACGATAGTTGAGCTCAGATCGACGATCATCTTGTTGAGATCGACGATTTCTGCCATCACACTAAACATAAGTTCCCAGGAAGATTTTCAGGATAACCTTGGTCCAATCAAAGTGAGCTGTTCATATTCCAACTCATCTTTATTACAGGACAGTTACAAGAATGCATTTATAGAGATTATAGCCGTTAGAGTAACTAAGAGGCAGTAGTAATAAATGCAAGAATTCAAATGACCGTTGGCCTTCTATCAGAATATATACACAGAGATACAAAGGAACAAATAGAGTAGAAAGTAGTGAAAACAGAACAGAGAAGAGAAGAAAAGAAAATAGTAAGTGATACAAGAATCAGAGTTCCAGGAAGAACTCAACATCACCTGTACAGCCAGTGCTCTTCTCAGATCTACTGTTCAAGGAAGCCTGAAGAAATAACTACTCTACATCAGTCTGAAGGCTTATTAGAAGATCAACATAATCAAGGCTTCATCATTCACACTCCAAGACAACTCACATTTCAGCCTTTGCTGAAATCATCATTTGATGGAGCAGTCATTCATTGAAGACCTATCACCCTTTGCAAAGCTTCCACTCCTGAACCTTCTTCTAATATCAAGGGGAGCTTTGACAACATCATCAAAATCAACTTGTGTTTCTCTTTGACTGTTGAACAGAGAAGACAACACCAACTCTCCCTTCCCCACTGTACAAAGGGTTCTTGAACTCCCTTCAAAAGTTCTGCTTGGTTTCTGAGACCTTGTCAAAACTCAGTGGTGGCAAGACACCTGATCAAAAAATCCAATTTGGTTTTTGAGCACCTTATCAAAATCTCATTGGTGCCCAGGACACCTGATCAACTCTTCCTGCAGTGGATTCCTACCTAGGGTGGTAGAAGAGTGGACTACCCAAGTTTAGGGGAACCACTATAAAATTCTTATGTCGTCTGGTTTGCCCTTATTTCTTTTCTTTATTATTCTTGCTGTGTGTTTTCTCTAATCTCTAGGATAGATATCTCTTTCAATTGGTATCAGAGGGAGTTGGTTATATAACAACTAAACCATCACTAGGTTGGTTGTTTATACAGGCTAACACCTTAACCAAAAGATCTCTCTTTTGATCCATCCTAGTTAGATTAATTATTTTGTTTTTCACATAGCAAGAATATGGAATATTCTAGCACCAGACCTCCTAAGTGCAACATAAACAAATTTGCACTTTGGAAGACAAGAATTAAGTCATTTATGAACAATATTGATGAAGAAATATTTTATGCCGTTATGACAGGTCTCCCAACCTCAGCAACAACAACTAAAAGGGCCAGGCTAGCTGATGCCAGAGCAATGAATATCCTAGCACGGTCATTATCTGATGACTTATTCCAGGAAGTTGTTGAATGCTCAATAGCTACGGAGATATGGGATTCTCTTCATCAAATGGCTCATGAACCAGTGGATGGAACAACAGAAAGAAGCCACAACATCTTATTTAAAGGAGGAGAATCAGTATCCCTGGATGTTATTTGGGATGTATCAGATGATGAATCATCATTTGAAGATGAAGAGGAGGAAGCAAGGGCAAAAAAATTCTGCTTAATGGCCATCAATACTTCCTGCAGCAGTTTAGAGGTTGAACAAACAGAAGGAAAATCAAAACCTGAAGAGGATCAGGTATTATCTAACTTTGTTTTCAGTTCAGTTAACTAAGAACTTCAATTTTGCTTCTAATATTCAATAAAACCTGAGGAGGAAACAAAACTTCTCAGAGGAATGTTTTCAGAATATATTCAAAGGAAGAAGAAATATTTTAATCGATGAAATGAGTTCAGACCGTCGAACTCAGATCGACGATCCTATAATAAATCGTCGAACTCAGTCTGCTTTTTCATATATTTGATTTATAATTATAAGGATAAACTATTTAAAATATTTTCCAATCCTTTTCCTATTTGGAACAAATTTATTAGGAAACATCTTTTCTTAGGACATCTTCTATCTTTTTGATATCTTGTTCAAAATTATATTAGGATTTCTGTATGAGAATTCTTTGTCAGATAACTTTATATTTCTTATAGATAATTTTTTAAATTCATCTAGATTGAGTCCTCTACTCTAGTTGCATTGGTCAGCAGTGATCATGACACTGAGTTTGAATCTCTTCTGATGAAAAGGAATTCTATAGGAAGGAAGATATCAGACTTTGTTTTTCAGATTCAGAACCCTAATAAAATTTGCTGGACAAATATCATTTCTCTGCTTACATATCCTTTTAAAGGAGAGAGCAGTCTCTACCATAGCTTTCTGCAGGTACCATCTATAAGAGTTAGCTGGATGACTCAATAAAAATCCAATTTTCAAAGTCATCCCAGCCTCCTCCAGTCACAGTTACTACATTAACATAGGGGGAGATTGTAAAGTTAACAATAGTCAGTTTTTAACAGTAATAGTAGACAACAATGCAAAGCTTTTCTTTTTATATATCATGCTTTGTAATATTTTCATTTTCATGTAAATAGTAATCCTAACCCAAATAGGGGGAGATTGTTGGAACACCCTAGTTTTGATTTGGGTAAGGATCACTATGTCTTTAGGACTATTAGATTGACCCATCAATGCATAACTAAGGGTCATAGGATGTGCTAAGTAAGAGGCTCTCAGAAATTGAAGAAATCAGTCAAGAGAAAACAGTCAAGAGAAGAATTCAGAATTCAACCTTGGTGTCGAGCTCAGATTGATGAGATGAGTTCATGCGTCGATATGAGATCGACGATCTCTGAGCTCAAGTCCACGAGGCATCGAACTCCGTTCGACGATCTCCGAGCTCAGATCGACGTTTTCTATCCCAGACCAGCTCCAATATCTCTGAGCTCAGATTGACGATTGTTGAGCTCAGATCGACGATCATCTTGTTGAGATCGACGATTTCTGCCATCACACTGAACGCAAGTTCCTAGGCAGATTTTCAGGATAACCTTAGTCCAATCAAAGTGAGCTGTTCATATTCCAACACATCTTTATTACAGGACAATTACAAGAATGCATTTATGGAGATTATAGTCGTTGGAGTAATTAAGAGATAGCAGTAATAAATGCAAGAATTCAAATGACCGTTGGCCTTCTATCAGAATATATACACAGAGATACAGAGGAACAAATAGAGTAGAAATTAGTGAAAACAGAACAGAGAAGAGAAGAAAAGAAAATAGAAAGAGATACAGGAATCAGAGTTCCAGGAAGAACTGAACATCTCCTGTATAGCCAGTGCTCTTCTCAGATCTACTGTTCCAGGAAGCCTGAAGAAACAACAACTCTACATCAGTATGAAGGCTTATTGGAAGATCAACATCATCAAGGCTTCATCATTCAAACTCCAAGACAGCTCATATTTCAACCTTTGCTAAAATCATCATTTGCTGGAGCAGTCATTCATTGAAGACCTATCACCCTTTGCAAAGCTTCCACTCCTGAACCTTCTACTAATCTCAGGGGGAGCTTTGACAACATCATCAAAATCCACTTGTGCTTCTCTTTGACTATTGAACAGAGAAGATAACATAGACTCTCCCTTCCCCACTGCACAAAGGGTTCTTGAACTCCCTTCAAAAGTTCTGCTTGGTTTCTGAGACCTTGTCAAAACTCAGTGGTGGCAAGACACCTGATAAAAAAATCCAGTTTGGTTTTTTGAGCACCTTATTAAAATCTCATTGGTGCCCAGGACACCTGATCAACTCTTCCTGCAGTGGATTCCTACCTAGGGTGGTAGAAGAGTGGACTACCCAAGTTTAGGAGAACCACTATAAAATTCTTGTGTCGTCTGGTTTGCCCTTATTTCTTTTCTTTATTATTCTTGTTGTGTGTTTGCTCTAATCTCTAGGATAGATCTCTCTTTCAATTGGTATCAGACGGAGTTGGTTATACAACAACTAAACCATCACTAGGTTGGTTGTTTATATAGGCTAACACCTAAACCAAAAGATCTCTCTTTTGATCCATCCTAGTTAGATTAATTATTTTGTTTTTCACATAGCAAGAATATGGAATATTCTAGCACCAGACCTCCTAAGTGTAACATAAACAAATTTTCACTTTGGAAGACAAGAATTAAGTCATTTATGGACAATATTGATGAAGAAATATTTTATGCCATTATGACAGGTCTCCCAACCTCAGCAATAATAACTAAAAGGGCCAGGCTAGCTGATGCCAGAGCCATGAATATCCTAGCACAGTCATTATCTAATGACTTATTCCAGGAAGTTGTTGAATGCTCAACAGCTATGGAGATATGGGATTCTCTTCATCAAATGGCTTCTAAACAAGTGGATGGAACAACAGAAAGAAGCCACTGTAACGACCCCATCCGTTAGATGACGTATAGTAGAAGGTCCGGCCGGGGCCCCACACTATATGCCACAAACAGACGGTGAGGTCACAGGATAATACCAAACCAAATACGAATCCTAACTCAGAGCATTCTAGCGGAAGCTTTAAGTAGTACTTTGAACTCTCAACCGGAATGTCCAATATATATAAAACCACCTTTATATATAAATACCACGGAATGTACACAACCACAAGAGTTTGGCCTTAAGGCCTTACAGTTCCTCTGAACATACATCATGTTTTACAAACCTCGGCGCGCAGGCCGGCCATACATGAGTAAAAAGAGAAAACAAAACAATGGCTTAGCCTTCCAGGCTAGCCGCAGCAGCAGCAGCAACAGCAGTAGGGCTCTCCCGCCCATCACTTACCACTTGGCTCTCCAGCACCTGCACGGGAACAATCCACCCAACCGGTGGCAAACAATGCAACGGTCAGCATTCAGCTGACCCAATTATAACAATCCTACCCCTTTCTCGGGGCATGAGCATTCTTTCCCTGCAAGCATGGCATCATCAATAGCAACTATGTGCGCGCAGGCACATTCAAGCCATCACAACCATCGGCCACCCAGCCCGACAGTCCGTGCACTCAGGGCACATTTTCGGTGTACCGGAATACCAGGGTCAACACCACCGTCTACACGGTATTTGAGCATTTCTAGTCTTTCCGGCGCGCGGGCCTAAGACTCTCATTAGGCGCTCCAACAAAACCTATACCAGGCTTCCAAGTCGGACGGACCTAACGCAGGTACGGATCAGCCACCCCCCGTTGCTCAAGTCGCCGAGCCACCTCGAATACGGAAGTATCCATGGCATTTTATAGGCGCGGGTCGGTTTCACCTTTCCTGTTCGGCAATCTGCCTTTTCATCGAGTTGCAGCCCAACGGCTCAACTACTCACAAAGTGGCAACACACGGCCACAAGAGTTGCCTCCAACCCTCTTCATTTCCTGGACATCGTCCAGTACTTCCTGCCACACCAAGCAACAGGTAGGAACAAGGCATCACAAGCCATAGGCATCACAAGCCATTATCACGGAGCCTTCTCCGATATGCAAACAAGCATCACCAATCCAGATTACATCCAGATGGGCTTCACACAGCATGCCTAGAGCCATACTCCAATTCCGGCCTCTAACAAGGGGGACTTCACATATCTACCCCAAGGGACACCACAACCCACCGCACACTCGCGGGGAAGGGCTTTCCCTATGCAATGCAGAAAAGAAGGACTTCACATGTCCAAGGAGGGAGATCGTTACCCTTGTCGATCTCTTCGGTGCCATCGAAAACTAGCCGGTGAGAAAGAACCGCAGCAGCCTTGCCGTCACAACGCCGGCTTCGGATCACGAATCGAACCACGGGAGCTCCGCCGGTGGCTTGCTCTCCTCCTCCTTCTTCCTCTCTCTTTCTCCCTTCCTTAAGGATAATGAAGAATGGCTTTACATCCTTCTCTCACGACTTAATTCAGCCCAAGAAACCACCTGAGCCTTTAGATCAAAAGAGAGGAAACTGAACGGCCAAGATCTTCCCAAAAAATCACTTTTTGGCCGACACGGCCTGTGACACGCCCGTGTCACAGGCCGTGTACCCCTTAAGCGGTACACACAGCTTGAACCGACTGAACAACACGGGTCATCGACACGCCCGTGTCGGACCTGACACGCCCGTGTCAAACCTGAGACACGCCCGTGTCTCCTGCTCCATCGAGCTGCAACCAGTACACGGGTCGGAACACGGCAGCTGACACGCCCGTGTCCAGCCTGACACGCCCGTGTTCCCGGCCGTGTTCAAGGCCGTGTCCGGCTCTGACCGGAATAGGCCAATTTCGCAAAATAAATAGAACACGCCCTGGGACACGCCCGTGTCCCAGGCCGTGTACACCCGACACGCCCTGGGACACGCCCGTGTCCCAGGCCGTGTAACCTGACCTGCTACTCAAACTTCAAGTTGAGTCTTTTGGGCCTTTTTGGGGTGTTACAACCCTCTCCCCCTTAACAAAATTTCGTCCCGAAATTTGCACGGTAAGGAAACAAAACCAGCAATGCTATAACTCTATTATAACAAAAAGTACACGGTCTCCAGTTTATACAAATAACTCGGGAAACTCAGCTCGCATGGTCTGCTCTCGCTCCCATGTTAGCTCTTCACGGCCACAATTGTCCCATCGGACCTTGACCATCCCGATCACTTTGTTCCGCAACTGTTTCTCGGCTCGATCCTCGATCCGAATGGGTCTAACCCTCGTCGTTAGCCCATACTCGACCGGTACCCGATCAGCCTCCACTACTTGAGCTGGATCCGTTACCGCCTTACGAAGGACTGAGATGTGAAACACATCATGTAATCCACCCAAGTCCGCTGAAAGTGCTAGTCGATAAGCAGCCTCCCCAACACGCTCCACCACCTCAAACGGACCAAGATACCTCGGACTTAGCTTTTTCAAACGCCGAATCCTGGACACACCTTTGAAGGGTTTGATCTTCAAATATACCCAATCACCCACCGCGAACTCCACGTTCCGGTGCTTGGCATTGTAGTACTTTGCTTGACGATCTTGGGCTATCAATAGCCTCTCCCGAATAGAGCGTATGAGCGAAGTAGCTTCTTCGACTTCCTTTTTCCCACTCAGCTTCGATTCGCCTGCTTCTGCCCAAGCTAAGGGTGTACGACATTTCCGACCATACAACGCTTCGAATGGTGCCATACCAATACTCGCTTGGTAGCTATTATTATAGGCAAATTCGACGAGAAATATATAATCTTCCCATCTCTTACCAAAGTCTAGGGCGCACATGCGGAGCATGTCCTTCATCGTCCTGTTGGTTCGTTCAGTCTGGCCATCCGTTTGGGGATGAAAGGCCGTACTAAACGCTAATTTTGTACCCAACATTTGATGAACGAGCCGCCAATCATTCGATGTGAACCGCCCATCACGGTCACTAACGATGCTCCGGGGAACACCGTGCAGTCGAACAACCTGCTCCACATACAGCTTGGCCAAGGTTTCCACTGAATCGTCTCTTCTGTTTGGAAGGAAGTGCGCCACTTTCGTCAACCGGTCCACAATCACCCAGATTGAATCATGACCGCGTTGAGATCTCGGCAACCCGTGCACGAAATCCATCGAAATATCATCGAACTTCCACTCCGGAATAGGTAACGACTTCAGAAAACCGCCAGGCTTCTGGCATTCTGCTTTCACCAACGCACAGGTATTGCATTTAGCCACATAACGAGCCACATCTTTCTTTAATCCGGGCCACCAGAACAGCTTTTTCATGTCCCTGTACATCTTTGTGCTCCCTGGGTGAACTGAGTACTTTGCAAAGTGAGCTTCGTACATCATCTCTTCCCTCAGTTTACCCACACTTGGGACGCATACTCGACCATTTCTCCGTAACAACCCGTTATCCCAAGAGAATTGATCATCCGGCCCATCTTTAGCATAGCGCTGGAGACTTTCATCAAGCTCCGTTGCTCGCCGAATTCTGTCCGTAAGGTCATACTGCACCTCCGTCCAGTTCAAGCACGCATCGGTTGACGCACCCTTGTCAACACACGATATCTCCAATGCTTCCAATTCCTGGATCAAACGCTGATCATGCCTCTGCAACCAGCTTGCCCGTACCGGAGTCTGTCGACTCAAAGCATCAGCGACCACATTTCCCTTCCCGGGGTATAGTGAATCTCGAAGGTGTAGTCCCCGAGGAACTCCATCCATCTTCGTTGTCGCATATTCAGATCCTTCTGATCCAACAAATACTTTAGGCTCTTGTGATCCGTATAGATATCCACTTTCACGCCATATAGATAGTGCCGCCACAACTTGAGCGCAAAGATTACCGCCGCCAACTCCAAATCATGGACGGGGTAATTCCGCTCATGCACTTTCAACTGACGCGAGCCATAAGCAATCACTTTCCCAAACTGCAGAAGAACGCAGCCTAAGCTGCTCCCAGATGCATCACTATAGATCTCATACCCATCGGTACCACATGGCGATGTCAACACAGGCGCCGTGGTCAAACGACTCTTCAAGTCTTCAAAAGCTCGCGCGCACTCCGGCGTCCATATGAACTTTTGATCTTTTCTCGTCAGCGTGGTCAGAGGTAAAGCAATCCGTGAGAAGTTTTCCACAAACCGTCTATAGTAGCCCGCAAGTCCAAGGAAGCTCCTGACCTCGGCCACTGAAGACAACACTGGCCAATCTCGAATGGCACTTATCTTCAACGGATCCACCGCGATACCCTCTCCGCTTACCACATGGCCTAAAAAGGCTACTGAAGAGAGCCAGAACTCACACTTTGAGAACTTGGCAAAAAGCTTGTTCCTCCGCAGGGTATGCAAGACCAACCGCAAATGGTTTGCGTGATCCTCTTCCGACTGAGAGTATACTAATATGTCATCGATAAACACAATAACAAACAAATCCAAGTACTCTCGGAACGTTCGATGCATTAGGTCCATAAATACCGAAGGCGCATTACATAGGCCAAACGGTATTACCGTGAATTCATAATGCCCGTAGCGTGTTCCAAACGCTGTCTTGGGAATGTCACCTTCCCGAATCCTTAGCTGATAATATCCCGATTTCAAATCCAACTTGGAATAGACCGTTGATCCCGCCAGCTGATCAAAAAGGTCATCAATCCGTGGGATCGGATACTTGTTTTTCTCCGTCAGCTTATTCAACTCGCGGTAGTCAATACACAACCGTAAGCTACCGTCTTTCTTTTTCACAAAGAGAACAGGTGCGCTCCAAGGTGACATACTTGGGCGTATATATCCCTGCTCCAACAACTCTTGCAATTGGACTTTCAACTCAGCCATCTCTTTTGGCGCGACGCGATATGGAGAGCGGGCCACAGGTTTCGCACCTGGCACCAACTCAATAGAGAAGTCAATCTCCCGCTGGGGTGGTAACCCAGGAAGATCTTTAGGAAACACTTCGGCAAACTCTGACACAACTGGCACTTCACCGACACTGGCCTTTGGCTCAACAGCCCGAATTAGCGTGAAGAATAACTCCGCGCCCTTCCGCACAGCATTGACGACTTGGAGTGCAGACAACAACGTTCCGCCAACTCCTCGCATACCAGCGAACTTCGTCACAAGCCCGGTATTCTGGCCCAGTGTAATCTCTTTGGAGTTGCAATCAATAAAGGCACGCTGCTCCGAGAGCCAGTCCATACCAAAGATCACATCAAACTCCGATAACGGTAGCACAGCTGCACTCAAACCGAAATCCCGACTTCCTATTTGCACATCCACATCGCAAGCCCTATCCGCAAGCATCACACAGCCATTCGGCAATAGCACCCTTGTACTATCCACCGTCACATGACTCGGTACCCCAATGCGAGATACGAAATCCTCAGACAGAAAAGAATGCGAAGCACCCGTATCAAACAGGGCTCTCGCTAAAGTATTCCGAATCAGGACAAAGCCTGCAGCACACACACATCATGCACAAGCTAAATATAACCAAAACCAAAAGCACAGCAAGTAAACTACTTGAACTCGTACCTGTGACGACGTCACTTTGCTTAATCGCTTCCTGTTGGCCAAGTTGATAGATTCGGGGCTGCGCCTGGGAAGCAGAGGAATCCACCACCGCTTTGCCCTTCTCAGCATACGACGCACCCGTCTTCTTTTCCCCTTTGGGATGCACAACTCGACAGTCACGAGCAATATGCCCCACCCGGCCACAGTTATAGCACGTACGAGCATCCGGCCTTGATGTCGCTCCCGACACCACAGTCGTAGTCACTTGCCCAGATGGCTTGGACCTCTTGCCCCCTTTCTTCTGGTAAAACGACTTGCCTGGGCGAGGTGCTTGAAACTCTGGCTTAGACACCACCAAGCACTTATTCCCTTGCACTCGCCTCATGTCCTTTTCCAGCGCGCACGCAGTATCAACCAACGCCTGAAACCCTTGGCTCACAGAACTCGAAAGCAGGAATCGTAACTCATCCCGCAATCCTTCATAGAACCGATTCGTTTTCCTTTGGTCATCCGCGAAGATTGTTCCCGCATATCGTCCCAACCTGGTAAACTCGTGCAAGTAGATATCCACACTATCGTCTCCTTGCTTTAACCGTTGGAACTCATTTTCCATAGCAATACGTTGCGCCGCTGGGACATGTTTCGCCAGAAATATCCGAGAGAACTCCTCAATCGACACTTGTGTTAGTTGCCTGCCCGCCAAATGGTGTAACTCAACCTCGTCCCACCACAACCGCGCCTCCCCTTCAAGCATGAAGGTGGCTAAGGTGACCTTGAGAGTTTCCTCCGCCCTGATCGCTGTCATTATCCTCTTGACACGCGATAACCAATCTTCCGCCTGCGTTGGGGATCCCATTCCCGCAAACGTAGGAGGACTGAAGCTCATAAATTGCTTCAACTATCGGTCAGCTGCTCGTGGATCTATAGCCTCAACCGGCTCGGGTCTTACATCAACACGAACTGGCACTACCGCCGGCTGCGCTTGCCCGGTCGGCTGAATCATGGCAAATAGCGCCTCAGCCACTAAGCGAACAGTTTCCGCAGATGGAGGAGGTGTTGGCACCTCAGCTGGTGCCGCACTCTCATCAGAACGCTGGGGCTCAGACTGCCCAGCACCACTACGTGTCACCTATAGGTGGACAAGACACACATTAGCGAACGTATGCAAGCAAAACAACACAAAAAGGAACGCGCAGATTCCTCAAACAAGATTTTGTACATTCCTTAATGGACATTCCAGAGTTCATTAGCGTTACAGCAGGTCGCACAAACACGTGCTCGCCACCCCACAAAAGAATTCGACCACGAATTCGAAAGAGGAAGACCGACGAAAAGCTGATACCAAAATGTAACGACCCCATCCGTTAGATGACGTATAGTAGAAGGTCCGGCCGGGGCCCCACACTATATGCCACAAACAGACGGTGAGGTCACAGGATAATACCAAACCAAATACGAATCCTAACTCAGAGCATTCTAGCGGAAGCTTTAAGTAGTACTTTGAACTCTCAACCGGAATGTCCAATATATATAAAACCACCTTTATATATAAATACCACGGAATGTACACAACCACAAGAGTTTGGCCTTAAGGCCTTACAGTTCCTCTGAACATACATCATGTTTTACAAACCTCGGCGCGCAGGCCGGCCATACATGAGTAAAAAGAGAAAACAAAACAATGGCTTAGCCTTCCAGGCTAGCCGCAGCAGCAGCAGCAACAGCAGTAGGGCTCTCCCGCCCATCACTTACCACTTGGCTCTCCATCACCTGCACGGGAACAATCCACCCAACCGGTGGCAAACAATGCAACGGTCAGCATTCAGCTGACCCAATTATAACAATCCTACCCCTTTCTCGGGGCATGAGCATTCTTTCCCTGCAAGCATGGCATCATCAATAGCAACTATGTGCGCGCAGGCACATTCAAGCCATCACAACCATCGGCCACCCGGCCCGACAGTCCGTGCACTCAGGGCACATTTTCGGTGTACCGGAATACCAGGGTCAACACCACTGTCTACACGGTATTTGAGCATTTCTAGTCTTTCCGGCGCGCGGGCCTAAGACTCTCATTAGGCGCTCCAACAAAACCTATACCAGGCTTCCAAGTCGGACGGACCTAACGCAGGTACGGATCAGCCACCCCCCGTTGCTCAAGTCGCCGAGCCACCTCGAATACGGAAGTATCCATGGCATTTTATAGGCGCGGGTCGGTTTCACCTTTCCTGTTCGGCAATCTGCCTTTTCATCGAGTTGCAGCCCAACGGCTCAACTACTCACAAAGTGGCAACACACGGCCACAAGAGTTGCCTCCAACCCTCTTCATTTCCTGGACATCGTCCAGTACTTCCTGCCACACCAAGCAACAGGTAGGAACAAGGCATCACAAGCCATAGGCATCACAAGCCATTATCACGGAGCCTTCTCCGATATGCAAACAAGCATCACCAATCCAGATTACATCCAGATGGGCTTCACACAGCATGCCTAGAGCCATACTCCAATTCCGGCCTCTAACAAGGGGGACTTCACATATCTACCCCAAGGGACACCACAACCCACCGCACACTCGCGGGGAAGGGCTTTCCCTATGCAATGCAGAAAAGAAGGACTTCACATGTCCAAGGAGGGAGATCGTTACCCTTGTCGATCTCTTCGGTGCCATCGAAAACTAGCCGGTGAGAAAGAACCGCAGCAGCCTTGCCGTCACAACGCCGGCTTCGGATCACGAATCGAACCACGGGAGCTCCGCCGGTGGCTTGCTCTCCTCCTCCTTCTTCCTCTCTCTTTCTCCCTTCCTTAAGGATAATGAAGAATGGCTTTACATCCTTCTCTCACGACTTAATTCAGCCCAAGAAACCACCTGAGCCTTTAGATCAAAAGAGAGGAAACTGAACGGCCAAGTGATAATACGTTTTGTAGCCTAAACTATTATCGTATTTTATATTTTATATTGTACAAATTATGTCTATTATTAGTTTATTTTTATCCTTTTTATGTAAATTTTATTGCCACTAACTTTTTCCTGTATTTTTGCAGGTTTTCAGAAAAATTGCCAAAATGGCCTGTCACGCCCCCCTGTCACGCCCTCCCTGGGCGTGACCTAGGGCGTGTCACCCGATCCCGAGGACTTCTGCTGGAAGCGACAGATAACGAACAAAACCGCTGTCACGCCCCCCTGTCACGCCCTCCCCGGGCGTGACCATGGGCGTGTCGCCCTCTGCCGCAAAGCCTGCCGCCACATTAAATGCCATTCCGCCACAGCACGCAAACAGTACTGTCACGCCCCCCTGTCACGGGCGTGACCTGGGGCGTGACATCAACTTTTCGCCGACTGACGGATTTCCGACCAATGATTTGGACATGACATGCCTGTCACGCCCCCCTGTCACGGGCGTGACCTAGGGCGTGACCACCGACGTACCGAAGCAATCATCCCTCCCGCCAGAATCCAGAGCCCGAGGTCAACATAGTACTGTCACGCCCCCCTGACACGCCCCCCCTAGGGCGTGTCGGAGGGCGTGACCGACCCGAGAAAAAATCTATAAATTGAGCCCCCCTCCTCCCCATTTCAGCAAGCTTTGGTTGAGTGGGGGAGGTGCTGCCCCTTTGTTTCTTGATCCTTTTTCATGCTTTTTCTCTCTCTCTCTCCCCCTCTCTTTGTACTTTTTGGTTAACCCTAGTTTAATCATAGTTTGTGCTAGCTTTTAATGTAATTTTCTCCTTGCTTAATGCTTAATGTAGGGCTAGAATAGGGTTTAATTTTCATGCACTTGTAATTTCATTTTCATTAGTGTAACTTGCCCTTTTTCATTAATAAAATTGTTCTTCCTTTAGCTTGTGTTCTTCTTATGTTTTTCTACTCATCTCCCCCCCCCTCCACTCCATTATGATTAACTAATCCTCCTTGTACTCGATCTTGATGATCCGAGGTTAGAGCGATTATGTTATGATGTTTTAATTAATCTTTTCTTTTTAGGTTAGGGCCTTGAATTACTCTTGATTTATCACAGGTCGGAGGTATATTTTCGATATATACTCTCCGCCTTTGCTTTCATTCTGGGCTAGCCGAGAGGCCGAAAGAATGAAGTGAGCATTCAAGAGTAAAGGGAGTTGTACGCACCCCTCGAGAGAGGCAGACGTCCAAATCTCCCGGATTGGAGTAAAATCCAATAGTGGGGTTCACCGCGTAAAGCGAGTTTTAGGCCTCCGATTTAGACGAGAGTCGGTCGGACCTTCCTAAACTCAGTTGGGCACGACTTCGAGAGAAGCGTGTTCAAGCTTTAGGAACCTCCACGGTCAAGGACCTTTATCCTATTAAGTTTAGATTTTTATCGCATTTTCTTAATCGTCTTTAGCCGAGGTGAATCTTGATCGGGTGCATTTCCATTTCATATTGCTCTACCTTTTGTAGTAATCTCATATATTGTGCTCTTTAATTAACTGCGGTAATTTCCTTTCTAGCTTAGTTGTTTGCTTAATAGCGTAACTTAATTGCGGTAGTTCTCTTTTTAGTTTGCTTTAATTTCTCCATTGCGCTTAGATTTTCTAAAACCCTAGTTTTTTCCGTCGATAAGATAATAGCGTTCGTGTGAGTAAGCTTAGCCAACAGTTCCCGGATCTTAATACGACACTTGTGTCCCCTTGCTACAATTCGATAGGTATACTTGCCTCATCGGGTTGCTAGTTCGGTTGCGTTTATTTTCTTCGAACCCTAGCGCGCAACAAGTTTTTGGCGCCGTTGCCGGGGAGCCAACTTCCGTTGATATTTTGAAAACACGAACCTATTAATTTTATCTCTTCTCTTTCTCATCCCCTTTCTTTAAAGTTTTAAAAAAAAAAAAATCAAAAAAATTTTATCACCGCTCTTAATAGAAACCAACCTCACAATTTTTCTACGCCACCTAATTCTCTCGAAAAGGGCAAAGGGCTTTAAGCGCCACTGTCTTGTCTAGTACCTTGCGAACCCTTCACGGGGTAGTCCTTGGGAAGTTCGGGAGTTAATTTATATAAAAAAAAAATCTATTTCAAAAAGAAAAAAAATTTTTTAATTTAATTTTCTAAATCTAGTTTTTCTTTCTAGTTTATCCTTTTTCTCTTTCTCTTCTTCTTTTCTGTTCTTTTAGTGCATGACCCGCGGGAGTCCGTCGGTTATTTTGGACTTGGACCACGAAATTGAGCGTACTCTTCGGAGAAGATCGCGATTTCAAGGTCCTACTATCCAAGTGCCGGTTGAGGACTCCGAGTCATTTAATACTTTAAGAATGGAAGAACCCAACGTAGATGAGGCCGTTCAAAGGACTATGTCCTATTATGCACGACCGAACCTCGAGGGAACAGAATCGAGTATAGTCCGCCCTACTATAGCAAATAATAACTTTGAACTAAAGCCTAGCATAATTCAAATGGTGCAGCAATATGTGCAATTTGACGGACTTCAAGATGAAGATCCGAACGCACATATAGCTAGCTTTCTTGAAATTTGCGACACCTTCAAGATAAATGGTGTCACAAATGATGCGATAAGGCTAAGACTCTTCCCCTTCTCTCTAAGAACTAAAGCTAAGCAGTGGCTTAACACACTTCCGAAAAATAGCATAACCACTTGGAATGAATTAACTGAAAAATTTTTGGCGAAGTATTTTCCGCCAGCTAAAACTGCAAAACTTAGGAACGACATCTCTGCCTTCGGACAAATAGACTCTGAAACCCTTTACGAAACCTGGGAGAGATTTAAAGAATTATTAAGACGATGCCCACATCACGCGCTGCCTGTATGGTTACAAGTGCAGACGTTTTATAACGGGCTAAATCAAAGCACGAAGCAAATGATAGACGCAGCTTCTGGCGGTACTTTAAATCATAAGACCCCGGAAGCCGCTCTTGAGCTTTTTGAGGATATGGCCATGAACACTTATCAGTGGAATGTGCCTAGGTCCCGCCCGAACAAGCCTGCAGGTATCTATGAAGTGGACAACGTCTCCCAGCTCGCTCTGCAAGTAGAAATCCTAAGCAAAAAAATCACGGAGATGACTGCTGCCTCCGCCCCTCAGGTATGGGAATCTGCAACCCCTACTCCAGAACATTTAGATTATGTTAATAATTTGCCTAGAACTGCTTTTAATAATTTTTCTGCTGCGAATTTTCATCCGCCTGGTTTTAATTTTCCGAATAGTTATAACCCCGCTTTAAGAAATCACCCGAACTTTTCATGGAGTAATCCATCGAATGCGATGCGCCCACCTCCGCAAAATGATTTTTCTGCACAACCACCACCACCACCACTTCTTCAAAATTACCCAAAACCTCCAAGCTTGGAGGAATTACTTTCTAAATATATCACCACAAATGACGCCACTATAAGAACGTTAACCGGAAGCGTAAAAAGTCTAGAAAATCAAGTAGGACAGCTCGCGAAAATAATTTCTGAGCGACCCGCAGGGTCTCTTCCTTCCAATACCGAACCCAACCCGAGAGAGCAAGCGAAAGCTATAACTCTTCGGAGTGGGAAGCAAGTCTCCGGTATGGTAAGTGAAGAGCCCGAGGCAAGCTCCGCTTCTGCTTTTAAAAATCAAAGCTCCGCTCCGCTTACACCCTCTGCTGAAGAAGTAATCATCTCCACTTTAGAAAATAATCTCACTCCACCACCCATCTTCAAAAATAATTTAACTCCTCCATACCCCTCTGAACTTAATAGACAACGTCAAGATGATCAGTACTCCCGCTTCTTAGAAATCTTCAAACAAATCCACATTAATCTTCCCTTCCACGAGGCTATTTCGCAAATGCCGAAATACGCCAAATATCTTAAAGACCTCCTCACAAACAAGAAGAAGTTAGAGAATCTTTCGCACGTCACGCTAAACGCCGAGTGCTCTGCCGTTTTAACAAACGGTTTGCCGAAGAAAATCAGTGACCCGGGTAGTTTCTCTATCCCGTGTGTCTTCGGTGATCTCTTTGTTAAACACGCGTTAGCCGACTTAGGCGCAAGTATAAACCTGATGCCCTTTTCGTTGTTCAAAAAGTTAGGGATTGGTAGCCTTAACCCCACGCGTATGAGTATCCAGCTAGCCGATAGATCCGTCAAGTACCCGTTAGGAATAGTGGAGGACGTTTTAGTGAAAGTCGACAAGTTCATCTTCCCGGTGGACTTTGTCATTTTGGACATCGAAGAAGACGTCGAGGTTCCCCTGATCCTTGGCCGACCCTTCCTTGCCACCTCCCGAGCCATCATTGACGTAAGCAATGGTAAGCTCTTTCTTCGAGTAGGCGACGACGAAGTCACATTTCCGATCACCCCTTCGATGAAGAACACCTTAGCGAACGATGACTCATGTTTTTTCATAGACGCCGTGAGTGATGATTCTTCCTACTGCCTCGCCGACTTTGAAAAAGAATTTTCTACTTTTTGCTCCTCTTCTCTTACAACAGAATCACTGCAAGGAAGTGATGAATCTTCTTATTGTCTTTCTGAGTTTGAAAAAGAGTTTTCTGATTTTTGTTCTTCCTCTTTTCTTACCACTGAATCTGCACAAGAAGCCGTCTTGGCTGCTAGCCCCACCCCTTATTACGTTCCTTATAAAAAAGTTTATGAAGATATTATTTTTGAAAAAGAAAGAATCTCAAAATCCTCTTATGAAGAACCCCCTACCCTAGAACTTAAAGAACTTCCCGAACACCTTAAGTATGCTTTCTTAGAGAAAGACTCCAAGTTACCAGTTATCGTTTCGGCCTACCTCACGGATACGCAGAACGATAAACTTCTTCTAGTTCTACGTAAGCATCGTCGGGCTATTGCTTGGCAAATTTCTGATATCAAGGGCATAAGCCCATCTTTCTGTACACATAAAATCCTAATGGAAGATAATTCGCGTAACTCTATTCAACCTCAACGCCGTATGAAACCCGAATATGAAAGAAGTAGTTAAGGGCGAGGTTATGAAACTATTAGACGCAGGAATTATCTACCCTATATCGGACAGTAAGTGGGTTAGCCCCGTTCAGGTAGTTCCAAAAAAGGGAGGGATAACCGTAGTTAGTAATGAGAATAATGAATTAATCCCGACACGGACGGTGACGGGTTGGCGTATGTGCATAGATTACCGTAAGTTAAATGACGCCACCCGTAAGGACCACTTTCCTCTACCGTTTATCGACCAGATTTTAGAACGTCTCTCCGGCCATAGCTTTTACTTGTTTTCTCGATGGCCTCTCGGGGTACTTTCAAATACCCATCTCTCCCGAGGACCAAGAGAAAACTACGTTTACTTGTCCCTTCGGCACCTTCGCGTACCGAAGAATGCCGTTTGGATTATGCAATGCGCCGGCTACATTCCAACGATGTATGCTCGCAATATTTGACAAGTACGTAGAAAGCATTATGGAGGTATTCATGGACGATTTCTCCGTGTTCGGCGATACCTTCGATAGATGTTTAGAAAACCTCGAAAAAGTCTTAGAACGATGCGAAGAAACTAACCTTGCCCTAAATTGGGAAAAATGCCATTTTATGGTGAGGGAAGGGTTAGTTTTGGGTCATAAAATTTCTGCTAAAGGTATTGAGGTAGACGTTGCCAAGATAGAAGTTATTGAGAAGTTGCCGCCACCTACAAACATAAAAGCTATAAGAAGTTTCCTAGGCCACGCTGGTTTTTATCGTCGTTTTATAAAGGACTTCTCCAAGATCACTAAGCCCCTCACCCATCTCTTAGAAAAAGACGCTCCATTCATTTTTGATGACTCTTGTATTTCTGCCTTTGAATTAATTAAAGAAAAGTTAATTAACGCGCCGATTATGATAGCTCCGGTGTGGGACCTTCCTTTCGAGATTATGTGCGATGCGAGTAGTTTTGCGGTGGGAGCCGTATTAGGTCAACGCATATCTAAGAACTTCCACCCCATCTATTACGCTAGTAAAACCCTCACATCTGCACAAGAAAATTACACCACAACCGAAAAAGAGCTCTTAGCCGTAGTATTTGCGTTTGATAAATTTCGCCCTTACATTACACTTTCAAAAATCATTGTTTTTACGGACCACTCGGCCCTCAAGTACCTTCTTGCCAAAACGGATGCCAAGCCTCGCTTGATTCGCTGGGTCTTACTCCTCCAGGAGTTTGACTTAGAGATCCGTGATAAGCGAGGAGCCGAAAACTTGGCCGCCGACCATTTATCAAGATTAGATAACCCCTTTATAGAAAAATTAAATGAAAAATCTTTTAATGACTATTTTCCTGATGAGAAGCTGCTTTTAGTTAATACATCTACTTCTCCTTGGTTCGCACACATCGCCAACTATCTAGTGGCCCGGGTGCTCCCAAAAGAGTTCTCCTCTCAGCAGAAGAAGAAATTCTTTTCTGAGCTGAAGAACTACTTTTGGGAAGACCCGCATCTTTTCAAAATTTGTGCGGATCAAGTGATAAGGAGATGTGTTTCTTTTGATGAAGGAATTGATATTCTAAAACATTTGCATGAAGGTCCGACAGGTGGGCACTATCAAGCTGCTCGCACCGCTCATAAGGTGCTTTGCGCGGGTTTTTACTGGCCTAGCCTGTTTAAAGACGCGCAAGCCTTTGTGAGCAGGTGTGATAGTTGCCAACGGTCGGGCAATATTTCTAATAAAAATGAAATGCCGCAAAATTATTTCTTAGAGTGCGAAATTTTCGACCTCTGGGGAATTGATTTTGTTGGCCCCCTTCCTTCTAGCTTCGGAAACAAATATATTTTAGTTGCTGTTGATTATGTTTCACGATGGGCTGAAGCCCAAGCTCTTCCTACGAACGACTCACGAGTTGTAGTCACGTTTTTAAAAAAATTATTTTCTAGATTCGGTACGCCACGCGCAATCGTTAGCGATAGGGGTTCCCATTTCTGTAACGCGCAATTTTCAAAAATCCTTACTAAATACGGCGTTACGCATAAACTGTCCACTGCCTACCACCCCCAAACTAACGGTCAAGTCGAAGTAGTAAATAGAGAAATAAAAAGAATATTAGAAAAGACTGTTTCAACTTCTAGAAAAGACTGGTCAACCAAACTTGACGATGCTCTATGGGCCTACCGAACAGCGTACAAAACCGCCCTCGGATGTACGCCGTATCGGCTGGTCTATGGAAAATCGTGCCATCTGCCCGTGGAGTTAGAACACCGCGCCTTTTGGGCCTTAAAATTTTTAAACTTCGATCCCCACTCAGTCGGTGACCTTCGAAAATTTCAACTAAATGAACTCGATGAGTGGCGCTCTTATGCTTATGAAAATAATAAACTTTATAAAGAGCGGACGAAGCGTTTACACGATAAACACTTACGGCACCCTAAAAACTTTAAGCCGGGCGACCAAGTCCTATTATATAACAGTCGTTTACGTTTATTTCCGGGCAAATTAAAATCTCGCTGGTCTGGCCCGTTTTCTGTTTTAGAAGTATTTCCTTATGGAACTGTTTTAATTTCTCACCCTGATAAGGGTAATTTCAAAGTGAATGGTCAGCGTCTTAAACTGTATTTTTCTGGTGATGATGATGTCAGTCCAAACACTATTAAGTTTCTGCTTCACGAACTTTAATCTTGAACTTTTTATTTTTTTTGCTAAAAACAATTTTATTTCGGGACAACAATATTTTTTGGACAATATTATTTTTGATGCGTCGAGCTCAACGACGCTTTAACCAAAGGGCGCTCTTGGGAGGCAACCCAAGTTATCTTTTTCTGTTTTCTTTATTTTACAATTTTTGCCTCGGACGGCTCCGACAAGCTGAAGCTTCTGCGATCGCCTGCTCCAACATTGCTGAATCCATCACGAAGTTCAAAGATGACATTCGGGGAGCGGCATCACTCAGTTTTCGCAGCAAATAAATCCGGGGAAGTACCTGTATTTCAATTCTGTCTTTTCAATTCTGCACTTTATTTTTCTCTCCTTCTCCAATCCCCTTCTTTAGCCATTGAGGACAATGTCTGTTTTAAGCTTGGGGGAGGATTTCCTCCTTCATTTTTGCTTAGTGTAAATAATTTCCTTTTTTGTAAATAGTTCCATAAATTAAAAAAAAAAAAAATGAATATCTTAAAATTCCAAAAAAGAGAAAAATTTTCCAAAATCCAAAAAAAAAGAGAATATTCCTCAAAATAAAAAAATATATATGTGTTTTTGAATAATTTAGACATTTTGGTATTTCAATAGTACCCCTAGTTTTTAGTTTTGTTTTACTCAAAATCTCCTATAAACAACTTAGTTAATTATAATATTTCTAATCGTCCTTTTTAATTATGTTTCACAAGTAAAATGTTGGCCATGCTGTGTTTCTAATTCACGGTAGCACGTTAAGGTGAAATATTTTTCTAAAACTCGCATTTCTATTATGGTTTTTTGTTGTTTATTTCCTTTACTTTCTCAAAAAATTCATCATCCACTATTTTCTTTTTCATTTTTGAATAATTTTTGTAAAGTCAACTTTTGAATAACGTAGTAGATGTGAACGATCCAAGTCACCTATTATTTCTATTTTCGAGTTAATTTCATCAATCTTCTTTTATTATCTAGGACTCGCTTTTTGAAATTTTTCAAACCTTTGTTTTAAATAAATTCAAAAGCGTGAAAATGATTTAGGCCGTTTTTGTTTTCGTTTGAGCTTTCCTGCCAACCTAAAAACTTTTACCACTAGTTAGCCGTTTTTGAGCCTTTTTCCGATTTCATTTGATAGCTCCTCCCTTCATTTCAGTTTCACCAAAGCCAAAAATTTCCAACCTATCGAATCACACTAGCCTTTTTGAGTTTCATAAATTATTTTGACAATTTTTGATAGGGTATTTTGTGATTTTTGTGGAGAAAGGTTTTCGAAAAAAAAAGGAAGTATGTTCATAAGTGATGTTTATTTCTGTTTGGCCAACTCAAAAAGGAAAATAAAAATATTTATGGCCTTTGTTTTGAAAAAAAAAAAAAAATGAAAAAGAAAAAGAAAAAGAAAAAAAAATGTGTGCATATTTTTATGAAAATTTTTGAAACTCTTTGCTTTGGTTTAGTGTGATTTTAAACCTTCACGTTTATCTTTGAATTCCACTCCTAATCATTTTCCTAAACCAAACGTTTCTGTCCTATTTAAGTCCTTTTGATTCACGCTTTTTGTTTTTTATTTAACAACTAAGAAAAGAAAAACAGTAAATCAGTTTTAGTTTTGGATTTAAACCTAGATTTTTGATAATTAAATTGATATAATTATAATGCGTGGCTTGGATCTAGTAACAACTCAATGCGTGTTTTTCATTTTCGTTGCTTTACTTAAGTCCATTTAAAAAAATCTCGCTAAAATTTTGGATGATTTGTTTTTATTAAGTAAAGTTTTTAAAAGTTTTACCATACCTAAATAATTGTTCTAGACTTACATTTCACCTTTTCCCTACTAAGAATTTCGCATAGTACTTGTGTAGGCATAATTAGAACTTTTTCATTAGTCCTGTTATAAATATCTAGTTTTTATATTTTTGCTTGGGGACAAGCAAAGCTTAAGCTTGGGGGAATTTGATAATACGTTTTGTAGCCTAAACTATTATCGTATTTTATATTTTATATTGTACAAATTATGTCTATTATTAGTTTATTTTTATCCTTTTTATGTAAATTTTATTGCCACTAACTTTTTCCTGTATTTTTGCAGGTTTTCAGAAAAATTGCCAAAATGGCCTGTCACGCCCCCCTGTCACGCCCTCCCTGGGCGTGACCTAGGGCGTGTCACCCGATCCCGAGGACTTCTGCTGGAAGCGACAGATAACGAACAAAACCGCTGTCACGCCCCCCTGTCACGCCCTCCCCGGGCGTGACCATGGGCGTGTCGCCCTCTGCCGCAAAGCCTGCCGCCACATTAAATGCCATTCCGCCACAGCACGCAAACAGTACTGTCACGCCCCCCTGTCACGGGCGTGACCTGGGGCGTGACATCAACTTTTCGCCGACTGACGGATTTCCGACCAATGATTTGGACATGACATGCCTGTCACGCCCCCCTGTCACGGGCGTGACCTAGGGCGTGACCACCGACGTACCGAAGCAATCATCCCTCCCGCCAGAATCCAGAGCCCGAGGTCAACATAGTACTGTCACGCCCCCTGACACGCCCCCCCTAGGGCGTGTCGGAGGGCGTGACCGACCCGAGAAAAAATCTATAAATTGAGCCCCCCTCCTCCCCATTTCAGCAAGCTTTGGTTGAGTGGGGGAGGTGCTGCCCCTTTGTTTCTTGATCCTTTTTCATGCTTTTTCTCTCTCTCTCTCCCCCTCTCTTTGTACTTTTTGGTTAACCCTAGTTTAATCATAGTTTGTGCTAGCTTTTAATGTAATTTTCTCCTTGCTTAATGCTTAATGTAGGGCTAGAATAGGGTTTAATTTTCATGCACTTGTAATTTCATTTTCATTAGTGTAACTTGCCCTTTTTCATTAATAAAATTGTTCTTCCTTTAGCTTGTGTTCTTCTTATGTTTTTCTACTCATCTCCCCCCCCCTCCACTCCATTATGATTAACTAATCCTCCTTGTACTCGATCTTGATGATCCGAGGTTAGAGCGATTATGTTATGATGTTTTAATTAATCTTTTCTTTTTAGGTTAGGGCCTTGAATTACTCTTGATTTATCACAGGTCGGAGGTATATTTTCGATATATACTCTCCGCCTTTGCTTTCATTCTGGGCTAGCCGAGAGGCCGAAAGAATGAAGTGAGCATTCAAGAGTAAAGGGAGTTGTACGCACCCCTCGAGAGAGGCAGACGTCCAAATCTCCCGGATTGGAGTAAAATCCAATAGTGGGGTTCACCGCGTAAAGCGAGTTTTAGGCCTCCGATTTAGACGAGAGTCGGTCGGACCTTCCTAAACTCAGTTGGGCACGACTTCGAGAGAAGCGTGTTCAAGCTTTAGGAACCTCCACGGTCAAGGACCTTTATCCTATTAAGTTTAGATTTTTATCGCATTTTCTTAATCGTCTTTAGCCGAGGTGAATCTTGATCGGGTGCATTTCCATTTCATATTGCTCTACCTTTTGTAGTAATCTCATATATTGTGCTCTTTAATTAACTGCGGTAATTTCCTTTCTAGCTTAGTTGTTTGCTTAATAGCGTAACTTAATTGCGGTAGTTCTCTTTTTAGTTTGCTTTAATTTCTCCATTGCGCTTAGATTTTCTAAAACCCTAGTTTTTTCCGTCGATAAGATAATAGCGTTCGTGTGAGTAAGCTTAGCCAACAGTTCCCGGATCTTAATACGACACTTGTGTCCCCTTGCTACAATTCGATAGGTATACTTGCCTCATCGGGTTGCTAGTTCGGTTGCGTTTATTTTCTTCGAACCCTAGCGCGCAACACCAAGATCTTCCCAAAAAATCACTTTTTGGCCGACACGGCCTGTGACACGCCCGTGTCACAGGCCGTGTACCCCTTAAGCGGTACACACAGCTTGAACCGACTGAACAACACGGATCATCGACACGCCCGTGTCGGACCTGACACGCCCGTGTCAAACCTGAGACACGCCCGTGTCTCCTGCTCCATCGAGCTGCAACCAGTACACGGGTCGGAACACGGCAGCTGACACGCCCGTGTCCAGCCTGACACGCCCGTGTTCCCGGCCGTGTTCAAGGCCGTGTCCGGCTCTGACCGGAATAGGCCAATTTCGCAAAATAAATAGAACACGCCCTGGGACACGCCCGTGTCCCAGGCCGTGTACACCCGACACGCCCTGGGACACGCCCGTGTCCCAGGCCGTGTAACCTGACCTGCTACTCAAACTTCAAGTTGAGTCTTTTGGGCCTTTTTGGGGTGTTACAGCCACAACATCTTATTTGAAGGAGGAGAATCAGTATCCCTAGATGTTATTTGGGATGTATCAGATGATGAATCATCATTTTAAGATGAAGAGGAGGAAGTAAGGGCCAAAAAATTCTTCTTAATGGCCATCAATACTTCCTGCAGCAGTTTAGGGGTTGAACAAACAGATGGAAAATCAAAACCTGAAGAGGATCAGGTATTATCTAACTTTGTTTTCAGTTCAGTTAACTTAGAACTTCTATTTTGCTTCCAAGATTCAATAAAACCTTAGGAGGAAACAAAACTTCTCAGAGGAATGTTTTAGGAATATATTCAAAGGAAGAAGAAACTTTTTAATCGATGAAATGAGTTCAGACCGTCGAACTCAGATCAACGATCCTATATAAAATCATCGAACTCAGTCTGCTTTTTCATAAATTTGATTTATAATTATAAGGATAAACTATTTAAAATATTTTCAAATCCTTTTCCTATTTGGAACAAATTTATTAGGAAACATCTTTTCTTAGGGCTGCTTCTATCTTTTTGATATCTTGTTCAAAATTATATTAGGATTTCTGTATGAGAATTCTCTGTCAGATAACTTTATATTTCTTATAGATCATTTTCTATATTCATCTAGATTGAGTCCTCTACTCCAGTTGCATTGGTCAGCAGTGATCATGACACTGAGTTTGAATCTCTTCTGATGAAAAGAAATTCTATAGGAAGGAAGATATCAGACTTTGTTTTTTAGATTCAGAACCCTAATAAAATTTGCTAGACAAATATCATATCTCTGCTAACATATCCTTTTAGAGGAGAGAGAAATCTCTACCATAGCTTTCTGCAGGTACCATCTATAAGAGTTAGCTGGATGACTCAATAAAAATCCAATTTTCAAAGTCATCCCAGCCTCCTCCAATCACAGTTACTGCATCAACATAGGGGGAGATTGTAAAGCCAGCAACAGTCAGTTTTTAACAGTAATAGAAGACAACAATGCAAAGCTTTTCTTTTTATATCTCATGCTTTGTAATATTTATTGTAATATTTTTATTTTCATGTAAATAGTAATCCTAACCCAAATAGGGGGAGATTGTTGGAACACCCTAGTTTGGATTTGGGTCAGGATCACTATGTATTTAGGACTATTAGATTGACCCATCAATGTATAGCTAAGGGTTATAGGATGTGCTAAGTAAGAGGCTCTCAGAAATTGAAGAAATCAGCCAAGAGAAAACAGTCAAGAGAAGAATTAAGAATTAAACCTTGGCGGCGAGCTCAGATCGACGATATGAGTTCAGGCGTCGAGCTGAGATCTACGATCTCTAAGCTCAGGTCCACGAGGCGTCGAACTCCATTCGACGATCTCCGAGCTCAGATCGACGTTTTATGTCCCAGACCAGCTCCAATATCTCTGAGCTCAGATTGACGATAGTTGAGCTCAGATCGACGATCATCTTGTTGAGATCGACGATTTCTTCCATCACACTGAACGCAAGTTCCCAGGCAGATTTTAAGGATAACCTTGGTCTAATCAAAGTGAGCTGTTCATATTCCGACACATCTTTATTAAAAGACAGTTACAAGAATGCATTTATGGAGATTATAGCCGTTGGAGTAACTAAGAGGCATCAGTAATAAATACAAGAATTCAAATGACCGTTGGACTTCTATCAGAATATATACACAGAGATACCGAGGAACAAATAGAGTAGAAAGTAGTGAAAACAGAACAGAGAAGAGAAGAAAAGAAAATAGAAAGAGATACAGGAATCAGAGTTCCTGGAAGAACTCAACATCACATGTACAACCAATGCTCTTCTCAGATCTACTGTTGCAGGAAGCATGAAGAAACAACTACTCTACATCAGTCTGAAGGCTTACTGGATGATCAACATCATCAAGGCTTCATCATTCACACTCCAAGACAACTCACATTTCAGCCTTTGCTGAAATCATCATTTGCTGGAGCAATCATTCATTGAAGACCTATCACCCTTTGCAAAGCTTCCACTCCTGAACCTTCTGCTAATCTCAGGGGGAGCTTTGACAACATCATCAAAATCCACATGTGCTTCTCTTTGACTGTTGAACAGAGAAGACAACATCAACTCTCCCTTCCCCACTGTACAAAGGGTTCTTGAACTCCATTCAAAAGTTCTGCTTGGTTTCTGAGACCTTATCAAAACTCAGTGGTGGCAAGACACCTGATCAAAAAATCCAGTTTGGTTTTTTAGCACCTTATCAAAATCTCATTGGTGCCCAGGACACCTGATCAACTCTTCCTGCAGTGGATTCCTACCTAGGGTGGTAGAAGAGTGGACTACCCAAGTTTAGGGGAACCACTATAAAATTCGTGTGTCATCTGGTTTTCCCTTATTTCTTTTTTTTATTATTCTTGCTGTGTGTTTGCTCTAATCTCTAGGATAGATCTCTCTTCCAGGCACGCCGATTTGAGCAACAGGAATGAGCCGAACTGCACCCGCACTATGTCGCTCGACTAGAGTGCCTAACGTACTTGGCTTTCATTGTCGTCATAGGAGAGAGTCCTTAACTTTAGGTCGGACTAGAAGAATTCTCAAGTTGGGACGTTACCAATATTATAAACAATCAAAACATAGGCCTTCCAGGGACGAAATCTTTTGATTGTTTATAGGATGTGCTATGAATATGTTATTTTATGCATTAGATAAAACTGAATTTAAAGGGACTTACACTAGTGAAACTTCTTATGATATTTAGAATTGACAATAAATTACTCAAGAAGGTACATTGTAGGTGAAGATTTAAAAGCTATTTCAATAGAAGTCTGAGTTTGAGAAGTTTTGAATGGAAGTTGACGAAGACGTTGATTTGATGTACACAAATCATAAAGATTGGCAATGATTCCAAAGTACTATGAAAGAATTTCTCCAATGACGACTTCGTGAGGAAGATTCTTAAATCTCTCCCCCAAAGATAAATTTAAAAGATACTTCCATCTTGGAGTCACACGATCTAAAGATTCTTCAAATTGAAAGACTTATTGGGAATCTCAGAACCTATGAGGTAGAGCTAAAGATTTAACAATAAGAGTATAACATGGAGCCAAAGAAAAATTCATTAACGTTGAAATCAAAGAAGGATGAAGATAATGATACTACTGAGGATGATGAAGAAGATTAGGAGAGTTTATTTGTGAAGAAATTTAGTTGGTTTATGAGAAACCCGGAGAGGAGGAATTCGTTAAAAAAAATACTTTAATAAGAATGAGTTGTCATTTAAGAAAGGAAAAGTAGTGATGATGATAATGAGGAACATCGGTTACCAGAATATTTTTATTTTAAAAAGGTCAGATATATCCAAAGAAAGTGCCCAAAATATCTGAAAGAGAAAAAGGGCCAGAGACACAAGAAGTATGAAAAGAATAAGGTGTTAAAGGAGGAGACATGGGATGATTCCTCATCCAAGGATTCAAGTGGATCGAGGATAATCAATGAGGAAGAGACCAACATGTGCTTGATGGAAAAAAGCAAAAATTCCATCTATAAAACCCCCCTCCCGGAACACAAGACACGACCGTGGGATGTTTTATGCCCAAAACAGGGACCTTGCGGTAACATCAACATACGAGCTAATATGTACCACAAGTCACCTATTCTGCTAGCTTATCTCTGATGTCATAAATGCTAACCCAGCAAAAAGTTGATCATAAAAGTCATGAATCACAATAAGTAAATGTCTAGAACAACACATCAATAATAAGGAACTACAATAGTTACTTTAATATCAGAGAGCAACAAAATTTCTCGAAGGCTACATCATAACACTCACAACTCACATCAGTCACTGAAGGTAGAGAGGGTATTGTCACATCTGGCCCTGTCCCCCTGGCCTAGCTGTCCTCCTACATCAGGCGTTGTTGCTGCTCTAACTACAAGATATCCTCCTAAAATGATAGACGTAGCAATCGTTAGTCATAAAGACTAAGTGGCTATCACATTCGCTTACCCCAGTGACTCATAGAATCTAGATGGAGGAAAAGAAGGAGGAGCTCAATATAACAGTATTATATAATTAAACATGTGAAAAAGAGTATTATTATGTAGTAGTTCATGTATATATCAGCGCATTCATATTAAGCAAGTGATAGTAGTAAAGATCAACATAAACAAATCATATCTACTCTAACAACATGTTAACATAATATAGAAATTAACTTAACTTATAAAAATGCCCATACATATTTATAAGTTAAGGGTCAGGTACATCAAATAACTCATCATATAAAGTGTTCATACAAATTTATATGATGAGGATCTTATGAGGTACAATGCAATGATATGAAATGAATTCAGTATAATGAATCAACCATGCACACACACACACACTGCTATGTCAACATAGAACTTTAGTTCGTACTTTTCGAGAAGGTAGCTAACCTCTAGGGCATAAATCATCGTGGCCAAATAGTGATAGTAGAGCAGGAGTCTCCACTACAAGGCGAGCAACCACACTACAAGGCCTAGGTCTCCGTATGCCTTAATACTAAGAACACAACAACAGAGCCTCTATATATTATAACTCTGAAGGGGTCTACAGTAGAAGTGCACCAAGAATACAACACAACTGCATATCATCGTGGCACAGAAGGAGCCTTTGGGAGTGTATCACCAAAGGATCAAGCCCAATCATCCACTAGCATGGAAGGAGCCTCGAGAATGAGCACCTAGGACCAAGCCCAACAACCCATGGTCTATCTTCCTGCTCCCGTCGGTGTGACTACTGGTGAGCCCGTAGACTTGCCACCAAATCCTCATGTAGGATCATATACCGTGTGTAAACACATACCAAACCCATATGGTTCTTATTTACCATGTCATCATGCATTCAAAGGCCTAAACCGAGTCCCTTCATATCATATCCAACACCATGCTCTAAGTCATGTAAGGGCCTACATTTAACATAGTTGACAATTCATCTTAATTACCACACCAGTCCCTCACTACTACCCGCAGGAACTTAAAATAACTCTAAGTAATGGACTGCAATATTCATCCCTTCACAAATTGACATCAAGGATCAACACATCATATGGACATGGGTGTATACCTCATCCAGACCTTTTTCTAGGATTTATCATATACATATACATTATTTCATTTCAATGCCCTCCACCGAACCTCATATCACAAACCTCCAAGTACTCGCAACAAGTACGCTTTCTAAAACTCATTAATCATGCAAGGGGTGATCACATTATCATCAAATAATTACCATCCGATTTCCCGAGTAATCAATTCAGAGAATAAGGAATCCTTCAAATATTAATACATCACGGCTACGCGCCACATATTTCAAAAAATAAAATTCAGAAAGCTACAGTCCACCAAAAATTACGTATAATCCCAAATCGAAAAGGTATTTTCAAGTGCTACAACTCCCGTGTTGAGCTTGGGGTTCAAATCTAAATCCATCACACCTAAAATCGGGTTTCAGTCCAGCTGTGTACACTTATAAATAAAACAACATGTACCTTTAATATTACAGTACAACAATTTCGGTTGAACATTCACAGAGCTACATAACTCCCCTGAAAACATGTAACCATCCATTGGAAAGTTGTTTCCGAGGGATAAATCTTCCATGTTACGCTCGAGACCTGCGTTGGGTCCGGCGTTCCTTCACTTGTCCCGTGGCGCTCTGCTACTTATATAAAAAATTAAGTTGCACCCTCTCCAACAGTCCGGGCTTTTGGTGCAGTTGGGTATGCGCTTAATCCTTCAATTGGTATCAGAGGAGGTCACGGGTTCAAGACCGGGGGGGCACTATTAAATCCTGATTTTTCCATTCTACCTGTGTGGGTCCGGTGGGTCAGGCAACCATGGACATGTGGTAACCACACCTCTGAGCCGTGTTGGCCATGTGGTAACCCCACCTCTGAGCCGACGGGTTGTGCTGGATGCCGGGGGGGGGATTGTTGGGTTCGGCGTTCCTTCACTTGTCCTGTGGCGCTCTGCTACTTATATAAAAAATTAAGTAGCACCCTCTCCAACAGTCCAGGCTTTTGGTGCAGTTGGGTATGCGCTTGATCCTTCAACCTGAATCAAAATGAATCATACCTTAAATCAGCCTTGAAGTCTACAACACACAGAAAAAATAAATTTCTATACAGTACTTTGCACGCATCATAAATATGTACCGACGACATCCTTCCTCCATCCATCACACAAAACAAATCCAAATTCTCTCTTCCCTTTCTCCCTTGTTGACCACGGTACTTCATGATATCAAGTAAGCCATCTTCGTAATGATGAGAGGAGATGCATGAAGATATTTTTGTGGCGATTGGAGCCCTAGAACAAAAGTTTTAGCGTGGTTTCTTTTTAGGAAATCTCCATTAAACTCCCAAATCAAGCTCTATTAAGCCGATGTCTCTCCTACACTTTTGATCTAAAGATTTAGCACCTAGGAAGAGGGTAGGAAGCTCTCCTGGTTTACAACCATAGATCGTGCCCTTTTCCTTGGCGGCATTTTGGTTTCCTTGTCTGTATCATTCTTCTGGAAGAAGGTTCGGTCGGCTGAAAAGAATGATATTTGTGGCTAGCTTTCGGATGATCCTTTATAAAGGAAAGACTTAGGGTTAAAAATCACCTTGATATGTGTCAATCCCCCATTGGACCACACTTTATAAGATAAAATAACCATTATGTACAAATTAGAAATTCAGGATGAAACTAGACTTGACGTACAGAAATGCTAAGTCCATTCATCGAGTATACTTGACAAACCATTGGAATCACTCGACGAATTATCGAGTGCATTAAGTCTGTTACTCGAGTCATCTTGGTGAATTTCACAAGTCCACTTGACTTCACTCGACGAATTCATCGAGTCCACTTGACGAATTCACATGTCTTCTCGATTCCTTTCGATGAATCATCCCGACTGATTTCACAAGTCCACGTGACTATACTCAATGAATTCGTCGAGTCCACTCGACGAATTAATGTATTTTCTTGAGTACTTTCGGCGAATTATCCCGATAGATTTTACAAGTCCTTTAGAGTTCTCTCTAAATATTTTTCGAGTCTTCTCAAGTCCACTTGACGAATTCGTCGAGTCCTCTCGAGTCACCTCGACGAACACATGAGTATTCTTGACTATTACACGAGTCATCTCGATGAATTTCCTCCAGGCTTGTTCTAACTACCATCTCAAGATACTGTAGGGACACTACGACACACACGAGGGGTCTAGCTCGAAATGGGACGTTATAAATCCTATAAACAATCAAAAGATTTCGTCCCTGAAATCAAGTCTATAGGAAAAGAAAGTACGAAGAATATAAGTTAGTTGTTTAAATTTACCTTGGAGGAATAGCTCCGGGTAATGTTGCTGCATAAGTTCCATTGGCACCTACAAGTACTCCTCTTTTCCATGGTTGAAACTCAGGACCTTCACTAGTGGAACACTTTTTCTCCTTAGACTTTGTACTTCATAATCTACTATCTGCACAGGTTCTAGTTGAATAGACCTATCAGATGCCATGAGGCCAAATGTAGTGGCGAAAAAATGCTCCAGCTTAAGCAGAGCATTCCTAAGAGAAGACACATGAAAGACATCATGTAAGTTCTCCAACTCCTAGGGAAGCTCCAACCTATAAGCTAAGGAACCGATTTTCTTTAAAACGGTGTATGGCCCCATATACTACGGGCTGAGCTTTTTCCTCCCATGAACACGTGATACCCATGGACAAATCGTTAAAAATACCTTGTCACCCACTTGGAATTCCATCAACCTGTTCTTTGCATCATAATACTTTGCCTGCTAGCTCTGAGCATATAGCATGCAATCTCGAATGAATCAAATCATAGTATCGGTGCCATCTATGTACTCTACTCCCAATGTTTTGGGATTCTCATCCTTAACACATGATAAAGGGGTTCTACACCTCCTACCATAAATTTCTTTGTAAGTTGCCATTTTGATGCTTATTTGGTGGTTATTATTGTATGAAATTCCATAAATGGTAAAAGTCTTTCCCACGGCTCTCCCCTATCCAAGACGCATAACCACAATAAGTCCTGCATTGTCCTAATTGTTCTCTCTGACTCACCATAAGTCTGAGGGTGAAAAGTCGAGCTAAAGATAAGGCAAGAGCCCATATATACTTGAACTTCCTTCCATTCCTTAGTGGTGAAGCGACCATCACGGTTTGAGACTATCGTCTTAGGAACCCCATGGTACCGAATAACTGCTCCAAAAAGAGATGCACCAACACATCAACATGTGGCTTCTTTCTCATCAGGATAAACCTGATAACCTTTGTCAAGTGATCCACATTCACCCAAACAAAGTCATTCTACAAGAGAGATCGGGGAAGACCTTGAATAAAATCCATGGAAATATCCTCAAACTTCCACTCTAGAATGGGCAGCGATAGTAATAATCCACCAGGGCTCTTTCACTCCACCTTTACCTTCTGACAAGCATCGTTGTGAGTAATATAGTGCATGATATCTCGATTCATTCTTGGCCAAAACATGGTCCACCGCATGTTAGTGTATATTTTGGCAATTCCGAGCTGCACCGAATACTTGGTGCAATGAGCCTCTCTCAGGATGTCTTCCTGAAACCCACCACTTGTGGGAATATTGAGTCTATCGTGGAAATGAATGAGTTCTTCATTTAGCGCATATCCTTCCGCTGATCCTCCCATAATTTCTTAGAACACTAGGGCAAAAGAAGCATCCTTCCTTTTCTCTACTCGAATCCGGTCTCGAATGTCATAAACTATACTCATGGTGGCCAGGTACTCTGTATAGGCCTCGGGACAAGCCTTAGATACCAACATAATTTCCGTCTCTTCAAACACTCTTGCCAACTTCATAGCCATTAACTGTGATGCAGGGATCATCATGGGTGCCTTCCGTCTTAGAGCACCTCCACCGAATTTGCCTTCCCAGGGTGATAGTTCAATGTAAATTCATAATCACATTAAAATTCCATCCACTGCCGCTGCCTCAAATTCAGATCTTTCTGGGTGTGGATATACTTCAAGTTTGTATGATTAGAAAAGATCTTATAGTGGTTGTCATACAAGTAGCCTCTCTAAAATTTTAAAGCGAAGACCACTACACCTAACTCCAAATCATGCACCGGGTAATTCACTTCATGTTTCATAAGCTGTCTATGAGCATATGCACTCACATGTCTGTGTTACATCAATATCTCTCCTTTTCCCTGATAGGATGCATCAGTATAAATTTGGAATCCTTCCTTCCTAGATGGTAGTGAAAGGAATAGTGCAGAGGTAAGATGATCCTTAAGCTCTTGGAATAAACTTCACACTTTGGTATCCATACAAAAGGTATAGCCTTCTTCGTCAAAGTAGTGAGGAGAAGTGTGATCTTCGAAAATCCTTCAAGAAACTTGCGATAATACCCAACAAGTCCGAGAAAACTTCGAACATCCGCCACTGAGCACAAAGGCGGTCATTCCTTTACGGCACACATTGTTCGGATCTACTGCTAGTCCAGCACCACTTATAATATGACCCAAGAAGGAAACTTCTCGGAGCCAAAACTCACACTTGCTGAACTTAACAAACAAGCAGTGCTCCTTTAGTTTCTTTAAAATTATGGCCAAGTGCTCATCATGTTCTTCATCTATTCTTGAGTAAACCAAAATATTATCAATAAATATGATGACAAAAGCATCCAAATACGGATCAAACACCCTTTTCATCAGACTATTAAATGCAGAATGGGTGTTTGTGAGCCCAAACAACATCACTGTGAACTCCTATAAGACGTATCTCGAGCTAAATGTTGTCTTCTAGATATCTTCTTCTTATATCCTTAACTGATAATACCCCGAGTGCAAATCAAGTTTGGAAAACAAATGCGCTACCAACAGCTGATCAAATAACTCGTCGATCATGGGGCAATGGATAGGTGTTCTCAACGTCAATTGGTTGAGCTCTTAGTAGTATATGCACGACCATAAGAATCCATCCTTCTTCTTAACAAACAAAACAAGGGCTCCCCAGGGTGACGATCTGCGACGAACAAACCCTAATTCTACTAACTCTTATAACTAAACCCTAAACTCAGCTAGTTCCTTAGGATCCATTCAGTAAGGTGTTCGAGAGATGGGCTTTGCACTCTGATAAGTAAAAACTAGCTTTCGAGATAGTTAAAATAAAATTGGATTTATAAATTAGGCACTCTGTATGTTCTATCTCTTTTTTTTACCTATATACTCCGATTAAGGCAAGCATACCTATCGAGTAATAGTATAGTATTTTAAAATATCAAGGTCGTATTTTCCACGGATCTGTGTCGAGTACTCTAATATAAGTAGTGGAACTATTATTTTATCAAAAAGATTTAAAGGTTTGTTTTGAAAATGATAATAAAAGTAATACGTAGGGTTTTGAAAATAGATGAGGTAGAGAGCCCTTGATTTTGTTTTACTTCGGAAAAATACTTTTTTTAATAAGATAAACTCTACTTTTTGTTAATTAAAATTCTTGATTGTGGAGGTTCCCTAAATATCCTTCCCATACCTCATCTCAATCAAGTGATAAAAGGTTCTTAGCCTCTCATCGGGATGGGGGTGTTAGTAGAAAAATTAAAAGACTTATAATAAAAGTGCAGAAATAATATCCGTCCCAAAGTATCTCAGTTGATGCTAACAAGTTCTTAGCCTCTCAATTATGAAAAGGGTGGTAGTAATAAAATTAAAAGACTTATAAAAGTGCAGAAATAATATCCGTCCCAATCATCTAAATCAAGTGCTAAAAAGTTCTCAGCCTCTCATCCGAGATGGGGGTGGTAGTAAAAGAATTGCAAAAAAAGAAAGTACTTACGCATACACCCTATCTCAATAGAAAAGGAAGCTAAGTTATAATAATAAAAGCAGAAGAATTACTTGAAAACTGAAATTTTATTACTTAAAAAAGTTTTACACACTAAGAAACCCAAACTAGGGTTAGGAAAATATCACTCAAAAGCTACTCATAAACACTATATAGAACTATATGGTACTCTACAAGTTCTCCTTAAACTTCATCCCAGGCCATCCTTTTATAGCCAAAGAATTTGAGGTACACGCCCCCTTACATGCCCCCCTAGGGCTTGTCGCTGACATGACATCTATGGATAGAATTTCTGTGACTTCTGGATTGAACTGAGTAAGTACACTGGCATGACTTGAGGGTTACGGACGTGTCATCTAGGCGTGTCTCCAAGGCATGATAGATTGCCTTCTTCGGAGCATGATAGTTGGACTTCTACTTTGTCATGGTTGAGGTCACAGGCGTGATAGGTGGAATATGGGCATGTAGCCCGGGTGTGACTTCGTTTGCTAGCCGAAATCTGCTGAACTATTGGAAATACTGGTTTTAAAGTTATACGCCCAAGGTCATGGGCGTGACCTAGGGGTGTGACTTAGGAATTTTTGCCGAATTTTCGAAAAGTTGTAGAAATACATGTAGGGCACAAAAAGAAAATAAGTTAGAACAAAAAATAAACAATAAACTATTTATTTAGGTATTTACATAATATAATTTTATTTTTTAGTAAATCAAAATAAAAAAATAACCTAAAAATATATATATTTTGCTACTCATCAAATACCCCCATACTTTATCTTTGCTATTCCAGAGCAAAAGTATAAATCGAATATACGAACAGTTATAAAATTTTGAATTTAACTATTAGTTTATTATATCAAGGGAAAATAGTCATAAAAAATTCGGAGTATAAAGCATTAAGTCATACATTATGCAAATGATCTAGCCAGAAATAAATGTTCATAGCTATAAAACTTCTTGAGAAAACAAAATTACAAGCAACATTTTAATTATTAGTAACAAGTTAGATTAGAATTATAAAAACTGTACATTGAAAGAGATATGATTGAAAATAAATAACCTATTAAATATGCTCTCTTAAAATTTTAAGCAATATGAGATCGTGTTGTAGTTGTTTTTTGGGATATAAACTTAGTGTTTGCCTATAAAGCAGGCTATAATGTAGAAGGTGTTGAATTTTATCCTCTAACCTTATTCTTTCTTTTTTACAACTACTTAGGAAAATATTTTCCAAAGCAGAAAAAAAACTTTGTAGAAGTCACTCCTGGGGGGCTAGGGGGAAACGTATTGCATTTTATTTTAACCCAATGTATATGTTTAGGAGCACATACTCCTTTTCATGTAGTCTTTTTAAAAATTATTGGATGTCTATGTTTACGGAATGAAATATTATTCCCATTGACATAAGATCTTTTCTTTTCTAGGAGCACATACTCTTAGATGCTTTCTTACGTAAGAAAACATGCCAAACATAAAGTATATAGGTAGGGGTTTAAAATATTCTTCGAATTTTGATAAAAATTTTTGAGAGAAACTGTAATAGCTTGAAAATTCATATATTTCAATGAGAGTAGAGCTCAGATAATTACGATCTATAGATGTTTAGCTAACATAATACACATGCTTTTATTTATTGTAAACCAGAAGTAGTGTTCAAATCAATTTTCCTAACTTTTAAATTTAATACACAAGATATTCTTTAAAACTTAACCCCAGATATTTAGATCTATCTATTTATGATAAATAAATGACTAGTAAGTTGAAAAATTAGATAACTGTTTATATATCAACTCAAAAATATTTTTAGTTTAGGAAAAAAGATAAACGAAGTAGGGGTTTTAATTTTATTTTTTTGATGATTGATTAAGCAAAATATACATTTATGAAGATTATTATTTTATTTTGATGATTATGTTTATCATATATATATATATTTTTAAGCAAATATATACATAAATTTGATATGAAAATATTATGAATAAAAAACAAGACTTAATTTTTTTTTTTGTGAAAAATAAATAAACGTATAAATGCAGTTGTTAAGCAAGAAAATACACCCCAATACTTATGATGGGAATAAGTATGAAGAATAAGTTGATATATACAAAATTATAAAGTATAATGAGATAACGAGGCTTTCCTGATTAGAGGTCGGAGAGGCCGTCAGTAAAAACCTGTAAATTTAGTAAAACAAAATATATCAAGTAGAGAACTATAAGGTGCCTCCCACAAGCGCTTTGTTTAATCGTCGCATAGTTTGACTTATTTAGTGGGAACTTTATATGGTATGATGAGTGTGGGTTTCCATTTGTTAATTTAAAGAGTCCCCCACAATATAAAGTTTTAAGCGATGCCCTTTTACTTTAAAAGAGCCTAGTTCGGGGTGAGAAATAAGAACAGTCCCATATGGCCAAACCTCTTTAACAGTAAAGGGGCCAGACCATCGAGATTTTAATTTTCCCGAAAAAAGTCTAAGACATGAGTTATAAAGAAGGACGAGATCCCCTGGTGAAAAATATTTTAGAAATTTTATTTTTTTATCATGATAAAACTTCGAATGCTCCTTATAGAATTTTTTGCTTTCATAGGCATTGGCACGTAATTCATCAAGTTCATTTAGTTGAAATTTTATTAGTTCGAAGGCTAAGTTCATATCTAAGTTTAAAAATTTTAGTGCCCAGTATGCGCGATGTTATAATTCTACCGAAAGATGACACGCTTTTCTCTATACTTAACGATAAGGCGTACAACCGATAGAAGTTTTGTATATCGTGCGATAAGCCCAAAGTGCGTCATAAAGCTTAAGCGACCAATCTTTTTAATTGATGGCTATAGTTTTCTCCAGAATACGCTTCAGTTCCCTATTAACTACCTCTTCTTGGTTGCTTGTTTGTGGGTGATAAGCGGTGGCAAGTTTGTGAGTGACTCCATATTTAGTTAAAATTTTAGCTAACTGGGTATTACAGAAATGTGTGTCGCAATCACTAACAATTGTACGTGGCATGCCAAAATTATAAAATAAGTTTTTCAAAAAATTCACGACAACTCTCGCGTCATTGGTCGGCAGAGCTTGCGTTTCTGCCAACCTTGAAACATAGTCAACCGCTACTAAAATATAGTGATTTTTAAAAGATGGAGGTAGAGGGCCTATAAATTCTATTCCCCATATATCAAATAATTCACATTCTATAAATAATTTCTAGGCCATTTGTCCTGACGGGAAATATTACTTGACCGTTGGCAGCTATTACAAGTGCTTACAAATTTTTGAGCATCTTTGAATAAAGTGGGCTAAAAGAAGCCTGCAACAATCACCTTTTGTGCAGTCCAGTTTACTTATAATATTCACCAGTTTGTCCTTTGTGTCAGTGCCATAAGATTTTGACACCTTCCTTGCCTGAAAATACATCTTCTAACCAGTTGGTTCGCGCAGACTCAAAATAAAAACTGGTCTTCCCAAAAATAGTTTTTCAAGTCAGAAAATAATTTCTTATTTTTCTAACTTGAAAAATATTTTGGAAGAACTCGAGCCACTGAATAATTTGCCAAGTCTGTAAAATAAGGAGTAGAGGAATTCATTACTGTTTCTATGGTGAGGAGGCATTCTTAATGGAATTTTTCCTCAATGGTTGCCTCCACTAGCGTATCTATAGCAGTATTCTCTAAACGAGAAAGATGATCGGCCGCCATGTTCTCTGCGCAATTTTTATCTCAGATCTCCAAGTAAAATTCTTGTAGGAGGAGAATCCAGCATAGTAGATGAGGTTTGGCATCTACTTTACTAAATAGAAGTTTTAAAGCAGAATGATCAGTAAAAACTATAACTTTAGATAGCGTTATATATGATCGAAATTTATCAAAAGCAAATACAATTGCCGGTAGTTCTTTTTTGTTGGTGGTGTAGTTGGCTTGTGTAGATGTGAGCATTTTACTTGCGTAATAAGTAGGATGAAATGACTTGTTTGCGTGATGTCTTAATACAGCTCCTAATGCATAATCACTCGCATCATACATTATTTCAAATGGAAAGGACCGGCCAGGTGATACTAGAATAGGAGAATTGCTAAGTTTTTCTTTTATAAAGTTAAATGCTTATAAGAATTTGCTTTCAAAAATAAAGGGGGATTCTTTTTTGAGGAGGTTGGTCAACGGTTTTGTAATTTTAGAAAAAATATTGAATAAACCGTCTATAAAATCCTGCGTGGCCTAAAAAACTTCGTATGACTTTTACGTTTGCAGGTGGGGGAAGTTTTTCAATAATTTCTATTTTGGCCTTATCAACCTTGATTACGTTGATAGAAATGTTATGACAGAGAACTAAGCCTTCTCGGACCAAAAAGTGTCGTTCTCCCAGTTCATTGCTAAGTTCGTGTCTTTGCAGTGTTGAAGAACACGAGTGAGGTTATCTAAAAAATATGGAATGAGTCTCCGAATACAGAAAAATCGTTCATAAACACCTCAATAACATCTTCTACTAACTTACAAAAAATGGCCAACATATATCTTTGAAATGTAGTCGGAGCATTGCAAAAACCAAATGACATTCTTCTATATACAAAGATGCCGAAAGGTCAAGTAAACATTGTTTTCTCCTGATCTTCGGGGTCAACAGAGATTTGTAAATACCCCGACAAACCATCAAGAAAACATTAATATGAGTGGCCAAAGAGCCGCTCCAAAATTTGATCGATAAACGGTAGTGGAATGTGATCTTTTCGGGTGGTATCATTTAGTTTTCTATAGTCAATGCACATCCTCCAACCTTTAACAGTATGAGTTGGATTTAATTCGTAATTAGTGTTCTACACTACCATTATGTCGCCCTTTTTTGGGACGATGTATACGAGACTAACCCACATACTGTCTGAAAATGGGTAGATAATCCCTGCATCTAGAAGTTTCATTACCTCAGTCTTAATGACATCCTTCATATTAGGATTAAGTCATCGTTGAGGCTGGATGGATCAGCGAGGATTATCTTCGATAAATATTTTATGTGTATAAAATGAGGGGTTTATCCCCTGAATATCAGAAATCTGCCATGCAATTACATGGCGATATTGTTTTAACACTTCTACTAAATCAGAAGTCTCTGAATGGTTTAACTTCGAAGAAATAATAATAGGTAGTTTTGAATTTTCTTCGAGAAAAACATATTTTAAATGATCGGGAAGTTGTTTAAGCTCGAGAGTTGGCGGTTCTTCATAGGATATTTTTAGTTTGAAATTTTTAGAAGTAATGAGTTCAAAAGGCAAATTTGTAGGTATTTATTTTAAAAAGGGTAAGTTTGCTAAATCCATTTCTTTTAAAGTTTTAGAAAATTCATTAGAAAGTGAAAAGCATTTTACTCAAAAGAGGCTTCCACTTGAAAGCATGAATCATTATTTGAAAGCGAATTCCGCATAGAGGGATCTATATTAATTGTAACCTCGTCATCTCCAACCCGAAGGAGGATTCTACTGTTACTTACATCAATTAAAGCGTGGGTTGTGGCGAGAAAGGGGCGACCGAGTATAATGGGTACATCGGCGTCCTCCTCGATGTCGAGGATAACAAAGTCCACCGGTAAGATAATCTTGTCAACCTTGACAAGAACGTCCTCCACTATTCCTATCGAATATTTTATAGAACGATCCGCTAATTGGGTGCTCATTTTGGTTGGGCTTGGAATTCCCAATCTTAGTTTTTAAAAAAGAAAGTACGACATTACATTAATACTATAGCCCAAATATGCTAAGGCATCTTTTATTAAAAGATTACCGAAAAGGCAAGTGATTGAAAAATGCCCAACATAATTTAATTTTTGGGGTAAATTTTTTAATAAAACTACCAAACATTCAGTGTTAAGGGAAACTCGTGATATATCCTCAAGTTTCTTTTTATTAGAAAGTAACGCTTTATGATATTTTGCAAATTTTGGCATCTGTGCGATTGCCTCGCAGAAAGGAACATTAATTTGCATTTGTTTTAAAATTTGTAAATAATTTTTATAATGCTCATCTTGTCACTCATTAATTAGTTTAGAAGGATAGGGTAAATACGTTGGAGAAATATGCGATGAAATTAATGAAGGAGAAGAAGAAGAAGTAATAGGAGGTGGGGTAGAAACTCTTACCTCAGATTCTGATTCTACTTTGTTAGGTGACTGTACCTCCTTTCCACTTCGAAGTGTGATGGCATGGGAATTCTCCTGCGAATTTGGCTCCATATTTTTTGCTAAAGCTCAAGGTTGGCACTCTGATAACATCTTAGAAATCTGTCTAATTTGAGTTTCAAAATTTTTAATGAATCCGGTCAGGTTCTGGATATTAGACTCATTTATGATTAAATATTTAGCAAAGATGTCTTTTATCGGGGCGGGTCATATTAGCTGTGATTGTGGTGGTGGTGGTTTTGGTGCACATCCAATTGGATTTGTATTAGGCAAGCACTAAGATTTATTGGGGTTGCACCATTATAAATTCGGATGATTCCTAAACCCTAGATTGTACGTATTTTTATATGAATTAAAATTTGGGTTATAGGAAAGAGGTTGATATGGATTCCCCATATAATCGACTTGTTCTTCTATTGTATTATTATTAATTGAATTCCAAGGAGGAGTGGCGGAGGAAGCAGACATCCCCGCTACTTGCCTAGTTAGATATTCAACTTGGAGTGCTAAATTTGAAGAAGTGTCGATCTCATAAAGCCCAATGGGTTTATTAGGGTGTGACCTAGGAACGTTTCATTGGTAGGCATTCATGGCCATTTCCTCAAATAAGGCATAAGCGTCCTCCAGGGTTTTATTATTTAACGTTCCCCCGGCGGTAGCATCAATCATTTGTCTGGTTTGGAAATTCAAACAAATATAAAATCTCTGCACTTAGAGCCAAGCCGATAGTGCATGATGAGGACACCTATGTAAAAATTCTTTAAAGCATTCCCAAGTCTCATAGAGAGACTCAGATTTGCCTTGAAAAAATTAGGAAGTATCCGTACGTAATTTAGCGGTTTTAGCCGGCAAAAAATACTTAGTTAAAAACTTTTCATTCATATCAGCCCAAGTAGTGATAGATCCTCTAGGTAGAGAACCTAACCACTGCTTGGCTTTCATCCGTAAAAAAATGTAAATAAAAAAAAAGAATGGCATCATCTGTGACGTCATTTATTTTAAATGTATCGCATATTTCTAAGAAATTTGACAAATGAGTGTTAGGATCTTCATCTGGCAATCCATCAAATTGTACTGAGTTTTGAATCATTTGGATTATGCTAGATTTAATTTTAATGTTATTATTAGCAATCGTAGGATGAACTATACTTGATCCGGTGTCGTCCAAGTTTGGCCTCATATAATAAGACCTAGTCCTTTGCGGGGCCGCGAATGGAATTTATTCTGCTATTGCTTCAACGTGTTTGGTTCTGATAGCCTCTTCTAGATTTAATGCTTGGTCTTGGTCACAAGATTGAAGGTGCCTGTAATAGGTATGGTAGATTTCAGGATCAAAGTCAAGATTAAAATCAATTGGAGAGTTTCTTCGGGTCATGCACTAAAAAAACTATTATATAAAAATTTTTAAAAAAGTTTTCTTTTCTTTATATATATATTTTGAACACAAAATAAAAAGACAGAAATAAAAGTGTTATTAATAAAACTAGTTTTAGGGTTTAGGGTTTAGGGTTTAGGTAACGACACCAAAAACTTGATATGTAAAAACTAACTTTGGAGATAGTTAAAATTAAAAATTAAATTGGATTTATAAATTAGGCGTTTTGTTTGTTCTATCTTTTTTTTTACTTATATACTTTGATTAAGGCAATCGTACCTATCGAGTAATAGTATAGAATTTTAAAATATCAAGGTCATATTTTTCCACGGATCTGTGTCGAGTACTCTACTTTAAGTAATGGAAAAATTATTTTATCGAAAAGATTTAAGGGTTTGTTTTGAAAATTTAAATAAAAGTAACACGTAGGGATTTGAAAATAGAGGAGGTAGGGAGCCCTTGATTTTCATTTACTTTGGAAAATACTTTTTTAATAAGATAAACTCTACTTTTTGTTAATTAAAATACTTGACCGCGGAGGTTCCCTAAATATGAGTGCACGTCTATCGAGGATACAACCAACTGTGATTAAGTACTTCGACTTAACTTTTGTATCTAATAAAAATACCTTAATTCACGCTTTACGTTGTGAACCCCTCTATTGGCCTCCAACTAGTTATTGAAGGTTCGACACGGGAGGCTTTCGTTCATCTTTTTCGAGAATGAAACATTGTTTCTCTTTACATGAGAATGATCAATTTCTTGGTAAATCTTAAGTTTTTAATTTAGAAAATAGGGTTTTTAAAATGCAGAACTAATATCCTTCCCAAAGCTCTTCTAAATCGAGTGCTAACAGGTTCTTAGCATCTCATCGGGATGGGGGTGGTAGTAGAAAATTAAAAGAATTATAATAAAAGTGCAGAAATAATATCCGGCCCAAAGTACCTTAGTTGACGCTAACAAGTTCTTAGCCTCTCAATTGGGAAAAGGGTGTTAGTAATAAAATTAAAAGACTTATAAAAGTGCAGAAATAATATCCGTCCCAACCATCTTAATCAATTGCTAAAAAGTTTTTAGCCTCTCATCCGGGATGAAGGTGGAAATAAAAGAATTGCAAAAAAAGAAAGAAAGTACTTACACACACACCCTATCTCAATAGAAATGGTAGCTATGTTATATCAATAAAAGTAGGAGAATTACTTGAAAAGTGAAATTTTATTACTTAAAAAAGTGTTACACACTAAGAAACCCTAACTGAGGTTAGGAAAATATCACTCAAAAGCTACTCATAAACATTATATAGAACAATGTGGAACTCTACCAATTCTTCTTAAACTTCAGCACTGGCCCTGCTTTTATAGGCAAAGAATTAAAGGTACACGCCCCCTAGGGCATGTCACCTGGGCGTATTGCTGACGTGGCATCTGTGGATATAATTTTGGTAACTATTGGATTGAATTGAACAAGTACACAAGCATGACTTAAGGGTCATGGGCATGTTATCTGAGCGTGTCAGCTGGACTTTTGCTTGGTCACGGCTGAGGTCACGGGCGTGATAGGTGGAACACAGGCGTGTAGCCCGGGCATGACTTCGCTTGCTGGATGAAATCTGCTGAAAAATTGGAAATGATGGTTATAAAGTTACAAGCCCTAGGTCACGGGCGTGACTTAGGAATTTTTGCTGAATTTTCCTAAAGTCACAGAAATACCAGTAGGGCACAGAAATAGATTAAGTTAGAACTAAAAATAAAAAATAAATGATTTATTTAGTTATTTACATAATATAATTACATTTTTTAGTAAATCAAAGCAAAAAATATAACCTAAAAATATGTATATTTTGCTACTCATCACTCCCGACACTAGCCTAATCTGTAAGTCCAATTCCCTAGTCGAGGGAAATCCATGTAGCTTTTCAAGAAAAACCTCAGAAAAATCCCTGACCACTAGTACATCCTTCATGCTAGTATCCATCTTTTTAAACTCAAAACATATCATGACACCTCATCCCCTTGTTTATGGTCCTTAATGGCCTGAATTAAGGACAACATAATTTATAGGTGCGAACCTAATACCTTGAAAAATTATCTCTGAATCTTCATATCTCAAGGTGATCTGCTTTACCACACAATCAATCCTGGTATGATGCCACTCCAGCCATGCCATACCCAAAATAAGATCAAATTCTTGCATCCCTAACACCGTTGTAGGAGTTTCAAAATGCTTCCCTCCTATACACACCTCTAAGTCACACTTGGCTGACGAGGTCATCTCGGCGCCGTCTCGTAGGCGAACTCTTCGAGTGACTCCTATGAAATGTTACACACCATTTATCTCCTTTATAAATTCCACCAAGACGAACGAGTGGGTGGCCCCAGTATCAAATAGAGTTTGGGCATGTCTCCCATTAACGGTTACGATGCTTAAAGGTTAAGTTTTAATAATTCAAAGCTAGATTTCTAGCACAGTCTTAGACATAATAAGTACGAATGCTTATAACATATCAATTAAACTACAAATAACTCCAATGATGTCCTAAGGGTTCTACTCTTGAGCCATATTTTGAGCAAACATCTACTCTCAAGCAGGTCTAGGATTCCTACCTTATGTTCCTTATCCTCGACCTCGTGTTTGCACTTGTCCTCACTGAGCTGTTGGAGGAAAAACAGGGGGAACATTCCGACCTAGCTGCAGGCAATAACACCGTATGTGGCTCGTCTGATGAAACTAGAAACAAACTTGCCTTAATGACCATCTAGGTTGTTGATAAGGCTGGAACTGCGGGGGTGGAGGTAGTGTTAACTGCAGGGCCGGACGGTCCAACGTAAAATTTGGGTGCAAATGTTCGCCTCTTGCTCCTCAATTTCCACCACCTCCTTTGGCAAGCTACCTCCTCCGTCTAGGCCCTGCATCTACTACTCCTTCTATCAGTCTATTACCATTGGACTGGACCCCAAGATGCTCCGCCTCCAATCTTTTTTCCATGTCAATTATCTGAGCGAGGCTCGAGTCGGGTATAAAAAAATTGCCAGCCTTAAAGGGTCTCGCAAAACCTTATAGAACCATTTCACATACCTTTGGTCATCCAAATCATAGGAGTCAGCAAATCTGATAAGGAGCTGAAACTCCCATTAATACTCCACATCTGATTTAGATCCCTGTTTCAGCTGTAGGAACCTTTCCTCGAGTTCATCTCAAGCAGTAGAGGGAACAAAATGCTCTAAGAAAGCATTAAAAAACTCGTTCAAACTAATGCAAGTGTATACACGTCCTTGAAAAGTAGAGCCCATAAGGGAATTCCACCACCTTTTTGCATGTGATTCCAAAACAGATACAGTTAATTTAAAATCCATATTTGCTGGACATCAATTCTTGCACAGCATTCAACCACTCCTCTATGCGAACAACTGATTCTATCTCGTGGTAAATAGGTGGAGAAATAGCTTGGAAGGCACTCATATAATTGGAGCTTGGGGCATGTTGTTGTACTAGGGCCTGCTAATACCTGAAGGAATCCAAGATTACAGTTAGGGTCTTCCCTAACACCTATTATTGGAATGGAGTAAGGATCAAAGGAATTCCTGTCATCTGCTCTATATGTACCGGAATCTACATACAAAACGCGAATTTTGGTCAGGTTGGCTAAACGTAGGGTAATGGGTGGACATACTTAGTGTGAATCACAAATGGGCTTACCACTGTTTCCACTAACCTAGTTTTTCTGCAAACCGAATAATCGAGCGGGGGTAATGCCACGTTTAATGACTTCTTCATCATAGGATCGGTGCAAGCTGATACTAATTGTATGGTAATCTCTGAAACTAATTGTAAAACCCATAGGTCAGAGGATCAAAACCTCCCTCTGATACCGTTTGTAAAAGCCCCCCTCCTAGAACACAAGACACGGCCAAGGGATGTTTTATGCCCAAAACAGCCGCCTTGCGGTAGTATGAACACACGGGCTAATTTGTACCATAAGTCACCTATTCGGCCTGCTAATCTTAGATATCACAATTGCTAACCCAACCAAAAGAATATCATAGAAGTCATGAATCACAATAAGTAAATGTATAGAACAATACATAAATAATAAGGAACTACATCAGTTCCTATAATATCAGAGTACTGTGAAATTTTCCAAAGGCTACAACATAACGCCCACAACTCATATCAGTCACTGAAGGTAGAGAGGGTTTCGTTGCATTATGCCATATCCCCTGGCCTGGCTATCCTCCGACATCAGGCGTTGATGCTACTCCAACTATGGGGTATCCTCCTAAAATGGTAGACATAGCCACCTTTAGTCTTAAAGATTAAGTGCATATCACATCCGCTCACCCTGGCGACTCATTGGAACCGGGCAGAGGAAAAGGAGGTGCTTAATATAATAGTAGTATATTATTAAATAAGTGACAGAAGAGTGTTGTTATGTAGTAGTTAATGTATATATCGACACATTCATATTAAGAAAGTGATGGTAGTAAATATCAACATGTACAAAGCATATCTACTCTAACAATATGTTATCATAATATATGAATTAACTTAACTAATTAAATGCCCATACAGATTTATAAGTTAAGGGTCGGGTAAATCAAGTAACTCATCCTATTAAAGTGCCCATATAAATTTATATGATTAGGATCTTATGCTGTGCAATACATTGATATGAAATGATTGCAGTAAGATGACTCTCCCATGCACACACACACATACACAATGCTATGTCGACATAGACCTTTAGTTCCCACTTTTTGAGCAGGTGATAACCTTTCAGGCATAAACCATCATGGGAAAAATTGTGACAGTAGAGTGGGCATCTCCACTACTAGGAGGGCATAAAGACTACCAAGCTTAGGCCTCCGTACGGCTCAACGCTAAGAACACAATGACAAAGCCCCTACGTACTATGGCTCAAAAGGGATCTTGGGTAGATGTGCACCAAGAGCCCAACCCAACTGACTTGTAAATAGCAAAGAATGAGTATTCGAGAGCGGATCACCAAAGAACCAAGCCAACCCGCCCACTTCCATGAAAGGAGCCTTTGGGAGCGAAGACCAAGGACAAATTCCAATCGCCCAAGGTCTATCTGCCAGCTCCTGTAGGTTTGATTACTAGCGAGCCCGTAGACCTGCCACCAAATCCTCACTTAAGAACATACACAGTGTGTCAAAACACACCCAACTGATGCAGTTCACATTTACCATGCCATAATGCATTAAAGGTATCCAACTGATTCCCTTCATATCATATCCAACACCGTTCTCCAAGGCACGCAAGGGTCCACATTTAACATATGTGGCAGTTCACCTTAATTACCACACCAGTCCATCACTGCTACCCGTAGGGAGTTAACATAACTCTAAGCAATTGACTACACCATTCATCCCTTCAATACTTGAGATGAAGGATCAACTCATCATACGGCCATGGGGGTATTCCTCACCGAGACCCTTTTTTATAATTTATCATATACATATATATTATATCATTTCAATCCTCTCCACCAAACTTCGTATCACAAACCTCCAAGTACTCGCAATAAGTACGCTTTCTAAAACTCATTGATCATGCAAGGGGTGACCACATTATCATCAACTAATTACCATCCAATATCCCGAGTAATCAATTCGTAGAATAAGGAAATAATCAAATTTTAATACATCACGGCTACGCGCCATAGATTACAAAAACTGGCATTTGGAAAGCTACAGTCCACAGAAAATTACGAGCAACCCGAAATCGGAAAGGTATTTTCAAGGGCTACCCATGTTGAGCCTAGGGTCAAAATCCAAATCCATAACACCTAAAATCAGGTTTCAATTCGCCTGTGTACACTTAGACATAACCAACCTGCACCTTAATTATTACAGCATAGCAAATTCAGCTGAACATTCATAGAGCTACAGAACTCTCCCGAAAATGTGTAACTATCCATTGGAAAGGTCTTTCCGAGGGCTACAAATTTCATGTTGAGCTCTAGACCTGAATCAGAATGTATCATACCCCAAATCAGCCTTGAAATATGCTGTGCATAGTAAAACATTTTTCTATACATCTCTTTGCACACATCATAAAGATGTATGAATGACATCAGTTCATCTCCATCCTCCAGCCATCACACAAAATAAATCCAACTCATCTCTTCCCTTTCTTCCTCATTAGACCACGGTTCTTCATGAGATCAAGTTCGTCATCTTCGTAATGAAGAGAGGAGATGATTTAAGATATTCATGCATCGACCGGCGCCCTAGAACGAAAGTTCTCGCGTGGTTCATTCCGAGGAAATCTCCCTTAAGCTCCCAAATCAAGCTCTCTTGAGCCGATGTCTCTCCTACACTTTGGATCTATAGATCTAGCACTAAGGGAGAGGTTAAGAAGCTCACCTAGTTTTCAGCCATGGATCATGCCCTTATCCTTGGTGGATTGTTCTGTTTTCTCATCGATATTGTTCTTCAGGAAGAAGGTTCGGTCGGATGAAAAGAACAATGTTTGTGGCTAGGTTTAAGATGATCCTTTATAAAGGAAAGACTTAGGGTTAAAAATAACCTTGCCACATGTCACTTCCCCATTGGACCGCACTTTATAAGATAAAATAACCATTCTATAAAAATCCAGAAATCCATGCCGAAATAAGACAAGATGTACAAAAATGCTAGGTCCATTCGTCGAGTATACTCGATGAACCGTAGGAATCACTCAACGAATCATTGGGTGCATTAAGTATGTAACTCGAATCTTTTCTATGAATTTCACAAGTCCACTCGACTTCACTCAATGAATTCGTCAAGTCCACTCGAAGAAATCATGTGTCTTCTCGATTCCTTTTGATGAATCATCCCGATGGATTTCACAAGTCCACGTGACTATACTCGACAAATTTGTCTAGTCCACTCGACAAATTCACGTGTCTTCTCGAGTCCTTTCGACAAATTATCCTGACATATTTCACAAGTCCTTTCGAGTTCTCTCTACAAATTTGTCGAATCTAATCAAGTCCATACAATGAATTTGTCGAGCCCTTTCAAGTCACTTCGATGAACACACGAGTCTTCTCGACTATTACTCGAGTCATCGCAAAGAATTCCCTCAAGGCTAGTTCTAACTGTTTTCTTAAGACAATGTAGGGACAACACATCACACACGAGGGGTCTAACTCAAAATGGGACGTTACACCATCCAATGAAGAAAGTAGTGTCAAAAGTGACACTGAGGTAACTCCTTATGAAAATATTTATTCTAAATTTTTACAAACTCACGATTTTTTCAATAAAAGTTTAAATGATATAAATTTATTGAAATCTTAAATTAACTTTTATTACAAGAAAGTAAAAAACTATTAAATTAAGTTAAAATATTAGGGAAAGTGAAGATGACTTGCTAAGAGTGCTATCATTCACTAGCAAGAGTGAAAGAATTGGAAGAAGCTCCTACTAAGTCACATTCCTTTATTGATAAAGAACAAAGGAAAAGGGGTGCTTAGAAAGGGCTTTTAAATCTTCTCATTCTCATATAGAAGAAAGTAAAAAGACTTTTGAGAACTAGTGTGTAATGTTAGCTTCTAAAAACACTGCTTTAAAAGCCCGAATCCATAATTACAATGTGGCAATAAAGAAATTTGGAATTGGCCATAAAATCTCGGGATATTATTTAGCCAATCAATACCATGGATCTGTAAAGTTTGGGCTTGCTTATATTTCTAGAAGCTATCACTCGATGACAATAACTAATGTTAGCAATGTCAAGAAATCTAAAAAATCAAAAATTAATAATCAAAATATTAATCATCATTCTACTATTACCTAATCATTTAAAAAGTTTTCTCAAAAATCACAAAAAAGGTTTTCATCTTCTTTTTTGCATGTACCAAATGTAATAGGTTTAGTCAGATTATGGATTCGTGCAGGAAGAAAGGTCAAAGTTTTTTTAAACAAGTCTGAGTGCCTAAGATTTACATCTATTTTATGGAAGAAACCACTTAGGTAGCCAGATCTTTACTCTAATCTCCATTCAAGATGTATTGGTAGGCTAAGGACAAAGAGGACATGTGGTACTTGGACTCGGGATCTTCAAAACACATGACAAACAATTAATCAAAGTTCCATAGCCTTGAAATGAAGAAAGGAGGGATAGTGACTTCGAGTGATAATGGAGAAGGAATTATCATGGATATTAGTGTAGTGGGTAATGAATCGTTTATTATTTTGAATGTTTTATATATAGATAGTTTAAAACATAACTTAATTTCTATAAGTTAATTATGTGATAAAGGTTTAAATGTTCTATTTGAAACATCTATGAATCTTTGGAAAATTATTGATTCAAAAACAAATGATATTGTTCTCATTACTCCTATATTTCACAATATTTATATGATTGCATTTCAAGATCTTTCACATTCATCATTAAAATATTTTATTTCTAAAAATGAAGAATTAGAATTGTGGCAGGCATCTTGGTCACTTTAGTGTTAAGCTAACCTTAAAGCTTTCAAAGATAATTAATTAAAGTATTACCTTTGTTGAATAAAAATTTATCTTCTCTTTGCATGCCTTGTTAAAAGGAAAATTTTCAAAATCTTCATTTAAGAGCACAAATTTTCAAAAATTTCATTTAAAATCTTCATTTACTACTAGACCTCTTCAGTTGATCCATATGGATTTATTTAGACTGGTTAGCAAACCAAGTTTAGGATGTAGAAAATATTCTTTTTTTAATGATGATTTTTCAAGATTTTACTAGACTATATTTTTGAATTCCGAATCTGATGCGATTTTGAATTTACTAAATTATGTATTCGTATACAAAATTAACTTGATTTAAAAATTAAGTGTACACGCTTTGATCATAGAGTGAATTTGAAAATGATAGATTTATTACTTTTTGCACTGATCTAGGCATAAAGCATGAATTTTCCACTCAAGGTACACCTCAACAAAATTGTGTAGTGGAGAGAAAAAAAAAGAAACCTTCAAGAGTAAGCACATACTTTTCTTTCTGAATATAGGTTACCTAGGTCTTTTTGGGCCAAAGCTGTGAATATTTCATGATATGTAATTAATTGTGTCTTGCTTCGTCCATTTTAAAAATAAACTCCTTATGAATTATACTATCAAAAGAAAACAAATGTACCCAATTTTAGAGTTTTCAGTTGCAAATGTTTTATTTTAAATACTAAAGATACATTTGGTAAATTTTATGAAAACATGATGAAGGAATTTTCATTGGTTATTTTTCAATTTATAAAGCTTATTGAATTTATAATAATAGGGCAAAATTAGTTGAATCTTTTCATATAAGATTTGTTGAGTTTTCCTTGTGTAGATTCTAATCCTACATGAAATGAAAAAGAACCCCTTACTCCTTTGGAAAATGAAGATGATGAATTACTTAGGGAAAAATAAGAAGAAAAAGAAGAAAGAGAAGAAGTGGAAGAATATATGCCTCTAAGTGAACTCAGGTTTACAAAAGATCATCGAAAGAAATTAATTATTGAAGAAACATCAAAAGGAGTTAGTACTCATTCTTGTTTAAATGATTTATTTTCAAACATATGTTTTGTTTCCGAAATAGAACTAAAAGATGTTTCAACCACTTTAAATGATGAATTTTGATTTTTAGCTATGAACTTAATCAATTTGAACTTGATAGGATTTGAAAACTTATAGATAGGCCATCTAATCTTCCTCTGGTAGGTGTTAGTGGTTTTTCAAATATAAATTAGATGGTGAATCTATGATTGCACCGAACAAAGCTATAACATATCGTGAAGTTGTTATAATTTTTCTTACATTTGGTAGTTTTGAAAGATTTAAATTATTTAAAATGGATGTTAAAACTGCATTTTAAATGGGTATATTAAAGAAAAAGTTTATGTAGAACAACCCCCAGTATTTGTTAACGAAAAATTTCCTGGTGATGAATATAAGTAAGAAAAAGTGCTTTATGCTTTAAAATAAATGCCTCGTACTTGGTATGAAAGATTAACTTTATATTTGTTAAATCACGACTATAAAATGGGAAGTGTAGATTGTACACTTCTTTAACCATGTTAATAATGATTTGATTATTTTGCAAATTTATGTGGATTATATTATTTTTAGTGTCACTAATGAAAAGTTGTGTAATAATGTTATATTGGTAACAAAAAATGAATTTGAAATGAGCATGGTAGGAGAACTCACTTATTTTTTTTTAGGTTTTTAAATTACTCAAAACTTGGTGGTATTTTTATTTTTCAATGTAAATATAATCATGATATTCTTAAAAGAATTAAATTTGAAATTCTTAAGCAAGAAAATACTCTTATTTGTGCATCATTAAAGTTAGGAAAAGAAGAAAGTGGAAAATATATAGATCAAACCTTATAAAGATGAATAATATGATGATTGTTGTATTTAACTGCATCTAGACCCGATAATATGTATGCCATTTCTTTATCTGTTTATTCCGGGCTAATCCCAAAAAATCACAGTTAAAAATGGTTAAACAAATTTTTAGATATCTTATCGGTACATCTAGACTAGGATTATGGTATCAACATAATGATTCTTTTATTTACAAGTTAATTGTAATTTGGACTATGCGAGATGTTCATTAGATCGTAAGAGTGCTAGTGGGTCGATTCATTTCTTAAGCCCTTCACTTATTTCGTGGTCGAGTAGAAAAAAGAATTTTGTGGCTCTCTCTACCACCGAGGCCAAATACATCACACTAGATAGTTGTTGTGCACAAGCCATATGGATGACTCAAATATTTGAATATTTTGGCATACATCAACGTAATGTAGAATTAAAATGTGATAATAAAAGTGTTATTGACCGAAAAAAACTATCTTACACAATATTTAATATTGAAATACATGTCTGACATCATTTCATTCATGATCATATTAAAATGGAATATTTTAAAATTAGTTTTATTAGAACCGACAGGCAACTTGTAGACATTTTCAAACCTCCTGGAGCCTTCATTCTTATTAGCCCCATGATCTATCCATGTTCACTTATCAAACATCACGATCACCTCAGTGTGAGACATATATCACCTTAAGGAGATAATTCCAGTTATAGCTCCTTTTTTAGACCCCATCTTATATTCTTCAAATCACATCCATAGGAGTATTGTACCTATTATATCTGCACACCACAAACAAACTACACTCAAATACATTTGGGATATGTTTATTAAGAAAAATTGAATTTTTGGTTTGCATTTTTTGAGTAAAATTCCTAAGTTTCTTTAAATTTTAAAAGCCTTTATCCCCCCCCCCGCTAAGGGCATCATAAGATGCAGCAATAATAAGAGCCTCATAAAATTCCAGCCTATAATAATTAATTTTGAGATAGAAATACACTTTATTTAATTATATACCTAATGTTTATTTACCCATAGTAAAATTGTCTTTCTGGAGCTATAGTGGTCTTCATGAGACATGACACCCCAATTTGGAAAGCTCTCACTTTCCTCTAGAAGATTGATGTTTCACACCTTTTCGGAAAAATGACCATAAGCCCCTTAAATTAATTAAATAAAGAAATTTGAATTAATTAACACATTTTAATTGAATTTAATTCACTCTGGTATGTGGATAGAGTATGGCGCCTCTATCAATAGGGTTCAATGGAGGTGATGTAATCACTCTGTAATCCTAAAAAAAACACGGGATTAGGCCAATATGATCCGCTATACTAGAAGCCAATCATTATTGAGGATTTGAATATGCTAATTTTGTGTTCCTCCTTTGAGCTGCGGTAATAAAGCAACTGAGACTTGTCTCCTCTGCCGCCCCATTCCAGTGGTGGCTATGGCGAGGCACCATCACCAGTCAAATCTCAGAAGGATGACAAACTCTTCAGTGGTATTTTGGTGGCTGGTTGCCACCTTCGCTTGCCAGAAAATAATTATTATTGTTTTCCCATGACGGAGATACTCAGGATCATATTATTTAGAGAGAGAAACAGCCTCAAGGGCCCAAAGGAGGACCAGGGAGTCATCCTCTCCTTTGTGATTCCCTCTAATTAATCCAAAAGAGATCTTGAGTGCTTTCATAATTTTCATGATGGTCGAAGGCTTGGGTGACCTGGAAAAGGGTTCTCCAGTGGCCGAAGACCCCATGCAAAACCATCTATATGATCTACACACTAAAGGGGTTCAGATGTATACCTGAGAGGAGTCTTTTGACATGGGATGAAGCTGCGAAAGCTTGGTAATGTTCATGGAGGAAGAAATCACTTCTTCGCTATCCAATCGCCGATGGAGGTCTCCACTCTACTCTCTAAATTTAAAAAGTTTGGGAAGAAGGAATGAGGCCTCTAGGGGCTTTGGGGAGTTATAGGTCTCCTCTGTAACCACTAGACAAGTTTCTCCTACACGCATTTGATGGTTAGATATGGATGGCCCCTTATCTTTCCTTGAAACCCCTTCTCAACCATATAAATGATGGGACACACTCGTTGGATGTTGATTGTGGTGGGGCTAGCCTATATTAGACTTAATTAGGTTGGATTTTATGTAATTCTAACCTTAAGGCTTAGGTTTGACCATTCTTGGTCAAACCTTTATTTTCAAGATGGATTGATCCAACCATTAGGTGACTTGAGTCTCAAATAGGTCTAAAAAAGCCCAAGTGTTTACTTGAGTGGCACGAAACCCTAAATTCTACTAGAGTTGACTTTAGGGTTGACTTTAGGTGATGTGTCACACCATTCTTGGCTCTTAGTGACCAAGATGCCCTCACCAAGAATAATGCACCAACATGACCCCATTGGTAATATTAAGCTTATGATGAGTCTGATATTTGTGTTTTTCGGACTCATCTGTGCTCGTTTCCATGCACATGCACTTCACTTTTAGTTTCTTAATGTTTTTATTTCAATCGTTCCTCACTTTCATATGTATTGCGCATTTTGGCCCATTGTGGTGTGTAATGGCACTTTGTTTTACTCGAGGTATGCACATGGTGCTCCCCAATCATGTTTTGTTCTTTTTTCTCTATTTTATGTGTGCTGGAGGTGTGTTTATAGCTGTTATTTGTTGTGTAGGTGGCTAGATCTCCAATGTCATCCATGTTCTTCCCTGTAAAAATCGTACGGTCATGCATTTTTCTTCATGCACGATCAAAGCAACTATGCGAGGCCTATAGCTCTGATTTTTGGCGTTCTGCCCCGGGCCGTGAAATTTGCTCTCGCACGGGCTATTTTGCCTATGCGTGACCAAATTGCACAACCTCGTCTTTTTTATCTAAATTTCATTGTTTTTATTGTCCATACATTTTTCTTCACGCACGGTGTAATGCCCCAAATTTCCTTAAAATAATATAAATATGTCAATGGAGGTTACCTCCAGGCAGTAGATCTAGCTCTAGCGGTATCTAGCTGATTTAAAATAACAACATCTCTGGAAGGTATCACACGGTGGTAGTGTGATATCATGTGGCAGTAGCTAATGAATAAATTTAATTATTGTCTCTGATAATTAATGCGCGGCAGTAGAGGTACAGCTGGCAGTTGTGTGTCACATGTTAGATTAGGTTGAGGTGGTCTTTAAGTTGCATAAATACGTTGATTGGTCCAAATGGCCACCGTCTAAGCTACCGTGCCATAGTAGCGAGATATCGCGCGACGGTAGTGTTATGTTAAAGGATTTAGATGAGAAATATTTCTCATCTTCTCTCTTTCTCTCACTATCTTGGATCTTGAGATAGAAGAAGGAGAAGGATAGGAGAGCAAGGGCAAGACTGATCCATCCTAGAAGGGAAGTTATGAATGTGTTCTTATGGTAATATTTGTGAGACGAGGACAGATCTGTGGAGTAGAAGGTGTTATGACCATTTCTATCAAGATCAGCTGTGATTTAATGGCTCCTAAGCAATCGACATGGGTAACGATCTTCCTTCTTCGACATGTGAAGTTCTTAATTTGGCATTATTGCATGAAGTCCCCCACTAATTGGTGGAGAACAAAGGGATTTCTTTTGGGACAATGCAAAGTATCTCCGATAGAAATTTCATATAGAATTCAGAATTGAAGTACGGAATAGGCATGTTGTGAAAAGACCACCTGGACAGTTTGGTCTGGATTGGTGATGGATATAGTTTTTTTGCGTGTCGGCGAAGACTCCATTGTTAAATGTGCGGTTTATGGAGTCATGGGGTGTGCAGGGTTGTGCAGTAAGAGTACTGGAGTTTGTCTCTAGGAAAATGCCCAAAATTTGGGGAAGAAATAATGTTTTGTCACATTCCATGCGATTGTGGTTCCACCACTAGTGGTAGTTCCCAGAGAGCTTCAATTGTGTTTGCGAAGTCTGTGTCCATAAGATAAGGTAGGTAGCATATTGAGCTGAGAGCCTAGAGTGCCCAACTATAGTGGCCATGAGAGCCAACATTGAAATATAATGTGGATATGTATTTTGTAAACGGGAAAGGGGAGGCAAGCCCGCATCATGCCGGCTGCCTAATGACATGGAGATTTGAGCAACCGGAAAGGGCTGAGCTATACATGCACTATGTCTCTCGACTAGAAAGCCTATGCTAAGTGGTGCGTTCGGGGGCATAGGAGAGAGTCATTAACATAGCTTATGCTTGACTATAATGCTCAAGTGTTACCGGCTAAGTGGTTGAGTCTTAGGATGGTGGTGGGGTTGGGGAATTCCAGTACATCGATAATGTTCCTTAAGTGAACAGGACGTGTGGCTGTGCGCCAAAGTCTGTGGTAAATGGTGCTTAAATTTCATATTCTGATGTCATAATGTATACATATTGCATACCTTAAGGGAAGGAGCGCCACTGCCTCGAGTGAGGGGTGGGGTCGTTATAATTTGGTCAGCTAATTGTGACTTTTACCTTGTTTTCCACATTTTTGTGGGTTATACCTGTACAGGTGTTGGGGAACCAAGTGGGAAGTAGCGGCCTGAAGCCCCTTTCGACCATACCAGCTCTCAACGTCCAAGTAAAGTGTTTACTTACTGTCATGTATGGTCATCTTGTGTGCTAATATATGAAATATACTCTAATGATCTGTTCATGGAATATGGCATGGGGCTCAACGGACCTTCTGTTATATTCATCCTAATAGTTGGGGATGTTACAATTTGGTATTAGTTTCTGGTGTCAGTCCTCCTTAGTCAAATAAATAGTCAATTTCCTATAAGGGGTGGTGAGCACGTGTGTGCGTCAATGTTATAACATAAAAGAACCCATGAATGTCCACTTAGGAATAAAAATACACATGTTTGTGGAACCTGGGTGTTCCTATAATTGCTTTTTGAAATTTTGTTTGTCGCTTAATTATGTGTTTCACGATTATACGTGACTAGAAGTGGAGCAGGGCAATCTCAGCCTTGTGTTCGGTAGAGAGTAGTGCATCAATTGAGGTGCATATACCTCCTTCATCTGCGAAAATAGTTCGGATGATAGCTGATGTGTTCTTTATAATGATCAATGCCTAACCTGAAAGGCATGTGCATCCCCCTGTCCCTGTGGTGGCTTCTGTGCCGATTGGTGTACTTGAGCAGATTGCAATAAGAAGAGCCTCGGATAAGTAATTGAATATATGTTTGGTGTAAGGAGCACACATGGTCAAGGAATATTTATATGCATTTGTTATGCTAAGGCGCTATATAGTATTTGTGTTGGAGGATGAGGAGACAAATATCAATAGATTTTATAATGGTCTGCCTGATGAACTATGACTTTTATTGGTGGGGACAAATTTATTTAGATTCCAATATTAGTGGATCCGGCTAGATCTTTGGAGTTTGATTTGGCAAAAGTCCACCGGATGCCAGAGTTTAAAACCAAGCTCTTCAAAGTCTGGGTATCGAAAGTGTAATAAAAAGTCTAAATCTTCTGAGTCGGCATCTTTATACACTATTTATAGAGCAACTTATGGGTGAGGCCCAATTATCTGCTTTACTTGTGGCAACCCTGGACACATAGTCCGAGATTATCATAGTGTTGTTATACAGATGAAGAAGGCTAGGTGTGGAGTAGCTGCAGGAAGAAGTCTACCTACTTGATATACATATGACAAAGGGGGACATTATGGTCGAGACTATCGTAGTGGCCCTTCAGCAATGGAGAAATAAAATAACGTTACAAGTGTGAATAAGTGAGTAGTTGTAATAAACTACTGTACTTTCTACTTGATGTAAAAATGCTTGCTTTACATGTACAAACTAGGTTCGAACCTGTAGTTCACTAGGCCGATAAGAACTCTTTTTGACTGGGCATATCATATCCCTTTATGTTCATGGATTTGTATTATTCCTCATGGTGCTTTTATTCAAACTAAATATAATATGGGGATTACACTGCCTTAAGGTTAAAGGGTGAACTCGTGTAGAGAGTTTTGTGTTAAGGTGTGGAAAGGAAGTAATGATATTGGGTGGGAACATTTGTGCTGCTGATATCTGAGCTCGATATAATCTTTGGCATAGACTGTCTCTTGGAGTAGCATACCTATATTGATTGAAACTCAAAGGAAGTCACACTAGGTCATTACACCAAATGCAAGACTAATTTCGCTGGTATGCGAGGATCGAGCAAGATACTGATGTCTTCTCTCCAAGTGGTCAAGGAAGTTCGGAAGGGCGTAGAGTTATTCTTCACGCTATTGGAGGTTGTAGAGTCGAAGTCCAGTTTGACTGAAGTTCCAATTATATCAGACTTTGCGAATGTGTTTCCTAAAGATTTCTCGGGGATTCCACCTCAGCGAGAGACCGACTTCACTATTGAGTTGGTGCCTGGTGCAAAACCTGTGTCGCGCTCACCGTACCTAGTAGCATTAAAGGAGATGGTAAAACCAAATGTTCAGTTACAGGAGTTACTAGAGCAAGTCTATATATGTCCAAGTATGTCACCTTGGGGTACACCGGTCCTCTTTTTGAAGAAGAAGGATGGAAGCTTGTGCCTATGCATTGATTACTGTAAACTGAATAAGCTAGCGAGACTAATTTTATTGGTATGCGAGGATCGAGCAAGATACTGATGTCTACTCTCTAAGTGGTCAAGGAAATTTTTAAGGGCGCAAAGTTATTTTTCACGCTATTGGAGGTTGTAGAGTCGAAGCCCAGTTTGAGTGACATTCCAATTGTATCCGACTTTACGGATGTGTTTCCTAAAGACCTCCCCGGGATTCCACCTTAGCGAGAGATTGACTTCACTATTTAGTTGGTGCCAGGTGCAAAACCTGTGCCATGCTCACCATACATAGTAGTGCCAAAGGAAATGGAGGAACAGAAGTTTCAGTTGTATGAGTTGTTAGAGCAAGTCTATATACTTCCAAGAATGTCACCTTGAGGTGCATCTATCCTCTTTATGAAGCAGAAGGACGGAAGCTTGTGCTTATGCATTGATTACCGTAAACTGAGCAAGCTAAAGATAAAGAACAAGTATCTGATTCCGAGAATCGATAATTTATTTGATCAACTGTCTATTCGAAGCTGGATTTGAAGTTAGGCTATTATCGGTTGAGGATCAGGGAAAGTTATATTCCCAAGACAGTGTTTGACACACGCTATGGTCATTATGAGTTTACTATGATGTTGTTTGGGTTAACAGATATGCCATTGATATTGATGTATTTGATGCACAAGACCTTTAGAGAGTATTTGGATCTATTTGTGCTCATCTTTGTTTACAACATATCGGTATAGTCTTAGTCAGAAGAGGATCATGTGAATCATTTGAGGTTGGTTCTACAAACCGTGAGGAGGAATCAACTCTATGCCAAGCTCTCAAAGTGTGAGTCTTTGCTATCATCAATAGCTTTTCTCGATCATGTGGTTAGTGGAGAGGGTATTGTCGTAGATCCGGCGAAGATAATTGTTATATGGGAGTGGCCTGTGTTGACTACTATAGCGGAAGTAAAGAGTCTTCTTGGACATGTCAGCTACTTTAGGCGCTTCATAGAGACATTCTCGAGGATTACTTTACCTCTCATTATGTTGATAAGAATGGATCAGAAGTTTGTTTGGACCCTAAAGTATGTGCGAGGTTTTGAGGAGTTGAAGAGTCGTCTTACCATGATGCCTATTTTGTGTTCTCCATGTGGTGCAGAAGGTTATGAGATCTATAAAGATGCCTCAAGGAGCAGCTTAGGCTGCATTCTTCTAAATTTCATGAAGAGTCTAGGGATGTGTCAATTTCCCAGTTCTCTAATGACGATGGTCAAACTTTATGTTGAACAGATCGTATGATTGCACGGTGTTCTCCGTAGCAATGTTAGTGACCGAGATGGTGTTTTATATAAAATGACTGGAGGCTTATTTATCAACTGTTAGGTACCAAGCTAAAGTTCAGCATGACCTTTCATCCTCAGTTGGATGGTTAGGCCGAGAGAATAAACTGAACGATGAATGGTATGCTTTGCATGTGCGCGTTGGATTTCAAGAAGAGGTGGGAGGACCATCTCTATATGATTGAATTCTCCTACAATAATAGCTACCAAGCAAGTATTCAAATATTGCCTTTTTAGGCCTTATATGGTAGGAAGTGTTGTACTCCATTGGCTTGGGTAGAAATGGGTAAATTAAAGTTGTTTAAACATAAATATGTTGAAGATGCAACTTGTACGATACGTTTGATTCGAGAGATGTTGCTGATTTCTCAAGTTAGGGAACCAAAGTACTACAACGCCAAACACCGAAATGTGGAGTTTGCGGTGGGTGATTGGGTGTATCTCAAGATAAAGTTGTTCAGTGGTGTATCTAGGATTATGCTTGAAAATACTTAGTTCGAGATACCTTGGGCCATTTAAAATTGTTGAGCAGATTTGTGAAGCTGCCTATCATCTTACTCTTTCTATAGAGCTAAGTGATTTGCAGGATATGATTCACATATCGGTGCTGCGAATGGCAGTGCAAAAGCCTAGGTAAGTGGTTGCTGCAGATCAAGTGTCGTTGGATAGTGGTTGATGAAGAAAGTAATGGCCATTCAAATCAAGGATGCCGAGGTCAAACGGTTGCCAAATAAAGAGATCAGTACGGTCAAATTTATTGGGACAACTGTGGCCATAAGGAGCTATCATTGGAGCGCGAGCAGACCATGCAAGAAGTGTTCCCTGAGCTGTTTCATTAAGGTACATTATTTATGTTCTAGTATTTATGTTGGGTCCATTGCACACAATGTACAAGATTTGTAGAAGTCAAACAAGTCAATGGTATACATATAGTTTTATTTGATGTATATATAAGTTATTGCATGCAGGTTGGATAGGTATTCTAAATGGTTGTGATAGGCGGTCATAAGGTAGAGGAGTAGAGAGACAAAAATCTGTCTAAGTCCACAGGAGTTGAGTGAAGCTAGTTCACTCGACGCCAGATGTCAAATAAGGATGCTAGAAAGGCTGAAAATTGCCTAAGTCCATAGGTTTTGATTGAAGATTGTTTACTCAATGCCAGATGCCAAAAAGCGCCGAGTAAGGTGTGGACAGTCAAAGCCTAGCAGTTTGCAAGATAAAAATACGGCTAAGTCCACGGGCGTTGAGTGAAGGCAATTCACTTAATGCCATATAATAAGAGGAATCGAGTATAACCGAGTCTATCAAAGCTTCAATAGTGGCAAGCAGAAAATCAACTAAGTCCACTGGCATTGAGTGATAATAGCTCACTCAACGCCAGAAGAGCAGAAGCATCGTGTAAAGACCAGTCAGTAAAATCCTTTGCTTTGATAGTAAAGAAAAGTGGCCAAGTCCACAGGCGTTGAGTAAATCTAGTTCACTCAATGCCATACAATAAAAAGCACTGAGGAAAGACTATGCAGTCAAAGCTTAAGAAGAAGGAAGACTGAAAAATTGCTAAGTCCACAGGTGTTGAGTGATGTCAACTCACTCAACGCCATACAGCTAGAAGCGTTGAATCAAGCTACTTCAGTCAAAGCCCCAGAGAATTTGTCAAAGAAATTTGACTAAGTGCAGAAGCATTGAGTGAGGTCAGCTCACTCAATGCCAAAGAGGAAAGCGCTGAAAGAGTTATGGTCACTCAAAGCTTAATGAAGTTAGATAGAAAAATTTGTCTACGCCCAGAGGCATTGTATGAAGCCAGTTCACTCAATGCACTCAACGCCTCAGCAAGCTGGAAGATTTCAGAGTTGCGCCTAAGTACAGAAACATTGAGTGAAGCAAGTTCACTCAATGCCTCAGCATGAAGACATGCAATCAATGAAGAGGCTAAGTCCAGGGGCATTGAGTGATGATTGCTCACTCAACGCACTCAATGCCTGGCAGCACAGAAAGTTTGGCCAAGCCAAAAAAAGTTGAGTGAAGGCTATACACTCAACGTTATCAATGCCTAAGATGTAGAGAAATTGGCTATGTCCAAATTCGTTGAGTGAATGCCATTCACTCAACGCACTCGACACCTGGATTGAATCTGAAAAATTGGGTAAGTCCACAGATGGTGACGTCAGCAAAAGTCAACAAAAGTCAACGGAATTCAAATGCATTGCGAGAAAGCTGGAATTCCCCACTAATGGCGCTGACAGCCAACTGTAAGATTTTTCTGTAAAAGGAAGGCTATTTATCTGCAATTAAAGTAGGGTCCACAGGTAAAAAGAGTCATTGGATGGCGGATGATAAAAGGAATATGATTGGCGGTGGAGAAGATATCTTTTAGGGTTTGTCTTTTTGAATGCGGCGAAACTTCTTCTTTTTCCTAATCATTACTACAGAGTTCGAAACTGAAGTTAAAACCGACTGATATAAATGGTCATCAAGTAAGTTTTTGCTATCAATAACGACAACAATAAGGTCAAAGATATTTCTTTGAGACATAAGTAGCCAAGGCCAACCCCTACTGTAGTTACTTCACAGCCCAAGCAGAGCTTATCCTAAAGACAATGTTTTAGAGATGTGAAGAAGGAATATGGATTGAGTTTTCTCATGACAGAAGGAGGAAGAAACAAAGATCATCTCTCCGTTGTCTAAATCATCATCAGAAAACTTATCTCTTCCTATAGGATCTTTGTAGATATGAGTTGTAGGACTAGTTTTTAAAGGCCGAGTGTAGGATCTTATATAGATCTGAGTGGTAGGATTCTGTTAAGAATCTGAGTGTAGGAATTTGGCCTGAGTGGAAGGATTCTAGTGTGAATCTGAGTAATAGGATCCTTTGGATTTGAGGTAGGGCTATCCTTAGAGCCTGTGTGGTAGGTCATTTGGCGCGAGGTATGTGATATCTTGATCACTGAGTTGTAGGGCTTTGTGCCCGAGCTGTAGGTCTTTGAGGAGACTGTGTGGTACTGCGGGATCGTGTTATAAGTTCTTAGGAGCCGAGTTGTGAGACGGGGACTTGTCTAATAAGCTGTTAGAAAGGTGAGGGACAATGGACGTACACATAATATGGGGAACCACTATAAATATTTTGTGTGTGTTTGTGGATTGTCTTGAAAGCAAGATAACCTAGCTAACTCACAACACACCAAGTTAAAGAAAATATTAAAATTAAGGAAAACCTATTCACCCCCCACCCCTCTGGGTGCTTAAATACATTTGAATTAAAGATTTTCAATTTCTATGTTGTTTCCTACTAAGCGTAATTTCGGGACGAAATTTCTTAAAAGAGGGGAGATTTATAGTGCCCCAAATTTCCAGAAAATAACAGAAAGATAGTCACTGGAGGTAACTGCCAAGCGATAGAGCTAGCGCTAGTGGTATCCAGCTGATTTAAAATACCAACATCTCTAGAAGGTACCGCTCGGTGGTAGCGTGATACAGCATGACAGTAGCTAATTAAGTAATTCAACTATTTTATCTTGCACTTAACGCACGTTGGTAGAGGTACTGCTTGCGGTAGTGTGCCATGTATTAGATAAGGTTGAGGTGGTCTTTAAGCTGCAACATGCCATGGATCAGGCCACAAGAACACCACCTAAGCTACCATACCGCGGTAGCGAGTAACCGCACGGCAGTAGCGTTTTGTTAAAGGCTTAAGGTGAGAAATATTTATTATTTTATCTCTTTTTCTCTCTCTCACTTTCTTTTAGATCTTAAGATAGAAGAAGGAGAACGATAGGAGTTTAAGGGCAAGGCTGATGTAGTCCTAAAAGGAAAGCTGTGAGGAAGTTCTTGTTGTCAGATTTGCGAGCTGAAGCCAGATCCGTAGAGTTGAAGGTGTTGTAACCGTTTTCATCCGGATCAACTATGATTTAATGGCTCGTAAGCGATTAACAAGGTTAATAATCTTCCATCTTAGATATGTGAAGTCCTTAATTTGGCTAGTTACATGAAGTCCCCTACTAATTGGTGGAGAACAAAGGGATTTCAGATGGGTCATTACAAAGTATCCCCGATAGAAATATCATATAGAATCCAAAATCGAAGTACCAAATAGGCATAATGTGAGAAGCCTATCTGGATAGGTTGGTCTGTATTAGAGATGGTTATCTTTTGTTTACGTAATGGAGAAGACCTCATGGTTAAACATAAAGTTTATAGAGTCATGGGGTGTGCAAGTTATTGCAGTAAGAGTACTGGAGTTGGTCTCCAGGGAAACACCTAAAATTTGCGGAAGAAATAATGTTTTGTCCCATACTGCATAGCTGTAGTGCTACTGGTGTTGGTTTTTCCCAGAGAGCTTTTGATTGTGTTTGTGAAGCCTATGTCCTTGAGATAAGGTGGGTAGCATATTGAGCTGAGAGCCTGGAGTGCCTAGATTTAATGGCCATGAAAGTCAACATTGAAACATAGCATGGTTTTGTATTTTATAAACGGTAAAGGGGATGCCGACCCGGGTCATGCTGACAGCCTGATGGCATGATGATTTGAGCAATGGGAAAGAACAGAGCTATTCCTGCACTATGTCTCTCTACTAGATGACCTAAGATAACTAGTGCAGTCGGGGGCATAGGAGAGATTCATTAGCATAAGTTTATGAATGACTATAATGCTCAAGTGTTGCCATCTTAGAGGTTGAAGCTTAGATATTGGTGGGGCTTGTTAATTCCTGTACACTAATAATATGCCATGTGTGCATGGGATGCTTGGCCATGCCTGCCAAGGTCTACTATGATTGGTTCTTAAGTTGCACGTTCTGATGCAATTATGTATACATCTTATATACCTGCAAGGAAGGAGAAACGTCGCCCTGATTGAGGGGTGGGGTGGTTATAATTTGGTAAGCTAATGATGACCGTGATTTTTTTTGCCACATTTTGGTGGGTTATACCTGTACAGGTGTTGGAGAACTGAGCAGGATATAGTGGGCTGAATCCCCTTTGCGCAATGTCGGCCCTCGAAGGCCAAGCGAAGTGTTTACTTATTGTTATGTGTGGCTGGCATGTGTGTCATTGTATGTAATATACTTTTGTGAAGAGAACATTTGTCAGGCCTTAAGGCCAAAAAACTTTGTTAATTTTGAATATCATTTCTATGGTGCTGTCAGTGGACATTCCTATGTTTAGGTTCTAAGTGAATTTTTTAAACTTCCACTAAAATGCAACTTTGAGTTTGAATTCATTAATGAATTGGTTTCAATGCGTAACTCCGTTAATCTACTCATGGAATATCGCATGGGGCCCCAGCCAAACCTTCTGTTATATTCCTCATGACGGATGGGGTGTTACAAATGGTTGGATTCAATTGTGTGCGATGGAAATCACACGATCTGCTTTAATGGACTATTTTTCAGTGTTCTATCAATGACCGGTCAATTTATTCTCGCACTGACTATTTTTCCTGTGTGTGATCAAAAACACACGGTATGTTCTTTCTTCCAGGTTGGGCTATCCTTTACTATTAATTTCATATTATCCTTGCACGATCGTGCATTTGACCGTGTGTGTCTTTATTTCTAATGCTTTTTTATCAATATCGCTGGTTTGCCCTAGATCGAGACTTTTGTCTTCATTTCTGCCATTTTCACCCACAAAAGAGCTCCACCTTCTTCCTCCTTCATCATCCATTAGGGATCTTGCCTTAGGCCACTTCCATAGTCTAAGTACTTAAAGGATGAGTATTCTTGCTCTATACTCACCATCTTGCAAGGAGAGCCCCCATTGGATAATATCAGGACATGAGATGAAGAAGATGGGTCCATTGGGTAAAGGTGAATCTCTACTCTACCCCGGATGTAGTTGCAGACCGAGCTAGGATGCAGATTGACAACATGATGATTCCTACCTTGAATCCCCAATGAGGCTTCAGATTAAATAGAATTTTTGCACTCTCCTCCTCTTGTATGACTTGTGTTAGCTAGATCTTAATTTATTAATGATGTTGCACTCAATATTAGTTATAATTATTGTATTTCATTTTTATAAAATTATTTTGTGTTTGAGTTGCTTGAGGTGCGCTATCATTCCTCCACCATCACTCACTCCATCCATTCAGCTAGCCTAGTCGCCCACTCCGTTTGACTACTCTTCCATCCACATCACGAAGTAGTGTATAGCGGCCTGCATAGTCTCCATCCCACCAAGTGAAGCATTGTATAGTGTCATATATATAGGAATAGTTGATTTAACTCCACCTTATTGTGTTGCACGTGAGATCGATACTTGGGGATATTGTCCCATCTTTTATATTACTTGAGCGACTGGTACACTGGCCAAATGCGCATCAAGTTTTGGTCTCCATTGCCGGGTAACTCATTTGTTTGTGTTTTTTAGAGGGATTCGAGAGAGAGACATTCTTCAATTCATAAATTGTATCCTTTTTAGTTTTATTTCTTATATTCCAAATTTCTTATTTTAAATAGAGCTTGTTGTAGTGAATTTTTGTGGATATAGTGTTTTGCACAAAAGTTTTTATTTGTTGAATCTTGCTAATTTCACACAATGTGGTCTACATTTAATCTATATTATCGTTTGTGTGGAGTTTCTTCCCATGCTAGTGATAGGTGAACTACGAGAAATAATGGTCATAATTCTTGTGGATCAGTGCACAGAGCACTAGTCTCCTGTGATTCTTCATTCCTTGCACCTATATTTTATGTCCACTCATCTTCGTCGCATGTACCGTTTTTGTATTCCTCTTCATCACTGCAAGGAGTGGGGAAAAATACAAAATGTGTTTTTTCTGTCAAAGCACAGACCACGCTCTGAAGGATTGTGTCGAGTATCTTAGCCAATGGATGTGGATGATGAGACGGATATCCAGATCATCCAGAATCCTACCTATGGCAGCACATCTTCGACCTCTGGTTTTGTGTCTGTGCGACCTTCAAGTTTTGAAGGGAATGATGTGGATACAACCACCATATGTGTGGATGATCTAGGCTCTGATATGGCTGAACCTCTCTCCCCTGTGCATATATCTTTTTGCGTGGAGTCAACTCTTTCTAAGGAACTAGTGCTTGATTTTTTTCCAAGCAATATTCCTCCCACTTTTGTACATTCTACTACATTAATTTCTGACGACATCATTGATTATGTGCCGCAAGTTGAGGCGTGTGATCTAGGTGTTGTTCCTATCCCTATAGAGGAGAACAACCTTCTAGGAAATGAGGGTTCTTTCTCAGCACCAGTGGAGGAAGTCTAAATCATGGGTGAGGCCACTTTAGATCCTGCTTAAACTTATTGTACTATTGACGACGCCTACCATTTTTCTTTCCCTAAAACTATTGGGAGTGAGATTGGGACCACTCCCCTATTGATGTTTATTTTTATTTTACTTCTCCTTTATTACTTGATCACCCTTGTCCATTCGAGTGTGCGGGATGAGCTTTCACACGTACCCCCGGAGGACTTGGACATTCTCCCTGTTGACGACACCATGCTAGGTAAGGATGTTTTTGGTGAGATGAGTGGGGATCTTCCCTCCTCTTCTTTCATTCACATCCCTCTACCTGTGAGGCACATGTATGATTATTCAGGTAGGGGGTAACTACTCTTTTACCATATCAGTACCTATTATAAAAACGGATGAAGGAATGGATACCTGTTCTTTTATCTTTCCATAGTCCGATAAGATAGAACTTTTAAAATAAACAATAAGTCATGATGGGAGGACAATAAACCTAGCAGTTACCTTACATTTCCCTCCAAGTTAGTTTAGTTGGTTTGTTTTCTTTCGCTTGTGCGAGCTCACCCCTTTGCTGGTATTTTATATTTAACAAGTTGGTGATTGTGATTTTTTATATGGTGGTCTTGCCTTGGATTTTCACGCGCCTTTCAGTATACTCACTTGTTGAGAATTGGGTACTCTCTTCCTTAGATTTTATTTGATATCATTTGCAATATATCTTGCTATGTTTCTTAGTCTAAGTCTAGGGGAGAGTCGTTGTACTCATGCACGTGCACATTTCATTTGCAAACCAGAAGCACTTTTAATTTTTTTTGCTTTATATAATTTTATGACATTATCTTTGTACACTACAACACCTACACGAGTGCGTGCTTAACCTTTAGCACATAATGAGTTAAATTCATTTCTCTTGTATAATTTAGAAGATGTCGGTGCTGGCTGAGGATTGTGAGATAGAGTAAAAAAGTTAACTCCTATAGTGCTTCTAGTCGAGTGCTCACGTCTCATGTATAAATTTGAGTAGAATTAATTTTTCTTTATGCTTTTAGTTTTATACTTTTTCTATTTATGTAAATATTGATTATTCTACTCAAAAAATGGTGAATCTGATTGTGAATCAAATGGTAGCGGAGGGTTGTGTGTAGACATTCGGTATTCTCATATTGCTCGAGTCTGGAGGAATGATAGTCTCTCTCAGTGGCTAAGAACTTGCCCCAAGCTACTCTCAAATCATGGGTACTAAGTTAGTCAAGCGCGCAAGTCTAATATAACCATCATTTTGGCCTGATTGAACATTGTTCCTATCCCAATTCTTTATCCTTGTTAGCCCAGTTGTGCCTTCCCTTCCATTAATTCAGCTCCACTACTATATCACAAAAGCCAAATAGCCAATCCTAGTCGCACATCCAAATTTGAGCTCTAGTTTGTATTTTATTTTTATGATTGGGGTGTTGATATGGTGATTAGGTTGTGGATATGTTGATATGCTTATTTGATAATATTTGTTGAATTTTTGGAAAAAGAAAAGAAAGGAAAAAGGGGGAGAAAAAGAAAAGGAAAAAGAAGAAAAAAATTGTTTCAAAATTGTGAAAAGTTTGATTGAAAATATTTATGTATAAAATTTTATAGAGAAGGCGGTGCACACAACCAAGTAATAAAGTACATGTCTATGGGTGTAGTTCACCCATGTCTTATTTTGTGGTGCTCGAGGATAGAGTTTGTGCTAGCTCATTTAGGATTATGTGCGTGAGCCTTCGGGTTTATCCATATTTACCACACCTGGACCAAGCCCCACGCTTAACCTAAGGACCTACTGATTTGCACTTTGAGTCAAACTAGTGTCATTGAAAGAGTGTGAATGGGTGAGCGTATGGTCACCGACATTGATTGATTTCTTTGGAGGTTACCCCGAGACCCAGTTTTTCCAATGCTCACCTCATCATTCAGTTTACTTTCTCCTAATGTGTGACTGGATGATTTACCGTGATTCTATTTTGAGTAGAAATAATATATAGATAAGCTCCTAGAAAATTATAAACTATTTTGTAGAATTAAACATTTCTTCTACTGCATTTTTATGTGCGTAAGTATACGACATCACATGGTACTCCACCTTTGCAATTTTTATGCCAGCTAGTTTTTTTTCTCATCCACTTAAGGGATGATTTGCTCGGGACGAACAAATGGTTAAGTCTGGGGGTATGACGAGTCCAAAAATATAATGTTTTTTGGACTCATCTAGGCTCGTTTTCATGCACATGCACTTAAATTTTAGTTCCTTAATACTTTTATTTCACTCATTTCGTCACTTTCATATATAGCACACATTTTGGATAGTTGTGGTGTGCAATTGCTCTCTATTTTATTGGGAGTATGCACATGGTGTTCCCTAGTCCTCTTTTGTCCTTTTTTTCTCTATGTGTGTGTGTGTTGGAGGTGTGTTCCCCGCTATAGTTTGATGCACAGGTGGATAGATCTCCAATGTCGTCCAGGTTCTTCCCTATACGAGTCACATGGTCATGTGTTTTCATCACGCACGATCGGTGCAATAGTGCGATGCCTACAACCCTTTTTTCTTGTGCTCTGCCCTGGGCCGTGCAATTTGCTTTCACACGAGCTGTTTTGACCATGTGTGACCAAATAGAACAACCTTGTCTTTTTTGTCTAAATTTTTATTTTTTTTCATGCGTTTTTCTTCATATACAGATGGATTCAACCATACACGATGGAAATCACATGATCTGTTCTATTGTCCTAATTTTTAGTGTTCTTTCAATGACCGTGCCATTTGTTCTCGAATGTACTATTTTTCCTGAACGTGATATAAATCACATGATCTGTTCCTTCTTCCAGGATGGGCTATACTGCATTGCAAATATGATACGATCTATGCACGGCTGTGCGTTCGACCATGCGTGCCTTTATTTCTGGTGCGTTTTCTATAAATATCACAGGTTTACCCAAGATCAAGACTTTTGACTTCATTTTCGCCAATTTTGCCCGCAGAAGAGCTCTACCTTCTTCCTCCTTCATCTTGCATTAGGGCTCTTACCCTAGGCCACCTCCATCATCCAAGTGCTTTAAGGAAGATATTTCTTGCTCTATAGTCGTGATGCGTTTGAACGGCAAGTGTATCGGTCGCATAAGTAATATAAAATTGGTGGCTTTCCCAAGTATCAATCTCTTCAAGGAACACAGTAAGGGGGGAGTTAATATCGAGGAGGACTTAAGATTGAAGTCCTTAGGTCGGAGTTAATGATGGGGGGAGGGGGGTTTGATGGTTGCGGAAAATGAAAATAAACACTATCAACTACTCCTATGCAATGCCGCTATACATCGCTTTGCCCGGCGGGATGGAAGACTACACGGGCCACTATGCACTGAATCGCTAGGCGGATGGGCGAGTAGGCAAGCGTAAGAACCAAATGAACCGAGTAATATGAGGGTCGTAAGCACCTCTTCACTACACATGCCACTAACAATCGCTAGTGCGGCAAGAGCAACTATGGTTGGCAAAAGGAAAATAAAGGCGCTCCTCAAGCAAATAACAAAAACATACAATCACATAGACATGATTACACATAAACATTTGTTACAATAAGTACACTTCATCTAATGTAAGAGAGTAACTATGATGACAACAACAAGAGAGAAAAAGTGTGCGAAATCTACCGGATCCAAAGTCTTATCGAGGATTCACGGTTGGAGTCGCTGGGTTATCAATCCATGTCCAAGCTCGGTACTCAACTGCTTCCGGGGTAGAGGAGGCTGTCACTCTCTCCCAATGAACCCATCTTCTTCGTGTCACGAGCTGGCGTAGGATGGCACAAATTCTCCTAGCTTGATGGAGAAAGATCGGTTGAATCTCTTCTTGAAGCTCAAGGATGAAGGAGGTGGCCGAGAGGGAGCTCCGGCTTGGATTTCGCGATTAATGCTTGCCCGGATCTCGTCTCCTAGGTGGAACGGCAGATTTCGCCCTAAAATTTGCGGGATAAGAAGCTTTGTTCAATGGTAAAAATCTGCGCTTTAAATAGAAAAAGATCAGAAAAATGGTCACGCACGGTCTCGCGCACGACCGTGCGCTAACCGTGCATTATTTACTTACAGATCTTGATCGTGGAAGAAGATACATTGACCCGTGTGTTTTACTCGCGTACGGGCGATTCCGCCTGTACGTGAAGGAAATCGCACGGGTAAACACAGAATGCAGGAAAACAAGGTAAAACATGGGAACCGTGCTTTTTACTCGCACACGGGCGCATTTTCCCGTGTATGAAAGAAACACACGATATACCCCAGAATTTAGGAATTCAGAGAAAATGTGGAGACAATGCTATTCATTCTCGTACGGTTTGGCCGAAACGTGCGAGAACAAAACGCACGGGTAGCAATAGAAGTCCCCAAAAGTGTTGTATAAAACGCATGATTGCACTGAAACCGTGAGCGAAGTAATGCGTACGACCGTGAATTTTACACAAAACTGAAAATGAAATTCGGGACGTCCTGACTACCTGCACAACAATGAAACCAGGCTGGAGCACAAGCTCCCAACACCAAAGCAAAGCATGAAATACAAAAAGAAACATGGGGAGCACCATGTGCTTACCCCCAACAAAAGAATGTGCAGTTGCACACCCTTGGGCCAAAACAGTGCATGAAAAGGTCAAAAGACCGAGCGATGCAAATATAACCCAAATCCGGTTGAAATGCAGTGCATGAGTGAGAAAACAAGCCCAGATGAGTCCAAAAAACACTATATAAATCAGACTCATCACACCCCCTGACTTAACTGTTTGCCCGTCCTGAGAAAACAAAATCAATATAGATAGGGAAAATTATTTAGCTAACATGGAAATTGTGATACGGAGTACCATGCGAAGTCGCATGCTCGCACTCGTACAAATATGATAGAAGAAATTTTTAAGTATGAAAAATAGTTTATACTTTTCACAATGCGTATCAAAATTTTATTATTACTCAAAAATGGAATTACGGTGAATCATCCGGTCACACATAAGAAGAAAGTAGGCAGGCCACAAAGGTGAGCTTTGCCAAAGACCGGGGCTCAGGACCACTTACAAAGGAATCTACAAATGTCGGGGACCATAAGCTTGCCCGTTTACACTCTCTCCACGGTACTAGTTCAACTCAAGCGCAAATCCGTAGGACTTAGGAAAATGATGGGGCTTGGGTTTCGGTGAGGAAAACAATGATAAAAACGGAGGCTACGCTCCAAACCCAAATGAGCTATCATAAAAAGAATCCATCCGCAAAGCACAATATATTCAGGTACACCACACCCCAGACTTAACTTTTACATATGGGTGTGTGCACCGGCTACTCCAAATATAATCACATCTCTAAAAAGATTTTCAATCAAACTTTTTCTTCTTTTCACTTTTTTTTACAAACATTTTTTTAATTCATCTATATTTTAACAATATCAGCAAATCAAACTTTGCAGCACATCCACATACACTTTTAGTTAACGAGAGACATAAGCTATCACCATCCCATGCTGGAGTAGAATGCAGCCTAAACCACTCCCAGATGCATCACTGTAGACTTTGTAGATTTCTATACCACATGGAGAACACAAAATAGGCTCCATGGTCAAACAACTTTTGAGTTTTGTAAAAGCTTGTATGCATGCCTGTGACAAAACAAACTTCTGGTCCTTCCTTATCAAAGTTATGAGGGGTAGCGCTATCTGCGAGAAGTTCCCTACAAAGCTCCTGTATTAGCACGCAAGCCCCATAAAACTCTCAACTTTCGCTACCATAGAAAACCCAGGCCATTCACGTATCACAACTATCTTTTTCGGATCCACCGCAATTCCGGCTCAGCTAACCACATGAATGAGGAATGCCACAGATGACAACCAAAACTCACACTTCAAGAACATTACATATAGTTTACTTCTCCTTAGGGTCTCTAACACAGTGCGTAAGCGATCTGCACGATCTTCCTCCGACTGAGAGTATACCAGGATATTGTTAATGAATACTATCACGAACTGGTCCAAATACTCCCTGAACATTTTGTTCATCAAGTCAATAAACACCGAAGGCGCATTTGTTAGGACAAATGGTATAATCGTGAACTCGTAATGCCCATAACGCGTACTAAAGGCTATTTTTGGAATGTCACTTGCCCTAATTCTCAACTGATAATAGCCAGACTTCAAATCCAACTTTAAGTAAAAAGTAGAACCAACTAGCTGATTAAACAGATCATCGATTCTCAGAATCAGATACTTATTCTTCTCTGCCGGCTTATTAAACTCTCTATAATCTATACAAAATCACAAGCTTCCATCCTTTTTGTCTTAAAAAGAACCAGCACACTCCAAGGTGACGAAATTAGACGCACATACCCCTGATCTCTCAGCTCTTGAAGCTGTAACTTCAGTTCTGCCATATCCATTGGTGTTAATCGGTATGGAGAGCATGACACAGGCTTGGCACCTAACAACAACTTAATTAGGAAATCAATCTCTCGCTAAGGTGGAGCCTCAGGGAGATTCTTAGGGAACACGTCAGCAAACTCCGATACTACAGGAATGCTAATCAAGACAGGCTTAGGCTTTAAGGCATCTACTAGTGTGAAGAATAACTGCACACCTTTTCAGACTGCCTTAACAACCTGGAGAGCAGACATCAATATCTTACTTGATCCCTTCATACTAGAGAAGCTAGTTTCATGTTCAGTATTCTGCCCAGCTTGACCTCCTTAAGTTCATAATCAATGCATGCCCTCTACTTCGAGAGCCATTCCATGCCGAAGATCACATCATATTCTGAAATTGGTAGTATCGAGGCTTCTAGGTCAAACTCGTTCTTTCTTATCCGTACCTTCTCACCGCAATATATATCCGCACGCATCATGTACCCATTGGGCAATAATACGTCCAATCTATATTTTACCATACAGGAAGGAACCCATATACGTAGAATGAAATCCTCAGATAAAAAGGATTGTGACTCTCACATGTCTAACAACACTCTCGTCAGATGGTTGTGGATTAGGACAAAGCCTAATACACCACCAAACATCAAACAAAAGTACGCAAGGTATATATAGTACGTAAAATACACAAGCTATATTATGCTCGTACCTGTTACTATGTCACTTTGTTTAATGGCCTTCTACTGGACAAGATTATAGACTCTGGGATGCACTAGTGTATGGTTAGATGCATATGACTCTGTTGCTTTCCCCTTCTTAGCATACGACACACCTGCCTTTCTATCTGACCCTGTGGGACATCTCCAACAGTCTCGAGCATAATGTCCCACTTTGCCGCAATTATAACATGTATGTGGTCCTTGTCCTGAGGTAGCTTTATGGTGTATACAAATTGTAATCAAATTGTAGCAAGGGGACATAAGTGTCGTATTAAAATCTGGGAACCATTGAGTAATCTTACTCACACGAAGACTATTATCTTATTAAAGAATTGTTTTAGGGTTTGTTAAAAGAAAACTAATTGTGCTAAAAAGAGAACTACTTACAGTTAAATGGAGAGCTACTAAAAGTGATTACAATGAGGGGTTGAAATGATGAAATAAAAAGCAATCGATCGAGAATCACCTCAGCCTAAGTTGATCAAAAATGTGATAATAAACCTTAACTTAATAGGGAAAAAGTCCTTGACTGCGGAGGTTCCCAAAGCTTGAACACACTTCTCTCAAAGTCGTGCCCAATTGAGTTTAGTAAGGCCCAACCGAACTCTCATCCAAATCGGAGACCTAAAGCTCACTTTACGCTCTGAACCCCGCTATTGGATTTCTCTCCAATCCGGGAGATTTAATGTCTGCCTCTCTCGAGGGGTGCATTCAACTCTCTTTACTCTTGAGTGTTCACTTCAAACTATGAGTGTCTCGGCTAGCTAAGAGTGAAAATAAAGATGGAAATTTTATATCGATGATATAAATCAAAACATGAATAATCAAGAGTAAATCAAAGGTCTAAACCCTAAAAATAAAAAGTAAACTTAAAGCATCCTAACTTAATCAACTCGAACCTTGGATCATCAAGATCGAGTACAAGGAGGATTAGTTAATCATGGAGAAGTGGAGGAAGAGAGATGGGTAGTAGAACATTAAGAAAACAAAGAAGAAAAAGGTGCCCTTTATATTAATGCTAAAAGAGAACTACAACTTTGAAATTAACGATTACAATTGCATGGAAATGAAACCAAAGCTAGCATTACATTAAGCTACTAAAGCAATTACAAAAGCTATTACAAAAGGAGTACACTAAGCTAGGATTAATAAACGCTTAAAATGAGAAAGAGAGAGGAAGAGCATGAAAAAATCCAAGAAACCAAAGGGCAGCACCTCCCCTCTCAACCCAAAACTACTTGCTGGACACAAGGGGGAGGCTTGAATTTATAGACTTTTTTCGGGTCGGACACGCCCCCTGTCTAGCCCAGGGAGGGCGTGTTAGGGGGCGTGTTAGGTACGGGGTTGACCTCGGGCTCTAGATTCTAGCGGGAATGATGATTGCTTCTATACGTTGGCAGACACGCCTGTATAGGGGGCAAGTAAGGAACGTCACGTCAAAATCATTGGTCGGAAATATGTCAGTCATCGGAAAAGGTGCTACACGCCCCAGGGCTATGCCCGTGTAGGGAGCGTGTCACGTACGGGTTGACGTGCAACAATAGGAAATCTTTAATGGCGGTAGCAGGCTTCGGGATGAGGGTGAGACGCCTTGAGACACGCCCAGGGAGGGCGTTTAAGGGGGGCATGTTAGGTGTTTTTCTCGAGAACTTGGTTCTGGTAGTAAACTTCCTCGGGATTGGGTTACACGTCCTGTGACACACCCAGGGAGGGCGTGTCAGGAGGGCGTGTCAGGTCATTTTTGGTCGAAAGATGTGGAAACTTGCAAAAAGAGAAGAAAACATTAGTGACAGAGGTCAACATATAAGCTTACAAGACATGATTTGTGCATTAAAAACCTAAAAATACCCTAATAGTGTAGACTACAAAACTTACTATCAAATTCCCTCAAACTTAAGTTTTGCTTGTCCCCAAGCAAAGCTATAAAAACTAGCTAACATAAAAAGTGACTAATAAAAAAGTTCTAATTATGCTTACTCAAGTACTATGTGAAATTCTATGTAGGGAGAAGGTGAAACATAAACCCAAAATAGTTACTTAAATATGGTTTAATAATTTATAAACTTTACTAAAGAAAATAAATCATCCAAAATTTTAACAAAATTATTAAAATAAATTTATGCAAAGCAACGAAATGAAAAAGCGCATTGAGTTGTTACTAGATCCAAGAGACACATTATAACTATATCAATCAAATAACAAAAATCTAAATTTAAATCCAAAACTTTACTAATTTACTTTTCTTCTTTACTTAGCTAATAAATAAATATAAAAACATAAATCTAAAGGGCTTATTAGGACTGAAACGTTTGGTTTAGGAATATGATTAGTAGTAGAATTCAAAGATAAATAAGGAGGCTTTAAGATCACACTAAATCAACATAAAGAGTTTCAAAAATTTCATCATAAATAAAATATTTTTCTTTCTTTTTTTTCAAAACAAAGGCCATAAATAAATTTTCTTTTCATTTTGAAATTGTCCAAAGAAAAGTAAACACTTCATTTGAGCATACATTTTCAAAAAGTTTTCCAAACATATCACAAAAACAACCCTATCATAATCATGAAATTTTTTAATGAAACTCAAAAGGGTAGTGTGATTAGATAGGTTGGAAAATTTAGCTTTGGTGAAACATGAAATGATAAGTGGAGCTATCAATTGAAATCGGAAAAAGTCTCAAAAGCGGCTAACTAGGGTTAAAAAAATTTTAGGTTGCCGAGAAGGCTCAAACGAAAACAAAAATTGCCTAAATCATTTTCATGTTTAAAAATTTATTTAAAACATTAGCTTTGAAAAATTTTAAAAAGCAAATCCTTGATAATAAAGGAAGACTAATGAAATTATCTTGAATATAGAAATAATAGGCGCCTTGGATCGTTCACATCTACTAAACTAATCAAAAGTTAATATTACAAAAATTATCCAAAAACAAAAAAGGAAAATAATGGACAAAAGATTTTTTAAGAAAGTAAAGAAAATAAAGAATGAAAACCATAATAAAAATGCGAGTTTTAGAAAAACATTTCACATTAACATACCACTGTGAATTACGAACACAGAATGTCCAACCTTTTACTTGTGAAACATAATTAAAAAGAACAATTAGAAAGATTATAATTACCTAAGTCGTTATATAGAATTTTGAGAAAAACAAAACAAAAAAAGGGGTACTATTGAAATAAAAAAATTAGTTCAACTTATTAAAGTAAAAAACAAATAACATAATTTTTTTTATTTTGAAAATTTTTTTTTTATTATTTTTAAAGATTTTTTTTTAAGATATAAATAAAAATTTGAATTTGATTTTTAAAGGAAACAAAATAAAGATAAGAGAAGGAGGAAATCCTCCCTCAAGCTGAAAATGGACATTGTCCTCAATGGAGAAAGGATGGGAAGGAGAGAGAGAAATTAAAATAGAAATGAAAGTATAGAATTTAAAAACAGGTACTTCCCCGGATTTATGTGTCGCAAATGTTGAGCGATGCTGCTCCACTTCTTGAAATATCTTCTTTGGACTTGGTGATGGATTCAGTAGCGTTGGAGCTGGGATCGCAGAGGCTTTATCTTGTCGGAGCCGTCCGGGGAAAAAGTGTAAAATAAAGAAAATAGAAAAATAACTTGGGTTTCCTCCCAAGGGTGCCCTTTGTTTAAAATGTCATTTGAGCTCTACGCAACAAATAATATTTCCCAAAAATAATATTTAAAGTATTTAACAAAAAAAGGTTTTAAGCTAGTTAAAGTTCATGCAGAAGAAACTTAACATTGTTCAGACTGACATCATCATCACCAGACAAATAGAGTTTAAGACGCTGCCCATTCACTTTGAAATCACCCTTATCAGGGTGCGAAATCAATATCATTCCATACAGAAAAACTTCTTTAATAGTAAAGGGCCCAGACCATCGTGAATTTAACTTTCCAGGAAATAAACGTAAACGTGAATTATATAAAAGAGCTTGGTCGCCCGGCATAAAGGTTTTTGGGTGCCTTAAGTGTTTGTCAGGAAAATGTTTCATCCGCTGTTTATAAAATTTGTTATTTTCGTATGCGTAAGAGCGCCACTCGTCGAGTTCGTTAAGTTGAAATTTCCTAAGGTCGCTGACAGAGTGGGGATCAAAATTTAAAAACCTTAAGGCCCAAAAAGCATTGTGTTCTAATTCTACGGGTAAATGACACGATTTTCCATAGACCACCTGATACGACGTACATTTGATGGCGGTTTTATACGCTGTTTGGTAGGCCCATAGAGCATCGTCTAATTTGGTTAACCAGTCTTTTCTAGCGGTGGAAACAGTCTTTTCTAAAATTCTTTTTATCTCTTTGTTCACTACTTTGACTTGTCCGTTAGTTTGGGAGTGGTAGGAAGTTGAAATCATATGCTTAATGCAGTATTTTATAAGAGTTTTGGAAAACTGCGCAGTACAAAAATGTGAACCCCTATTGCTAATGATGGCTCGTGACATACCGAATCGAGAAAATAATTTTTTCAAAAACATAATTATGACTCGGGCGTCGTTAGTTGGAAGAGCTTGGGCTTCAGCCCATCGTGAAACATAATCTACAACAACTAAAATAAACTTGTTCGTGAAGCTAGAAGGAAGAGGGCCAAAAAAATCAATTCCCTAGAGGTCAAAAACTTTGCACTCAAGGAAATAATTTTACGACATTTTATTTTTATTGGAAATATTTTCGGACTAATGGCAACTATCACACCTACTCACATAAGATTGCGCGTATTTAAAAAGGCTAGGCTAGTAAAAACCCGTGCAAAGCACTTTGTGAGTGGTTCGAGCAGCTTGATAGTGACCACCAGTCGGTCCTTCATGAAAATGTTTTAAAATATCTAATCCTTCTTGAAAAGAGACACATCTCCTTATCACTTGGTCCGCACTGACTCAAAAAAGATGTGGGTCCTCCCAAAAATAGTTCTTCAACTCAGAAAAGAATTTATTCTTTTGCTTAGAGAAGAACTCTTTCGGGAGTACACGAGCCACTAAATAGTTGGCTTTGTGTCAAAACCAAGGAGAAGGGGATGTGTTAATTAAATGCAGCTTCTCATCGGGAAGTAAATCATTAAAAGATTTTTCATCTAATTTTTCTATATACGGATTATCTAATCGTGAGAGTTGGTCGACGGCCAAATTCTCGGCTCCTCGCTTATTACTGATTTATATATAAAACTCTTGGAGGAGTAAGAACCAGCGAATCAGGCGTGGCTTGGCATCCGTCTTAGCAAGAAGATACTTGAGGGTAGAGTGGTCCGTGAAAACTATAATTTTTGTAAGCGTGATGTATGTTCTGAATTTATCAAAAGCAAAAACAATAGCTAAGAGCTCCTTCTCTGTTATGCTATAATTCTCTTGCACCGATATAAGTGTTTTACTTGCATAATAGATGGGGTGGAAGTTCTTAGATATTCGTTTTCCTAATACGACTCCCACTGCAAAACTACTCGCATCGCAAATAATTTCAAAGGGAAGGTCCCACACCAGAGCTATCATAATAGGGGCATTAATTAACTTTTCTTTTATTAATTCAAAGGCAGAAAGGCAAGGTTCGCCAAAAATAAATGGGGCATCTTTTTCCAGAAGATGAGTAAGGGGTTTGGTGATTTTGAAGAAGTATTTTATGAAGTGGCGGTAGAAGCCAGGGTATCCTAGGAAACTTCTTATAGCTTTGATATTCGTAGGCGGCGACAGCTTCTCGATAACTTTTATATTAGCTATGTCTACTTCAATGCCTCAGGCAGAAATCTTATGACCCAAAACTAACCCTTCCCTCACCATTAAAGGGCATTTTTCCCAATTTAGGGAGAGGTTAGTTTCTTCGCATCTTTCTAAGACTTTTTCTACGTTTTCTAAATAACTATCAAAGGCATCGCCGAACACGGAGAAATTATCCATAAACACCACCATTATGCTTTCTACGTACTTGTCAAAGATAGCGAGCATACATTGTTGGAATGTTGCTTGCACATTGCACAACCCAAACGACAGTCTTCGGTAAGCGAAGGTGCCAAAGGGAAAAGTAAACGTAGTTTTCTCCTGGTCCTCAAGAGAGATGGGAATTTGAAAATACCCCGAGAGGCCATCGATAAAATAGTAAAAGCTATGGCCAGATAATCGCTCTAAGATTTGATCGATCAACAACAAGGGAAAGTGGTCCTTGCGGGTGGTGTCGTTTTACTTACGATAGTCGATACACATTCTCCACCCCGTCACTGTCCGTGTCGGGATTAAATCATTATTTTCATTACTAATTACAGTTATCCCTCCCTTTTTTTGCACTACCTGGACTATGCTAACCCACCTACTATCTGAAATAGGATAGATAATTCCTGCGTCTAAGAGTTTCATAACCTCGCCTTTTATGACTTCTTTCATGTTCAGATTTATATAGCGCTGAGGTTGGATTGAATTATGCGAATTATGTTCCATTAGGACTTTGTCGGTGCAGATATATGGGCTTATGCCCTTGATATCCGATATCTGCCAGGAAATAGTACGGCGATGTTTTATGTAATACAAGTAGGAGCTTATCATTTTGCACTTCAGTCAGGTAGGTCAAAACTTTTACTGGTAGCTTGGAGTCCTTTTCTAAGAAGGCATACCAAAGATGTTTGGGTAGTTCCTTTAATTCCAGGGTAGGGGTTCTTCATACGACGTTTTGGAAATTCTTTCTTTTTCAAAAACAATATCTTCGTAGACTTTTTCTTTATACAAAATATTGAAAGGGGTGGAGCTAGTGGCCATGACGGCTTCTTGCAGAGATTCAATTGGAAGAGTAGAGGAAGAACAAAAATTAGAAAATTTATTTTCACTTTCAGAAAGGCATTAGGAAGATTCTTCACCTAAGGCATCTAAGAAAAAAATAGTAGTCGTCATTCTCTAGGGTATTCTTCATTGAGGGGGTTATAGAGAAGGTCACTTCATCGTCGCCTACTCATAGGAAGAGCTTACCATTGCTTACGTCAATGATAGCTCTGGAGGTGGCAAGGAATGGTCGGCCAAGGATCAAGGGAACCTTGACATCTTCTTTGATGTCCAATATGACAAAATCCACTAGGAAGATGAATTTGTCGACTTTAACTAAGACATCCTCAACGATTCCTAATAGGTATTTAACTGATCTATCAGCGAGCTAGATACTCATATGCGTGGGGTTGAGGCTACCAATTCCTAACCTCTTAAATAACAAGAAGGGAATTAGGTTGATACTCGCACCTAAGTCGTCCAATACATTCTTGACAAAAAGATCACCAAAGGCACGCGGTATAAAAAAAACTACTCGGATCACTGATCTTCTTTGGCAAACCTTTTGTCAAGACTGCAGAGCTCTTGACATTTAGTGTGACATGCGAAAAGTTTTCTAACTTCTTTTTATTAGTTAGGAGGTCCTTTAGGTACTTAGCATACTACGACATCTGGGAGATTGCTTCATGGAAAGGTAGATTTATGTGGATTTTCTTAAACATTTCTAAGAAACGGGTATACATATCATCAAGACGTTGTTTGTTAAGTTGTGAAGGGTATGGTGGAGTTGGATAAATTTTAAAAATGGGTGGTGGAGTGAGATCATTTTCTATAGCAGAGAGTGGAGTGATAACTTCTTTTACAGCAGGTGGTGGAATATTCAAAACGGGGGTGGAGCTTGTCTCGGGCTCTTCGCTAACCATACCAGAAACTTGCTTCCCACTCCAAAGAGTTATAGCTTTTGCTTGATCTCTCGGGTTTTGCTTGGTGTTGGAAGGAAGAGACCCGGCGGGTCGCTCAAAAATAATTTTTGCGAGTTGTCTTACTTGATTCTCTAAACTTTTAACAGTCCCGACTAGGGTTCTTATAGTAGCGTCATTAACATTCATATATTTTGAATACATTTCCTCCAAACTTGGAGGTTTTGCAAAAATTTTAAGAAGTTGGTGGTAGTGTATAAAAATCATTTTGTGGTGGCGGGCGCATTGCGTTCGAGGGATTACTCCACAAAAAGTTCAGTTGGTTCCGTAAAGCGGGATTATAACTATTCAAAAAAGCAAAACCCAGAGCAGGAAAATTAGCAGCAAAAAAATTATGAAAAGCATTCCTAGGCATATTGTTAACATAATCTATTTGTTCAGGGGCAGGAGTTGTAGATTCCCATACCTGAGGGGCGAAGGCAGTAGTCATCTCCGTTATATTTTTACTTAATACTTCCACTGTAACATCCCATGTTACTTCTAAGCCCCTTAACTTAGATTGGGTTAGGCATGTGGTGAGTTAAGGGGAAATTAGCTAGGTTTGACCCTAGGTGGTGAGTTGTCACCAGGTGGGGCCCACTATAGGACCAAGTCAAACTAGGTCAAACTAGACTAACTGAAGACCCTAGCCACACCATGACCCTCACCACACTGCCCTAACCCTAATTAAAATCTAAGTAGACCCAAGGTCATACCCTAGGTCAACACTTTGACCATAGTTGACCCAGGTCAACCTTGGATCTAAAGTGGTCAAACCCCACACTCATGAGCCTAATTGGATCAAGTAGGGCTTCACCATGACTCAAGCCATGTTGGGTGATGATTTAGGCCTCATGACCACTAAGTAGGGGTCAGCCCACTCACCCATTTGACCAAGTCAACCCTAAGGTCAAACTTGGTCAACCTTAAGCCTAATTAAGGGTAATTGAAGACCAAACCCATTCCTAGTGGGCTAAGACCATCACCATGGCCCAACCCATGTTAGGTGATGACATGGTGTCCATGGCCATCATATGGGGTCAGCCTACCCATCATGTTGACCAAGTCAACCCCAAAAGTCAACAAGTCAACACTTTATCCTAAAGAGGAAAAATGGACCCAAGCTAATTTCCCATTGGCCAAGCCCACCAAATTTGGCCTATGACCAGCCAAGTGGCCAATGTCCAGCCCTACCCCCTGATGGTAGAGAGAGAAGACATGCACAAGGGTAAAAATGGAAATTTGGGTGAATGAGGAGAGAGGAAGAAAGAAGTGATGGTGGAGGCCATGTGGTCTTCATCTCCTCAGCCCAAAAGGTGCTGGCCGACCACCCCACCACATTTCAGAAGAAAATGGGGCATGACAGCCACTTGTCACCCATGATGGAGCAACCAAAGGCCAACCCGAAATGGTACCTCGACCATATCTCCCTATACAAGCCTCCTCAGGACACACTAACCTCACCAACAGCTTCAGAGAGAGGAAGGGAGTAGAATTCGATATCTGGAGTGAGGCAAACGGTGGAGAAACGAGAAATTGGGAAGGAACTCGCCGGCGCACCACTTCCATGGCAAACTACCGCCACAACCACCGTCAAGCTGCCATACAGGTCCGTTTCGCCACCCCTCTCCACGTACTAGCTTCCTAGATCATTTAGGAGAGAAATCGGGCTCAATTGAGCCCGATGCCATGTGAGAAAATCTCGATTTTTCCGATAATTTTATACCTCTCGGGATCGCCGACGCTGCCGTCTCCCGCCGCCTCATCGCCGGAAAATGGAAGCCACCACCACCGTGAAGGTGATGGCACTGTTGGCCGGCCACGGCGCTGCCTCAGCCGGCCGGAAAATGCCCCGCAAGGTGGCCCAGGAAACACCAATCCAGGCCGTCCATTCATTGGGGACGATGAAACGATCCCGTCCATCTAGCTTTAAGATTCGCGCTGTATCAATATGTATATATGTTGATTTAAATAAATGAACAGTGATTATTGTCACACTTTTACAGCCTATTTCTATGTGAAAATTAGGGCACCCAGAGACATTTCTAGGTCAGAACCCCTAAAAATAATTTGTAGCCCTAGGCCTTAAATTTCCAATGCCACAATAATCTTGGACTTTGACCCAGTGGTCTGTCCTGTAGGTCAATTCTCCTAGGACTGGTCCTAGGCTAGGGCAGATTTTATTTGAGTGCCCATGCTAAACCAGTGATCCACATGGCCTGCAATTTTGGGCATGTGCATGTTTAGGGCATTTCTAGCCTATGCCAAAAATTAGGAATTTTTGGAATACGTTTTCCTATAGTTTTGTTCAAAATGTCAAAAATTAAATAATTGGAATAAATGGAGTGTTAAGCCTCGAAATGGTCCCAAATTTTGGTGGCAAGTCCTCTGGGACATGGTTAGGGTTTGACAACAATTTCAGACCATTTGAACCACTGCATGATGGGTTAACCCACTTGCAAGTGTAGGCTAGAATTAGCCTTGGTGTGCAATTAGCAATTTTGCTAAAATGTGTATTTATTCATCTCAGGACTTCTGAAGACCTTGAAATTAATTCTAAAGGATATTTAGGTCAAATGAAGCCCCTAAAAATTATTATGGGATTTTTGGGAACAAAAATCCCATTATTTGGAATTATTGAAAACTATGGTTTTATTGGAAAACAAAAATGAAAAATAGATTTAATCAAGCAATAATCCTCAAATTTGGCCCTATTTAATGTTTGATCATAATTGATTTGGGGTAATTTTATTTCCTCTGTTAGAGGTATTTTGAGGTAGAATAACATAAAATGACCATTTTACCCCTATTCCTTTTATTCATGATTTAATGAAAATATATGTCAAAAATTTTTGTAAATAACCCTAGAGGTGTATATAGGCATTAGTTAACTGACATATTTATTTCAGAATTTTTGTATGTGCATACAAATTTTAATTCATCATAATGGCATTTTGGTAAATACACAAGAAAATGAATTGCAAGTCTATAACATTGTTAAATTTGATGAAACTTTGTCAGTAGCCTTGATTTGATGATTTAGATCCCCTGTAATTTTACTAGAATTTTTGTGATTTAATTCCTCATACTTCATTTGAAAAGTGGTAAATATGATGGTTTTGTGAAAATTAATAAATAAATACATATATTTGGAGAGAAATTATAAACCTTGGAAAATAGTGATATTTCATCATGTTAATGGATAAGATAATTATTTTGCATCATTAGGGCCATGCAAAGACATACTTCATGTGTTAAATGACCTTAGGGAAAAATTGGAGAAAATAAATTAATTATAAAAATAATTGGGAAAATTATGAAAATTACCATACTCATTTTAGTAGATCATACCATCCTAGGATAAATATTTGGGGGTTGGTGGCCCAAGGATTTGAAAGTTCGATTTCGGGGTGGTACTAGGCCATGTGTTGCGCATAGTAAAGGTAGGCTATACTATAGGCCGCCAGGGAACGAATCAACAACTGAGTTAGAGTCCAAGATCAGAAGTATAACCCTGGGTGGCAGATGTATTCTAGAGACATGAGTAATAGTGCAAACTTAGACTTACCTAGGAGGAGTCGACGGAAGACCGTCGTTCCTCAATCCATACCTAAGTCACTATGTCACTCTATGTAATAGGAGAGAGAAAATGGGATTCTGGGTAGACACCAACTAAAGTAAACATCCTTGAGAAAGGGAGCTTTGGGATTCAGCCCATCGTAGCTCCTAGTGCCCCTGAGAGCCCTTCACCGGGAATACCTTGGGCAGTCCTGGGATTAACCTTAAGTCACTAGGTATAACAACCGGTAGACAAGAGTAGTCTAATAGGTTAAGTGTAATGGACATGTGCTCACTCGTGCCGGGTTGGAGGGACTTGGCGTCTATTGACTACTTGCTCACCCGTGCAAAGTTGGAGGAAAGAGATTGACATATATATACTCACCCGGGCAGGGTTGGAGGTTTTGTAGCACATACTCACCCGTGACGGGTTGGAGAGATTTGGGACAGGATAGTCCTTCGAGATGGAGGCTCAATATATTATACTTGCATGTGCATATACTAGTGGTGGGCCATGCGGTACTGGCCAGTCGTCACACCGACGGCAGTACGGTGGACCAGGCAGGTGCGAGGGTTAGAAGGACCAGTAGGATGTTTATACTGGAGTGTGGAGGACTTTTCCTAATAACGCGCACCCGGCCCAACAAGACTGACGGGTAGTCAGCAAAGTGGTACGCGGAGACTCTAGAGTGCACTTGGTAGTGTACAGAGGCGTACAAGAGAGGTCTAGGCCTGGTAGTGTGTATACCCGCCTAGAAGGCGGAGACGCCCGCTCCTCTGCTGCCGTAGCCACAATGGTAGTACCTGAGAGTGATGCTAGCTCTCGAAAAGTGGGAACTAAAGGTCTGTGATCACGGAGTCGTGTGTGTGTGTTGCACTGCATGTTCATATCAAACCCACCATATAGATGCATATCATTAACTTCATGACAACCTATGACACCTAATGTATAAGTGGTATGAGACGCTTATACATTAGGACCTGCTAAACGATCCCTTAGCCTATAAGCTTGAGTGGGCAAGTTTATAGGTTGAGGTTATTTTTCCTTTTTATATATATATTGCTTGTGACACCTGACACCCCATCGTATAAAATGGCATGAGACATTTTATACGATGGGAGCCTTGCAGAAGACCCCTTGCTTATGCGTACTCGCATAAGTGAAGGTTACTTTTCATTACTTATATTGCTACATATTCCGCTTAGTTCTTGTCACCTGCTTCCACCTTTGTCACCCCTTGATGTCCTCCGCTTCGTCCTCCCGCACGGTGCCTAGGAGTTGCGGGGCGAGGTGTGGAGGAAATGACTTAGTCATTTTGACTAATGGTCGGTGACCATATTTTTTTTAGGAGCTCGAGGAGATGGACCAGCACGTCGAGGAGGCAGGACTTGAGGAGCAGATACCGGCACCTTCTACTACTACGACTAGAGCACGACTACAGGTGTGATGTGAGAGATTTTAGTTTTCCGCTGCTGTTAGTTGAGAGAGATTTGATCATGATGTACCGGGCATAAGCCCGTTTTACTCTTATTATATTGCACTCATTGTGGACTGTACCCTGTACTTTTCATTTGTTATATATATATGTTTAGTACTGTGGCTGTGGATTTCTCCATTTTGCTCTATTTCTGTACTTTTATTCTCATATTGGCCGACAGATTATGATCGTACTAGCCGGCAGAATCGGCGTCTTGCGGTGGCGACTAACCCGTGCGTTAGTGTCACCGTAAGGCGGCGGTTCTGGGCATAAGATCCGGGTTAGCCTCAGAATGGGGAGACAAGATCTTACATCCACTTACAGAGCTAGCTGGGAGACGTTATCTACTTCAAAGATACTTGTAGGTTTGTTTGGGCGGGTCCTAGGAACATTCCACTGATATGTGTTCATGTCCTTGTCCTCGAAAAGCTAAAGGGCTGCTTCCAGGGTTTTGTGGTTTAAGGTACCACCGGAAGCTGCGTCTATCATTTGCTTTGTGCTTTGATTTAGCCCGTTATAAAATGTCTGCACTTGCAACCATACAGGAAGCGCGTGATGGGAGCATCATAGTAAGAGTTATTTAAATCTTTCCCAGGTTTCATACAAGGTTTCAGAATCTATTTGTCCAAAGGCAAAAATATCGTTCCTAAGTTTTGCGGTTTTAGCTGGCGGAAAATACTTCGCCAGAAACTTTTCAGTTAATTGATCCCAGGTTGTGATGCTGTTTTTTGGTAGATTGTTCAACCATTACTTAGCCTTGGTTCTTAGGGAGAAAGGGAAGATTCTTTGCCTAATAGCATCATTTGTAACACCATTAATCTTGAAGGTGTCACAAATCTCAAGAAAGCTAGCTATATGCGCGTTCGGATCTTCATCTTGAAGTCCGTCATATTGCACATACTGCTGCACCATTTGAATTATGCTAGACTTAAGTTCAAAATTATAGTTAGAAATAGCAGGGAGAACTATGCTTGATTCTGTACCCTCTAGATTCAGTCGTGCATAATAGGACATAGGCCTTTGCAGGGCTTCCTCTATGATGGGCTCTTCTATTCTTAAGGTAGAAAATGACTCGGAGCCCTCAACTGGTATTTGGAGAGTAGGGCCTTGAAATCGCGATCTTCTTCGATGAGTATGCTTAATTTCGTGGTCCAAGTCCAAAATAACTGACGGATTTCTGCGGGTCATGCACTAGTTGAAGAGAAGACGAAGAAAGAGAAACAAAATTAACTTGAAAAAGAGTTACTATTTTTTGAAATAGATTTTTTTAATGTTTTAGCTCCCGAACTTCCCAAGGGCTACCCGATAAAGGGTTCGCAAGGTACTGGACAAGATAGTGGTATTTAAGCCACATTTCCCTTTTCGAGAGAGTTAGGTGGTGTAAAAAAATCGTGATGCGAGTTTCTATTTAGAGCGTTAATATTTTTTTTGAATTTTTAATAATTTTTTTAGGAGGGTGAGAAAGAGAAGTGGTGTAGCAAAAAACTTGGTGTCTACAAATCGTAAAGAGAATAAAACTAAACTAGCAATTTAACTAGGCAAATATACCTATCGAATTATAGCAAGGGGACACAAGTGTCATATTAAAATCCGGGAACCGTTGAGTAATCTTACTCACACGAAGACTATTATCTCATCGAATGATTGTTATAGGGTTTGTTAAAAGAAAACTAATTGCGCCAAAAAGAGAACTACTTGTAGTTCAATAGAGAGCTACTAAAAGCGATTACAACGAGGGGTTGAAATGTTGAAATAGAAAAGCACTCGATCGAGAATCGCCTCAGCCTAAGTTGCTCAAAAATGCGATAATAAACCTTAACTTAATAGGGTAAAGTTCCTTGACTGTGGAGGTTCTTAAAGATTGAACACGCTTCTCTCAAAGTCGTGCCCAACTGAGTTTAGGAAGGTCCGAACGAACTCTCATCCAAATCAGAGACCTAAAGCTCGCTTTACGCTGTGAACCCCGCTATTCGATTTCACTCCAATCCGGGTGATTTAACGTCTGCCTCTCTCGATGGGTGCGTGCAACTCTCTTTACTCATGAGTGTTCACTTCAAACTACAAGCATCTTAGCTAGCTAAGAGTGAAAACAAAGATGGAAATTATATATCGATGATGAAAGATCCTATTTTCAAGGTAGCAAGCAACCTAGAGGGGGTGAATATGTCTGCTTAGGTCTTTTGATAGTCTTTTTAAATCACTTGTTTGTTTCTTTTAGCTTTCAGCTTAGAGTGATTTAGAGCTTGTCCTTAGCACCTGCAATTAAGAAAATTAAAGCAAACACAAAAAAGCATACAAGTGTTTTATTGTTGTTCCATAAAATTATCTGTACATCCACTCTCCTCCCACCACGCTAACTTCCTGTAAGTCGCGACACTTCTCCAAACCAAGGCTACAAGGAGCTTACATCTAAGATCCTTCAGGATCTCTAAGTCTCCTCCAATACTTACACCTCAGCGATAAAGGCCTACACTCAGTGATACAAGTATCACCTACCTTAGGCACTTAAGCCCTACCACTCAGGCTAAGGAGGATCTCCCTACCTCAGAGCAAGCTTGATCCTATAACTTAGAGAGATGCACTCTCCTACAGTTCAGGAAAAACTTCCCTACTTCTCAGTTATTAAAACTCACCTACCTTAGAGAGCAGCACTCTCCTATAGCTCAAGAAAATTTGCCCTACCTCAGACCCAAAGATCGTACAGCTCAGATCTAGAAGGATCCTATTAAAAGAAATAGTTTAATAAACTTTGTCACAGAGAAATTTCTCTGTGTCACCCACTTGATAAGAAAACTTTCTGCTCAACTCTCCTCACAACAGGGAAAGGATTTGATGGGGGAACTCAGAAGATAACTTATGAACTTGCTGCTGAAGGCTAACGATCTTTTGATCTTTAGTCATCAAACAGCTCACTGAACCTGCCTAAGGACGTAGGTTCTTCTTTCTTCAGAACTGATTCTGAATCTACTGTGGCAGATGGAGACTTGCACAGCTAACTGAAATTTTCTTGCTCGAGAGCTTCAAGCTTTCCACATGCAGCAATGACGAAGAAGAAGAGGATGGCTTCTCTCCTTTTTGAATATTGTATGCCCCAAAAGTGATCTTTGTCTTGTCCCTATCTATTCCGTTTGTAGTTCGCTGATCAATGGCTCTTAGAGATCAGTGGTCCCCACCTGTTGCTTCAAGCCATGCCTTGATTTAACAGAAGAATACGTACAGCAGCTTCATGACAAGTTTTGTCGTGTAGTGTAGCTTCCCCGTATCTGAATTGACCTTAGTTAACCTTGTCGATTATGGTGACATTAGCACCCGTGGACTTAGCCAAAATTGAGCATCAGAGAATAGGCGTTGAGTGAGAAACCATCACTCAATGCCAAACCATATAACAATTTTACTATCCCTTTGCGTTGAGTGAGTAACCGTCACTCAACGCCAAACTACTTAAATATAAAGTATGTTTCTAGGCGTTGAGAGATTCATCTTCACTTAATGCCAACTTGCTTTATCAGCTTTCTATTGCTTGGCGTTGAGTGAGTAAGCATCACTCAACGCCAAACCCTTTAGAAAAAATTCTGTTTTAACAAGGCGTTGATAGTGTTGAGTCAGTAACCTCTACTCAATGCCTTTTTCCTTAACCAAATTCTTCTTCTTCAACAACTTAAGCGTTGAGAGTGTTGATTGAGCACGCCTAACTCAACGCTTTCTTCCTTAGCCAATTTTTTGTATTTAATAAGCACTGGGCATAGACTGTCTTTCCGAGTTCGAAGAATGGTGAATTATGAGTTCGACGAACTTTGAACTCAGTTCGATTAACTTTCATCTGAGCTCGACGAACTCAGAATCTCAAGCTCTGAACTTAGCTCGACGAAAGGTGAGCTGAGCTTGACGAACTCTGAACTTAGTTTGATGAACTCTCATCTGAGCTCGACATTACTCAGAATCTCAAGCTCTGAACTTTGCTCGACTTACAGCCTTTTTGGTGTATGGCGTTGAGTGTGTATTCATCACTTAATGCCAAAACACTTAGCAAAATTTCTCTTTAGTATCATGGCGTTGAGTGAGTTGACTTCACTCAATGCCTGTTGACTTAGCCATATTTTAGCTTATTCTAACATAGGCTATGTCAGTATAGGCCACACTCAACGCTATATATCATCTGGCGTTGAGTGATGTTCCATCACTCAACGCTTGTTCTTAGATAGGTTTCTGTGATCCCACACCTTAGGTAAGTGTTTACCTGACTTAGCCACTTAGGCTACTTGACCTACCATAGTCATCTACAGACATGTGTATATCATTGATAAGATTCAATGCACTCAAATCCAGGACATTGTGGGTAATGGACCCAACAATATCACCCTATTTGAGGATGTCAAAACTCTTAAGCAAAGTTAATGATATATACAAAACCATGCATCACAAGGCATAATAAAAGAAAACTAAATAATTGATAAGTGATCTATAGTTACCACACTTCCCTGCTTGTAGAATGGAACATTACTGCATCTGCCATGTAAGACCCCCTCCCCAGGAAGTTTCGGGGTCTAATGCCCATAACCGTCGCCTTACGGTGACACTAACTCACGGGTTAGTCGACACCGCAAGTTGCCGATTTTGCTGGCTAGCACGACCATAAAAACCTGTTCGGCCAACATCAGAAACAGAAGTATAAAAGCAATGTAGGAAAACAACAAGCTAGTCCACAGTCACAGTACATATCATAAATGTGAAATGAAAGTACAATAAGTCCACAATGAGTACAAAATAAAAGAGAGGAAAAAGGGCTTATGCCCTGTACATAATAATCAAATCTGTCTCTCACAATACAATAAGCGGAAGCTAAACTATCATAAGAAAACTTGTCCCACCTGACGACGGGCTGGAGTAGTAGTAGTAGTAGGTGGTGGTGGAATCAGCTCTGCATGTCCTGCCACCTCATCCTGCTGGTCATGCTGGTGCTCTATCTCCTCGAGCTCCTAAAATGATTTTGTCACCAACCATTAGTCAAAATACTAAGTCGTTTCCTCCGCACCTCGCTCCGCAACTCCTAGGTATCGAGCGGGAGGACGAAGCGGAGGAAAACAAGGGGTAACAAATGGAAGTGGGTGACAATGAAGCTATACTACCATGTATGAGAAGTAAGAAGTAATTCTACTCTAGCAGTTCTATGTATATAGAAAAAGTGAAGAAAGTATGTACAGTACTGAAGGTAAGTAAATGTAGGAAGTAAGTAGAGTGCGGTACAGTAATTAAAGAACAACTATTTACTGCTAATCTACCATAACAGAAGTACCCTAACTTATATGAATGCCCATACAAACTTATAAGTTAGAGTTCCCAAAATTAACTTATCATATAAAAGAGCCCATACTAGTTTATATGATAAGGTTCCATTAAGCGTATGACCTAATATGAATGAATGCATGTGGTTTATGAATCATGCAAGTGCAACTCACACACATGACTCTGTGATCACAGACCTTTAGTTCCCGCTTTTTGGAGCTAGCATCACACTTTGGTACAACCATTGTGGTTGCGACAGCAGTGGAGCGGGCGTCTCCACTCCTAGGCAGGTATGCACACTACCAAACCTAGATCTCCCATACGCCTTTGTACACGTCCTAGGTGCACTCTAGAGTCTTGCATACTAATTGCTTACTACCCGTCAGTCTTGTTGGATCAGGTGTGCATTTTTTGGGATTGTTTTCCAGACCACAGTATGAACAACCTACTGGCCCCTCAAACCATGACACCCGCCTGAGTCACCGTACTGCCATCGGTGTGACGATTGGCCCAGTACAGCTTGACCCACCACTAGTTTGTTTTATGCACATGTAAGGTATTTCAACTTGAGCCTCCAGCTCGCAGGACCAACCCGTCCTGAATCCCTCCAACCCTACATGGGTGAGAATGTTACCACAAATCCCTCCAACCCTACACGGGTGAGAATGATATCACGATTCTTAGCCTAATAGAGTACTCTTGTCTAAATGTTATTATGCTTAGCGATTTATAGTTAATCCTAGGACTGCCCAGGGTATGCCCAATGAAGGGGTATCGGGGGCACGAAGAACCAAGATGGGATTAAAGCCCAAAGTTCCCTTTTACAAGGATATTTACTCTTATTAATATCTACCTATAATTCACACCCAGCTCTCATTTTTACTCTAGAACGATCCTAATGACTTAAGATATTATCGGGAAATCGGCGGTCTTCCGCCGGTATCCGTTTTAGCTACTGTCCTTGGGGTTTTGCACTCCACAACTCGATACTATTAAGTGACCTACCAGACACCAACCAGGGTTTATCTTCAAAAATAGTTATCAATGTAACCTTCTATCATATCCCCCTGTGGTCCTAGTAGTATATACTATCTGAGGTAGACGCATCCCATGACCTAATACCACCCATAAGGTAATACTACCACCTTCTTGGCCAAAATGGCCCTAACCGTTTATCATGGGATGATATTGTATATGATGTTTACTATGTGGAATTTCACTATTTTCCTAAGTCATGAGGGCCCTAAATTAAATCCTTTAATTAAGTGGCCTATGTCACTTTATACATGAAGTGCCATAAAAAATGTTCCCCCTGGTCTAATAAATTTTCCTGAAGATCATCTAAGCTAATTATAACTGGTTACCAAGAATTGTAAATTTCCCATTTATATATCCATTTAATTTTCATTAAGTTAAATCCATGAATTTTCCACTTTCCAAATGAAGTACAATAACTATGTTACTAGAAATTCTAGGAACATTACTATAGATGTAAATTGCTGAAATAATACCAATTACAAAAATTCATATTCCTAAACAGTAATTTGGTCAACCAACACTCATATGATAAATATAATAAAAATGCCATTTAATGTGTTTAAAACTTATGGATGGTTCCAAAAATATTAATAAAATTACACAAGGTCACAAACACATAATTAAATCACTAGGAATTTTTCCATAATATTCCTATTGTAAATTCCATCATTTTTTAATAATTTCCATAAAGGGCAAAATTGTAAATTCTACATAATTCAAAAATATAATAATCAAACAGACCCATAAAATTTTTCATTGATTAAATATAACTCCCTTGAGTACTAAACCTATTTTGAGAATTTTAACTCATCAATGACCCTATTTTAAATTTTTTATCTTTAAAGGCCTAAATTTTCAAAAATTCCAAATAATGGGATTTTTGATCCCAAAAATCCCATTATTTCTGTTGGAGGTATATTTCACCCTAATAAACCTCTGATAAAAATTTCATAGACTTTTAATGTCCCAAATGGACTAAGTTTCCATTATATAGATTTTTGCTAAAGGCACACCAAGCCTTTATTCAACAAACTCATGCAAGTGGGTTTACCCTACATGCACAGGTCTAAAGAGGCTTGAATTTTTGCTATGGGCTTATATTGGACCCAAGGCCATGCCACCAAAAGTTGGGGCCTTTTGGAGGTATAATACTCCAAAAATTCCATTAATTTAAATAAATGTATTTTCTCAAAAACTATAGGAAAACTTTTTCCAAAAATTCTCATTATTTTACAGGGTCTTAGTTTGACAAAACCAAACACATACCCAAAATTTTGGGTCATTTGGGCTTCTAGTTTGGCATGGGAATTCAATCAAATTTCTGCAATAGCCTAGGACCAGTCATAGTTGATTGGTCCTACATGGAGATCTACTGTCCCAAATCTGGACTTTAGGGCTGCAAATTAAATGTAAGACCTAGGGCTACAAACTTTATTTTGGTTATTATCTCTAAAAATGCCCCTAAGAGGCCTAAAATTAGCATGCAAAACCACTAAAATACTGTGACATAATATTACGATTCACAATATAATACCTTAATTAATTAATTTAAATAGAAACGGGTGACATCTCGCCGTCATCCCCGATCAGGCAACAGCTGAGATAGAGCCTGGCTTGGCCAACCTACCTAGCTATTTTCGGCCACCTGGGTCGGCGCCACCGCCGGCGATTATCGCAGCCACCTTCATTATGGTGGTGGCTAGCATTTCCCAGCGGTGAGGCTGCCGGAGGCGGCTCTGTCACAACCCGCATTTTTCTCCGAATTAAAAATTATCAGAGTTTGAGAAAAACACGCGTCGTGATGCCACGTCAAGCAGGGGATAACTGCTGACGCTCAGGCTAAACACTAACTATTCTACTTTTTTAATAAAAATCCAAAAGTTGACTTATTAGAAATCTGGTTATAATTTTAAGGCCGTATCCCTCGGCTCTGTGGATCATCTAGTCCATACTTCAAAATTATACGTGTACGTAGCGGAAAATACTTTGTTTATATTTATGCATCCTAAGAGAGAGCGCAACAGTGTCCCCAGGGGGGCACCTGATACTGCGCAAGACCCTAGATTTAATTTATATATATATTTAGGAAAATGATCTTTCTTTTTACGTCGCTTTGAAAGTAGTGTATGAGTTTGTAAAAACATGCAGATCATGAGTTATACATATACTTAATAATGTTTTTAGGTTTAAAATAACTAGCACCCTAACATAAATCATCCCCAGAGCAAGTTTAATATATCCAAAAGCAGTAAAACTAACAGTGTAAGCAAGTGCGAAGTATCCAAAAGAGAAACCACCAGTGGGCGTCAACAACTGACACGAACCCACTGGTGAGTAGGTATGTCTATACTACAAATCTAAAGAAAACTACCTCCCAAACAAGAGGAACTGAGAACCACAATAGCAGCTGAAATGCTAGAAAATCTCCAGAAGCAAGCTAGCCGCACAGTCGGCTAAATACCTGTACCTGAGGTATTCAGAAAGAAAAGAATACCTTAGTAATCTATAATCAACAGGAAAGGAAAGTGCAGTAGTAAAAGCAGGAATTAAAACAGGAATCTAAAAGTACTCAACAACGATGAAAGAGGTAAAAGGAGTGTACACCAAGTGCACGGAAGAAGCCAAGCTTCGAGGATCTCTGCAACAAGAGTAGATTAACAATCATAACATGAAATAGGCTAAAACAGAAGGAGTCACCTAGTACTGGAGATGGATAAAATTTTAGTAACAAGTGGCCTAGACTGGTGGCCGCATGTCCAACCAAATCTATTCGGCCTAAATATCCTCATGGACTGTGGTGGTGGTATCCGTCCAACTCAACCCAAACAGCCCATATTGCCATAATAAGGCAAGAAATAAAACCAGGGTGGCGGCATCGGTCCGACCTACCCTAAAACCACATCATACTCCAGTCCTAAGTAACCCGAGGAAAACTCGTACTGGTGGTCCCATGTACCCCCGAGTAAATCCAATAGCCCTAAACTCACTAGAGCAACCCACCTAAGAGCCCTATATAAACACAATAGAATTCATGACTCGCTACTAGATGAGTATAATCAGCTAAATACTGAACACCCGCAAACGATAGGACCTTGAACATACGCCCGAAACTTGATCCCAAATTACACGCATAACATAATTACTTTAGTAACGAACCCACTCGGTTAATTTGCTATCATCGCGCCTACCAATGATTTTTTTTTTTTTTTTATGACTAACTATGCCCGAGCAAAAAGGGCACTACACTTGCAGAACAAATTCGACTCAAGCCCAACCGTGACTACACGACCTCATATTAAAACGAATTATGCTAAACGCGGACTACCCCCGAGGGGAAACCACAAGCCATACATGCGATCGTTTCCATTAAGCAGGTAGTTCTAACATGGGCGAAATTAGGGTTAACTCGTCTTAGGCAAAAAGGGAAATCCCTAAAATGAAAAGTAAAATTTACAATTTATATGCACAACTACATCCAAATCTTAACATGACCTAGCCATGACATGAACGACTACAACAAAGGGACGTGATAAAATCGCTATCAATAGGATTACAGATAGGGTTGCGGGTAGGATTTTGGTTAGGATAAATTTCGGATGAGCGAACATCAAGGATCAAAACAACAAGATTAGTACAATAGGATAAAAACGGCAAGAGCAAAGGGTGCACTTGCCTCGATTCTCCACCAAAAATTTCGCCAGCACAACCTTGCAACTGACCGGCCTCAAGCAACCCAGCTACGGAAGAAAAATCTGGGAAGAACAATCGATCAAAGCATGGAGAAAAAGGGCGAAACCGCACCCCCAAATCACAGAAAAATCACGGTGGAAACTCAAATAGATTACCTCGGAATGGAGATCTTGCCTAGGGGAGGCCGGATCTGGCCTCGGAAGGGAAATTTGTGCAGAAAACGCCGGAGATCGGGCGGTCAGAGCACCTCCCGGCCGTTGTTTCGCCGCTTGGGAAGAACACGCACAGGAAGGGCAGTTTTTTTTCTTTTTTTTTTGGCTTGCGGGTTTGGCTGATGGGGGGGGGGGGAAGAACCTAGTACTAATCTTATATATAATAACTTATAAGATATATATATATATATAATAACTTACATAACTTATATATATATACAATAATGAGTTATACTAATTAGTTATAAGATATATATATATATATACACTAAGTAATTATTTAATCTAATTACATAGCTTAAGCTATATACAAGAACAAGTTATATAAAATCCTATAATTATGAAGCACTAATTAATTACGAAACTCACTAACCACACTAGTTACGTGCATAAATTAACGCCCAAAAGGACATGCGCACGAAATCTATAAGCGGCGTACACGCACGTGCACGTGCGCATTTACGCACTAGCATGCCCAAGTCACTAAACCGACCAAACGCGGAGCACTAACATATATCTATAATTAAAATGACGACCCGCTAACTAAGCGACCACCGAAACGACGCAAAACATAACATTCTCGAATTTCGACCAAAACCGCACCGTAGCTAAACACTCGGGCTACGAAAATAATGGCAAAGTCGGACACAACCTCTGACGATCACACACTCGAGCTAACCTCGCCCGAAGCCAAGGCACAAGGATTCCCTAAGAGGCTCAGCCGGGCCTCCAAAACAGACGCCGGCTAGCTGGGGAAACCAGACAACAGGCTATAACCTCTAAGAATGCCTAACGAGGTACTCTAACAACGGCACGAGCCGGAAAATGCATCCACATAACGCCCAAGGAGAATTAAATAAATACAGAAAAATAGGGGGCGTTACAGTCACCCCTCCTAAAAGAAAGTTTCGCCCCGAAACTTTACGCACAAGCTCCTAACAGGGAAGAAACAGGAATAAACTAACAAGAGCTAAAGAGGAGAAGGCAAAACATACCTGACACAAATCAAGGGAAGAGATGAGGGTGAGCCTCCCTCATTGCCGACTCCAACTCCCAAGTGGCGCTTTCCACCTCCTGGTTCCTCCACAAGACTTTAACCATGGGTATGGTCTTTCGCCGCAACACTCTATCCTGTGCATCCAGAATGCGGACCGACTCTTCCACGAAGGTCAGACTCGGCTCCAACTGAGGCACCGCATCCAACACTTGCCTACTACTCCGCACACACTTCCGCAGCTGACTAACATGGAACACGTTGTGCACGCCTGGGAAGGTCGCTGGCAAATCCAGTCTGTACGCTGTCACACCAATATGCTCCAAAATTCTGAATGGACCCACATACCTCGGATCCAGCTTAAGGTTCTTGCCGAACCTCTTCACTCCAATCATCGGGGAGACCTTTAGGAACACCAAATCCTCCACTGAAAACTCCAAATCGGACCTACGCCGATTAGCGTTCTTCTCGTACCTCTCCTGAGCCACCCGAAGCTTCTCCCGAATAAGCTTCACGGAAACCTCCATTTCTTCGAGTGCATCAGGGCCCAACAGGGGCTTCTCACCAGCCTCAGCCCAAAACAACGGCGTTCTGCAACGCCTCCCGTATAAGGCTTCAAAAGGAGCCATCTGAAGGCTCTCCTGATAGCTGTTATTGTAAGCGAACTCCATCAGCCTCAAGCGCTCATCCCACGCTCCCTCGTGGTCCAGAATATAACAGCGGATCATATCCTCCACAATCTGGTTGACGCGCTCCGTCTGCCCGTTAGTCTGCGGGTGGTAGGCGGTGGAATACCTCAAGTTCGTGCCCAAACCCTCCTGCAAGCTCTTCCAGAAACGGGAAGTAAACCTGGAATCTCGATCAGATATGATGCTAAGTGGAACCCCATGCAATCGGATGACCTCGCTCAAATACAGCTCTGCTATCTTACTCATCGGATAATCAATCTTGTACGGCACAAAGTGGGCACACTTCGTCAGTCTATCCACTATCACCCAAACGGAGTCAAAGTCTCGCGGAGATCTCAGTAAGCCCGTAATAAAGTCCATCGAGATACTTTCCCACTTCCAAGTCGGGATCTCCAAAGGTGTCAACTTGCCACCCGGCCTTTCATGGTCAGCCTTCACCCGCTTGCAAGTGCAACATTCTGAAACATACCGAGCTATATCCCTCTTCATACCGCACCACCAGGCGATCTGCTTCAAATCATGGTACATCTTGGTATCTCCGGGGTGGTAGGCAACACTGGACCCATGTGCCTCTTTGCATACCATACTCTTGATGCCTCCAACCGCGGGGATGCAAAACCTGCCGCGGTACTTCAAAGTACCTGAATCGTCAATGGAGAAATCCGGCAACTCCCCTTTCTCAGTCCTGAGGTACAGGTGCAAAAGATCTGGGTCCTCTTTCTGGTGCAGTCTAGTAAGAGAAATCCAAGAAGGCTCATCCGCGAGCAAACTGCTCTGCAAGTTACCGCACCCCACCGAGATGTTCATCAAGAGGAACTCCTCCACCAAACGCTCCACCGAGAGGTTAAAGATCTTTCCCGTCCTACGGCTCAGGGCGTCAGCCACCACGTTGGCCTTGCCCGGATGGTACTGGATCTCCACTTTGTAATCCGCAACATACTCCAACCAGCGCCGCTGCCGCAAATTCAGCTCCTTCTGGGTGAAAACATACTTCAGGCTTTTATGATCGGTGAAGATCTTGCACTGCGCCCCATAAAGTAAATGTCTCCACAATTTCAAGGCAAAGATCACCGCTGCGAACTCCAGATCATGCGTAGGGTAATTCCTCTCATGAGTCTTCAATTGCCGCGACCCATACGCGATCACCTTCCCCTCTTGCATCAACACACCTCCGAGCCCAACATATGAGGCGTCCACATACACATCATAATCTTTGCCCTCCGTAGGCAAGGTTAACACCGGGGTAGAGCACAACCTGCTCTTCAGCTCCAGAAAAGCCTCCTCACACTTCTCATTCTAAATGAAGGTCACGTTCTTCTGCGTCAGCTTAGTCAACGGCGCTGCCAAAGTAGAAAACCCCTCAACAAACCTCCTATAATAGCCGGCCAAACCTAAGAAGCTCCTAATCTCCTTAGGTGTGCTCGGTCTATGCCACTCCATCACTGCAGAAATCTTCTCTGGGTCAACCGAAATGCCATCCTTATTCACCACATGGCCCAAGAAAGACACCTGGGGCAACCAAAACTCACATTTGTTCAGCTTGGCATATAACTGATGGTCTCTCAGGGCAGATAATACCAATCGTAAGTGTTGATCATGCTCCGCAGCATTCCGAGAATAAATCAGAACGTCGTCTATGAATACGACCACAAACTTGTCCAGAAATTCTTTGAACACCCGATTCATCATGTCCATGAATGCTGACGGCGCGTTGGTCAACCCAAACGACATAACAAGGAACTCGAAGTGCCCATGTCTTGACCTGAAAGCGGTCCGCGGAATATCCGACTCACGGATCCTAAGATGATGATAGCCTGAACGAAGGTCAATCTTGGAGAAAACAGCGCTCCCACGCAACTGATCGAAGAGGTCATCGATCCTGGGCAGGGGATATCTGTTCTTGATGGTGACCTTGTTCAGCTCTCTATAATCGATGCAAAGCCGCATCGAACCATCCTTCTTCTTTACAAAGAGCACGGGAGCACCCCAGGGCGACGAACTCGGCCTTATGAAACCCTTCTCCAACAACTCATCCAACTGAGTACGCAGCTCCTCCAGCTCTCGCGGGGCCATCCGATAAGGCGCCTTAGCAATGGGACGCGTACCGGGCTCCAAGTCAATCACGAACTCAACGTCTCTGTCTGGAGGAAGACCAGGAAGATTGCTAGGAAAAACATCTGGAAACTCCCGCGCAACAGGGATCTCATCTAACTGCGGCCCACTGCTAACAGTCCCCAGCATCGAAACCACGCAAGCAAAACAGCCAGAACTAAAAAGCCTCTTAGCACATACAGCAGAGATCGCCGGAGAAACCTGACGCGGGTCACCATAAATACTCCCAGGCTGACCGTTGTCCTTCCTAAAATCCAAACGCTTTCCCCTGCACTGAATAACTGCATCGTAACGGGACAACCAATCCATGCCTAGGATGACATCGAAATCCTCCAAGTCAATAACCTTCAGATCTGCCTTGGCCAGAAAATCCCCCAAAAGAATAGGGCAATCCAGAATGCCCTGATCCGATACCACGGAGTCACCCGAGGGGAACTTGACGCAAAAGGCCTCACCGACACGATCAAGAACTAACTGGAACCGTTCTACGAAGGCCCTAGCCACAAATGAGTGGGTAGCACCTGAGTCAAAGAGAACACGCGCCCAACGGTTCCTTACCTTAAAACTCCCTATATAAAAGAAAGATTTGCACACGTATCTAAGAGAGGAAATTACAATGCTAAAACTGTACTGAAGCAAAAAGATAAGAGAGAGAGTCTACCTGAAATGACTTGCGTCGAAGTCTGAGCCTCCGCTGAAGAGATCACGTTCAGCTTTCCCTTGCCTTTCTCCGTAGACGGAGGCGGTGGCAAGGACTGAAGAGGAACAGGCCTGAGCACCGGCTGAAGCTGTGGGCACCTGGCCTTGGTATGGCCCTTCTGTCCGCACTGATAGCAGACCTTGTCCTTCAACCAACAACGGGCAATGTCATGCCCCTCTTTCTTGCACAAGTAACACACCGTCCTCTGACTGGGGGCACCCTGAATGGCATGCACCTGCTCCTTCTGCGCTGCTATCCTCTTGAAACATCTCTCCGCCGGATGGCCCGGGCGGCCACAGAAACCACAAATCTCCTTGCTCTTCTTACTGGAAGGGGCACCAGTCACCTGAGAGCCCTTTGCTTCGACAGCCTTCCGCTTATCATTTCTCGCCTGCTGCCCTCTCTGCTTTGCATTCTCGATGGCCTCCACTTTCAAAGCAGCCTCAACTGCACCGGCATAAGTCACCGCTCCATGGGCAACTGCTAGCTGCTGGACATCACTCCTTAGCCCACCAAGGAAGCACTTCACTCTATCCTCCTCCGAGCTCACCAAACTGGGGGCAAACCGACTGAGCTTGCTAAACTCAATCTCATAACCGCTGACAGTGAGCTGCCTCTGCTTCAGATGCAAGAAATCGTTCATCAATCTGTCACGCTCCACCCTAGGTAGAAACTTTCTCATCAAAATTTCCTTGAATGAAGCCCAAGTGCACCCTCCTACCATTCCCTCCTTCTCCCTCATCCACCAGCTCTTCGCTAACCCCTTCAGTTGATAGGCAGCCAGCATCACCTTCTGATCCTCGGTCACACCAGAATACTGAAACATCTCCTCAATAGAGATTACCCAGTCGTCGAGCACCATGAAATCTGCTCTGCCATCGTAAGTCGGGGGCTACAATCGCTGAAACTGGGAGATGAAGGTCATCTCCGGGGGCACCGCAACAGGAGGCACCACAGGGGCAGGAGATATAAGAGGGGCTGGGTCAACTACACCCCCAGCCGGATCCTGCGCTCTCGGAACTAGCCCGGTCACTACTGCAACCAAGGACTGAATCTGAGACTGAACCTCTACCAGCTGCCTTGATAGGGCCTCATTGCTCTGCCTCAGACTAGCCACTACCGCATCACTTTGAGCACCAAAAGACTCGCCCTCAGATTGGGGAGTTGACCTCGTCACTCTACGCTTAGGCGCCATGCTAAAAAGGAATAAACAAGCAATCATCAAAACCTGGTTCAACCACTAGGACAAAACCAAACATGTACAGACAAACCTACATAAGTACTTGCTTTCACTGCCAACTTGCTCTGGGATTTTATTATATATATACCTTTTTTTTTAAAGTGAAGATAATGTCATACTTAACCTGAGATGGTTTACCATCATCACCCTAACTCTTGTGCCTAGATCGGGAATGCATGAATTTATATTCTTTTTGACCCAAAATTATGTGTGTACACATGTCATCATGCAAGTCTTTAGCTTGGCACGTTGTGCTTATGCAATATCATGTCATGCATGTTTGTGCTATGCATTCTAGAAAAGACCCTAATGTATGTTATGAGCGGCGTACACATGAAAATGTTATGCATCCCATAATACATAACATTTTCATGCAACGAAAAAGAAAACGTGCTAGTCGCATCCATGTGGTGAGGTTATGCACCCCATAATACATAACCCTCACATGTTGCCTCCTATGGTGGATCCATATACGAACACATATTATGCATCCCATACTACATAATATGCCCCGTATACTTCATGTTATGCTATGAGTGTAGTGTTCCTGCTTCGGCCAAGACGTGCTAATGACATGTCGGTGTGTGTATGATATGACTCTAAACATCTAAAACTTACAGGGAAAGGTTGCCCGACAATTTGTCAGACAACCTCCCTCTGATACCAACTGTCACAACCCGCATTTTTCTCCGAATTAAAAATTATCAGAGTTTGAGAAAAACACGCGTCGTGATGCCACGTCAAGCAGGGGATAACTGCTGACGCTCAGGCTAAACACTAACTATTCTACTTTTTTAATAAAAATCCAAAAGTTGACTTATTAGAAATCTGGTTATAATTTTAAGGCCGTATCCCTCGGCTCTGTGGATCATCTAGTCCATACTTCAAAATTATACGTGTACGTAGCGGAAAATACTTTGTTTACATTTATGCATCCTAAGAGAGAGCGCAACAGTGTCCCCAGGGGGGGCACCTGATACTGCGCAAGACCCTAGATTTAATTTATATATATATTTAGGAAAATGATCTTTCTTTTTACGTCACTTTGAAAGTAGTGTATGAGTTTGTAAAAACATGCAGATCATGAGTTATACATATACTTAATAATGTTTTTAGGTTTAAAATAACTAGCACCCTAACATAAATCATCCCCAGAGCAAGTTTAATATATCCAAAAGCAGTAAAACTAACAGTGTAAGCAAGTGCGAAGTATCCAAAAGAGAAACCACCAGTGGGCGTCAACAACTGACACGAACCCACTGGTGAGTAGGTATGTCTATACTACAAATCTAAAGAAAACTACCTCCCAAACAAGAGGAACTGAGAACCACAATAGCAGCTGAAATGCTAGAAAATCTCCAGAAGCAAGCTAGCCGCACAGTCGGCTAAATACCTGTACCTGAGGTATTCAGAAAGAAAAGAATACCTCAGCAATCTATAATCAACAGGAAAGGAAAGTGCAGTAGTAAAAGCAGGAATTAAAACAGGAATCTAAAAGTACTCAACAACGATGAAAGAGGTAAAAGGAGTGTACACCAAGTGCACGGATGAAGCCAAGCTTCGAGGATCTCTGCAACAAGATTAGAATAACAATCATAACATGAAATATGCTAAAACAGAAGGAGTCACCTAGTACTGGAGATGGATAAAATTTTAGTAACAAGTGGCCTAGACTGGTGGCCGCATGTCCAACCAAATCTATTCGGCCTAAATATCCTCATGGACTGTGGTGGTGGTATCCGTCCAACTCAACCCAAACAGCCCATATTGCCATAATAAGGCAAGAAATAAAACCAGGGTGGCGGCATCGGTCCGACCTACCCTAAAACCACATCCTACTCCAGTCCTAAGTAACCCGAGGAAAACTCGTACTGGTGGTCCCATGTACCCCCGAGTAAATCCAATAGCCCTAAACTCACTAGAGCAACCCACCTAAGAGCCCTATATAAACACAATAGAATTCATGACTCGCTACTAGATGAGTATAATCAGCTAAATACTGAACACCCGCAAACGATAGGACCTTGAACATACGCCCGAAACTTGATCCCAAATTACACGCATAACATAATTACTTTAGTAACGAACCCACTCGGTTAATTTGCTATCATCGCGCCTACCAATGAATTTTTTTTTTTATGACTAACTATGCCCGAGCAAAAAGGGCACTACACCTGCAGAACAAATTCGACTCAAGCCCAACCGTGACTACACGGCCTCATATTAAAACGAATTATGCTAAACGCGGACTACCCCCGAGGGGAAACCACAAGCCATACATGCGATCGTTTCCATTAAGCAGGTAGTTCTAACATGGGCGAAATTAGGGTTAACTCGTCTTAGGCAAAAAGGGAAATCCCTAAAACAAAAAGTAAAATTTACAATTTATATGCACAACTACATCCAAATCTTAACATGACCTAGCCATGACATGAACGACTACAACAAAGGGACGTGATAAAATCGCTATCAATAGGATTACAGATAGGGTTGCGGGTAGGATTTTGGTTAGGATAAATTTCAGATGAGCGAACATCAAGGATCAAAACTACAAGATTAGTACAATAGGATAAAAATGGCAAGAGCAAAGGGTGCACTTGCCTCGATTCTCCACCAAAAATTTCGCCAGCACAACCTTGCAACTGACAGGCCTCAAGCAACCCAGCTACGAAAGAAAAATCTAGGAAGAACAATCGATCAAAGCATGGAGAAAAAGGGCGAAACCGCACCCCCAAATCACAGAAAAATCACGGTGAAAACTCAAATAGATTACCTCGGAATGGAGATCTTGCCTAGGGGAGGCCAGATCTGGCCTCGGAAGGGAATTTTGTGCGGAAAACGCCGGAGATCGGGCGGTCGGAGCACCTCCCGGCCGTTGTTTCGCCGCTTGGGAAGAACACGCACAGGAAGGGCAGTTTTTTTTTTTTTGGCTTGCGGGTTTGGCTGATGGGGGGGGGGAGAACCTAGTACTAATCTTATATATAATAACTTATAAGATATATATATATATAATAACTTACATAACTTATATATATATACAATAATGAGTTATACTAATTAGTTATAAGATATATATATATATACACTAAGTAATTATTTAAAACTAATTACATAGCTTAAGCTATATACAAGAACAAGTTATATAAAATCCTATAATTATGAACCACTAATTAATTACGAAACTCACTAACCACACTAGTTACGCGCATAAATTAACGCCCAAAAGGACACGCGCACGAAATCTATAAGCGGCATACACGCACGTGCACGTGCGCATTTACGCACTAGCACGCCCAAGTCACTAAACCGACCAAACGCGGAGCACTAACATATATCTATAATTAAAATGACGACCCGCTAACTAAGCGACCACCGAAACGACGCAAAACATAACATTCTCGAATTTCTACCATAACCGCACCGTAGCTAAACACTCGAGCTACGAAAATAATGGCAATGTCTGACACAACCTCCGACGATCACACACTCGAGCTAACCTCGCCCGAAGCCAAGGCACAAGGATTCCCTAAGAGGCTCAGCCGGGCTTCCAAAACAGACGCCGGCTAGCTGGGGAAACCATACAACAGGCTATAACCTCTAAGAACGCCTAACGAGGTACTCTAACAACGGCACGAGCCGGAAAATGCATCCACGTAACGCCCAAGGAGAATTAAATAAATACAGAAAAATAGGGGGCGTTACAGGCTCCTCCGGCGATCCTTAGCAAGTGGAAAAACTCGGCTTTTTAGCTCACAACTCCCATGGTATCGGGCTCACTTGAGCCCGATGTCTCATCTTATCGTTCTAGGAAGCTAGTATAGAGAGAGATGAAGTGAAACGAACTGTAATTGAGGCTTGGCGGCGAGCTTGGCGGCGGTGAGCCATGGCCGATCTTGCTCCAGTGAGTCCTTCCAGTTTCCTGGTTTCTCCAACGATTTCCTTGCTCTAGCACTCAAACCTCACTCATTTCCTCCTTCTGAAGCTAATGGTGAGGCTAGTTTTTTGCTGGGAGAGGATGTATTGGGAGTTACTCCAAGGTGGGGTTCAACCAAGCTTTGGTTGCTCCGCCCGTGGTGCCAAGTGGCCATCCAGCAGCATATTCCTTCTGGAATGAGCTGGGAAGGCTTGCCAAGTCTCTTGGATAGATGGAAGGAGGGCCATATGGCCCTTATTCCCTTTTCGATCACCACCTTCTCTCTCCTTAAATTCCCATTTTACCCCCATACATGCATTCTCTCTCCCAAACCAGAGGGGTAGGAGCTTTCTTTGACCATTTGGGCTGGTAATGGGCCATGGTTTGTGGGCTTAGCCCAAGGAGGGTGGGCTTGGCTTCATTTCTCTTCTTTAGGTCATTTTGTTGACTTGGTTGACTTTGAGTTGACTTGGTAAACATAATGGGTGGGCTGACCCCACTTACTGCTCATGAGGCCTTTAGGTATGAATTTGACCAAATTAAGGTTAGGGTTGACTTTGGTAAACCTGGGTCAACAGGTGACCCATTAGCATGCCTTAAGGTTTACTTAGAACTTTTTTAGGGCTAGGGCATAGTGGTGGGGTCAAGGTGTGGCTAGGGTTCCAAATTAGCCTAGTTTGACTTAAGTTGACTTGGGCCCATAGTGGGCCCCACATTACTATACCCTATAATCAAGGGTCAAACCTAGCCTAAGCCCACACCTACACCACATGTTCTATCCAAATCTAAGTCTAGGGGCCTAATAGAAAAAGTGATGTTACAAAACCCTATAAGCAAAAAAATAATTTTGTCCCCGAAATTTAAGTTTGGTTCTACGGGGTTCCCAGGTGTGCTCCTCCCGTCCAGGGTTGAACCACAATACCTTCACAAGGGGAACCTTCTTCTTTCGTAATACTCAGACCGCTGTATCGTTGATCCGGATTTTCTCCAAACAAACATATCTCTCGGGTGTTATCGGGCCTACTGTAGTGGATATGTGTTGTTCCAGCCGAAGGAGAGCTCTTCATAACGAAGAGACATGAAAGACGTCGTGCAAGGTCCCCAACTCTGGTGGCAGCTGCAGTCTATAAGCCAAAGGACCGATCCGCTCCAGGATCAAGTATGGCCCCATATATTGTGGACTGAGCTTCTTGTGTATCTGCACCCGAGAGACACCATGCACCAGACATATCTTTAATAACACCATGTCCCCCACCTGGAAATCCACCTTCCAATGTCGTGCATCGTAGTACTTGGACTGCCTACTCTGAGCCTCCAGCATCCGATCCCTGATCAGCCGAATATGAGCTTCCGTATCCTAAATATACTCTGAACAGAGAGTCCTCGTATCAACATCATGAACCCAAGATAGAGGAGTCTGACACATCCTCCCATATAAAGCCTCATAAGGCGCCATCCCAATGCTTGCCTGGTGACTGTTATTGTAAGAGAACTCGATCAGGGGAAACAGTCTCTCCCAGGGCTTCCCGGTATCCAGTATGCATATATGAATCAAATCCTCCATGGTCCTGATGGTCCGCTCTGTCTGGCCATCGGTCTGTGGATGGAAAGCGGAGCTAAAAGTAAGTCGAGAACCCAAGTAATCATGCACTGCCCTCCACTCCCTAGAAGTGAACCGACCATCACGAGAAAATCGTCCAGGGGACGCCGTGGTACCTGACGAACTTCTCCACAAATAACCTCACAAAAACAGCAATTGGGAAGTCCTTCATGATCGGTATAAATCGAGCCACCTTGGTCAGTCTATCGACAATGTCCCATATAAAATCGTGCCTAGAGTGGGAGCGAGGCAATCCATGCACGAAATCAATAGATATATCCTTGAACTTTCACACTTGCACCGATAATGGCTGTAATAATCCACCTGGGCTCTTGCACTCTGCTTTTATCCGCTGACATGTCATGCAGCGTGTCACCAAATGAATGATCTCCCTCTTCATCTCTGGCCAATACATGCTCCTCCGCAAATCAGTTGTCATCTTGGTGATATCGGGATGTACTGAGTACTGAGAATGGTGCGCCTCTCTGAGTATATCCTCCCGAATACCACCACTTGTGGGTATATAAATACGCCCACGAAAATGAATGAGATCATCTTGTAGTGAATAATCCTCGAATTCTCCCCCTTCCAGAGCTTTGAATATTGGCTCTAAGGCTGCATCTAGCCTCTGCTGTGTCATGATGTGCTCCCATATGTCACTCTCCCCGATCAAGGAGTTCAGGTACTCCCGATAAACTGCTGGCTCGGACTCTGAAACCATAGTGATGTGGATATCATCCATAATCTGCATCAATCCCATATACATCACCCGGTGCTCCGGTCTAGTAGTGTCGGCTCTCCTTCTCAAGGCACCTTCTACAGTGTTCGCCTTCACCGGGTGATAATGCATTTTGTAGTCATAATCGCAAAGAAACTCCAGCCATCACCTCTGGCAAAGGTTCAAATCCTTCTGCGTGTCGACGTATTTGAGGTTCTTGTTATCCGAGAAGATATCACAATGAACCCCATATAAGTAATGTATCCATATCTTCAATGCGAATACTACTGCCCCGAGCTCCAAGTCATGCACCGGGTAATTCTGCTCAAGTTTCTTCAACTTCCTTGAGGCATAGGCAATGACATGGCTATTCTGCATCAGGATGACACCCATCTCTTGATAAGAAGCGTCAGTGTAAATCTGAAATCCTTCCTTCCCAGATGGAAGTGAAAGGATAGGGGAAGAGGTGAGCCAGTCCTTTAACTCCTGAAATGCTGCCTCGTACCTTTCTGTCCAAACAAATGCTTCCTCCTTCTTTGTCAAAGTCATGAGGGGAAGTGCTATCCTCAAAAACCCCTCCACAAACTTACGATAATACCCGACGAGTCCAAAAAAGCTACGTATATCAGAAGAAAATTTTGTCCGCGACCAATCACGCACTGCCTGTACTTTGGCCGGATCCACGACCAACCCAGCTCCACTAACAGTATGTCCCAAGAATTCCACCTCCTATAGCCAGAACTGGCACTTGGAAAACTTCGCATACATCTGAAACTCCCTCAGCCTCTCCAGCACCTGTGCCAAATACTGCATATGCTCCTCCTTTGTTCGAGATTAGATCAAGATGTCATCAATAAACACTATGACAAATCTATCCAAGTAGGGATCAAAAACACGGTTCATCAGACTCATGAATACGGAAGGTGCATTCGTGAGATCAAAAGGCATCACCGTGAACTCGTACAAGCCATAGCAGGAACTGAATGTTATCTTCGGAATATCTTCCTCCTGAATCTGTAGCTGATAATACCCAGATCGTAAATCCAGCTTGGAGAACCAGAAAGCACCCTAAAGCTGATCAAACAGCTCATTGATCGGGGGCAATGGGTATGTGTTCCAGACTGTCAGCCGGTTCAGCTCTCGATAGTCGATGTAGAGGCACAACGAACCATCCTTCTTCTTGACAAATAGAACTGGTGCTCCCCATATTGATGAGCTGGGCCGAACAAATCCTGACTCCACTAACTCCTAAAGTTGGGTCTTGAACTCCGCCAACTCCTTAGGAGCCATCATGTACGGTGCCTGAGATACGGGCTTCGCTCCTGGTACCAACTGTATCCCAAAGTCCATATCACTAGCTGGAGGTAATCCGAGAAATTTCTCCGGGAATACATCGGAGAAATCCCGAACCACCGGGATGTAAGCAAGGGAAGCTTCTGCTACCACCATCTCGAAGCATATAACGTATACCTCCTCTCCCTACTAGTGGGCCTTGACAGCCTGTACAGATGATAATAATAGGTGGGAGATAGGTCTAATACCTTCGACGATTACATAGGAGTCGTCGTGTCTTAGTGTGATCCTTTTTGATGGGCAATCGATCTGGGCCTGATTCTAGTGCAACCATGTCATGCCTAAGATCAAGTCGAAATCTTGTAATCTCAGGATCGTCGTCGACGCCTCAAATGCCTTGCCACCAATCTCTTCCTCCATATTGAAATGGGCAGTGGTCCGTAGCTCTGACCAATCTGGTAGACGCACCCTAATCTCTAAGTCCGGAAACCTTTCCACGCCCTCCAGTCCTCCTATAAAGGCCTCGGAAATGAACGAGTTGGAAGCAACCGTATCGAACAAGGTACGAGCAGGCTTGCCGCTGATCATGACTATGCCTGAGGTTGTTTGAGTTTAAGTAGACTATTATTCTATAACATAAGGTACTATATAAATGAAAATTTTAAATTTACAATAGTCTAAAGTACCTGTGATGACCTCCTCTGGATTCCTCAGTTCGGCGAGGTCTAGTGCGTACATCTGTTCCTGCTCTCAACCTCGGCCGTAATGTCCCTGGCCTCAGCCTCGACCTCATCCTCGGCCTCGGCCTCGACCCTACTGTGCTGGAGGGGCCACTGGAGGTGGAGGAGGAGGAAGTGGACGAAACTAATGCGGGCAATCCGATCTGATATGTCCAGGCTGGTGGCATCCAAAATAAACCGCCGGCCGGTGGCCACGACCATCTTGCCATACCAGGCCATTCACTTGTAGTGGTGGGGGAGCAAGCACTGGAGGAGGCCTCTGCTCCTGCCTGAAGTTGGGACGTTAATGTCCCCTACCCCTCTTGTACCCCATCACATTGCCACTTTGAGAGCCCCTACTACCTTCTCCGGATGATGTCCCGTCAAGTGGTCTCTTCCCTCTACTTTGTACCATCAGCTGGTCTGCTTCCAGCTTCTTGGCCATCTCTATGATCTGTGTTGAGGTGCCATGAGAGATGAATAGTAGGGGCTGCCTCAAGGAATCTCTGAGCCCATGGTAGAATCACTTGGCGTACATCTTGTCATCTAAGTCGTGGATCCTCGAAAATCTATCCAGATGGGAGAATTCCCTTTGATACTCGATCACAGACCTGGTCCCCGGCTTGAGGTTCAGAAACCTCTATTCCAGCGCATCTGAAAGTATCTAGTGTCGACTAAATAAACCTATGAAGGTGGGGGGGGGGGGGGGGAATAGGTGACGTGCAGTCTTTTGCAGAATTAAATTAACCTGCACAAATTAACAAACACAGCAATGAAAAACACACAGAAAGTTATAGTGGTTCCCCGATTTGGGTACGTCCACTTTCCCCCTTCGTCCTATCTCCCACAAAAGGATGACTCGGTCACTTCTCCAAATGGATTGAAATCCAATCCTCACACTATGGAAGGAACCCTTCCAACAAAGGAGTCACCACTCCACCACCACGGGTTGCACCCAACCCTTACAACTAGGAATACAAATTCCTTTACAACAAAACAAAAATAGAATGTATAGGAAAATACAAAAAACGCTTATGGAGTATCCGATGTCCTTCTTCGTTCGTTGAGGCTTTCTTGAAAGTAACGAGGAGTCCACAACCGGATTTCTCTCTTGGAGAGGATCTTGACAAGATCGGCGGTAACAAGTGAATGCTGCGGCGATACTTTGTAGATCCAAACTTCTTGACGAAGCAAGCAAGGTCTACGAACGATCTCAGTCGGATCAGTCGTCTCAATCAATTCGGAATGAAGAACTAACCTCATTCAACTAATCGAGAGACAAGATATCTCAAGAGAGATGCATGAGACGCACTTCTAGCCTTGGTACTATCGTCGGAAGATTAAAGAAGCTCTGAGATTAGCGGCGGCGACGAGCTTGCGAGCGACGTCAGCGCTCGGCAATTTTTCACGATCTGCTAGGGCACGACGTCGGTTTTTTGATTTCGCGTGAATGAGTTGTTGTAGAAGTTCGAAATATTCAAGTATATATACCTGATCCAACCCTAAAAGACCGTTGTGGGGCCCACAAGGAAAAGCCCTAGCCCCGGCTGAAATAGCGCACAGTCTCTTGGTTTGGTCCAGCAAACAGAAGAAAATTGCCTAAAGCAAAATCAGCGAGAATCGTTGGTGATTCCCCTCGAAGTCGGCGGGAATCACTCACTATTCCCGTCGATTATGCCTTGGTCGAATTCTAGTTAGAAACCTTATCAGCCGATGGGAATCGGCGGGAATGCAAACTGATTTTCGTCAAATCGGCGGGAATCACAACGATTCCCGTCAAAGTCGGCGAGAATCACTTGGTGATTCCCGTCGATTCTGCCTTGGCAGAATTTCTGTTTGGAAAACTGATAGATGGAAGAAGTCGGTGGGAATGCATACTGTTTCTCGTCGAATCGGCGGGAATCAGAAACGATTCTCGTCGAAGTTGGCGAGAATCACTTTGTGATTCCCGTCGATTTTGACTTAGACGAATTTTCTCTTCCTTCCTTTGAAGACTTGGTCTTTGACCCCTCTTTGCTCCTTCTTCTGCTCTTGATCTGCCTTAACCCTGTACTTGAAAATAAGTACACTCTAATAGAGAGAGCATACGTGAGTCAACACACTGATCTACTCAACGAGGGATTACGTTGCGCAGACCTGTGTATATTGCCCCACTGCACCCTAACATTGGTGTGTACTTAGCATGGAATAGATGCAAGCACAACTTGATAGAAGATCGTCAAATACATAGTCAATTCAACTTAGCTTGTTCAGGGGCTTCTTAAAATAAGGTATATTGTGGATACAATACCCAACAATCTCCCCCTATTTGAAGAAGCCAAAACCCTACAAGCTAAGGTGAATAGAATAGATGGGAATGAAAATCATAAAATGAAAATTCAGCTGAGAGTGAAATTCATTACCATTTTCCTGAGAGCATACTTAACATTGGCAGCCACCTTAGCCTTAGCTGAGAGGTTAATCTCCCCCTTTTCGGCTTCTGCATATCTTGGACTTCACATGGAGCCAAATACTCCCCCTTAGTTCTTGCATCTGTGCTCGAGCTTGAGTTGCTTGCTGATGCTCCCCCTTGATCCGATAGCCTTGAGCCCTTCAGTCTTCAATCTTCATAGTTCAGCATGTCGAGTTCAGCATGCAAAATGCTCCCCCTCAGTTCTTGCAACCTGCTTATCCGTGGGGACATAGCAGAGAGATATATCTTTGTTTTCCACATGCTCCCGAATGAAGTGGTAGCGCACTTCAATATACTTTGTTCTGCTGTGCGACACTGGATTGTTCGCAATTGCTATTGCGCTCGAGGAGTCGCAATACATAGGAACTTCTCTGAACATTACCCTTGGTGAATCCTCGATCAGATCCTCCAAAAATGACTTTGGATCCATTTTCGACAGGGGAGTAATCACGCAACAGGCTTCTTGTCCCGGTCATATGTCGGGAACATCAACTATCCAAGTACCAGATTGGAGTTTTTGTGGCCTTTGGACATACCTGCAAAACACAATTAGTTTCCTTTAGGAACCCAATCGAACTTGGGTCCTAGGTTCCTTGTTAGAACACTCCCCCTCAGTTGGTTAACCCTACGAGTGGTCGGTCTTGCATTCAAGATAACAGGAGTATCATTATATCTTGGATTAAACCAGCAATCCACGACAAAGTGACCAACTTTGCCACAACACCAACATTCAAACCTATTGTACCGTTTCCTAGGCTCCTGCTTCACCCTTCGAATGGTGGGTCTAGCCGGGGCCATGGATCTGGATGTGGACGCATCATGATGACAACAACCAAATGACTTCTTCACTTCCTGTTTGTTCAGTATAATAGGCTTGGCCTTTGGTGCCTGATTCCTATTATGTCCGCTAGAGAAGTGACCATAATTCTCCACTTGGATTTCCTCATAAGGTGCCTTGAAGACACTCTCACCGTAGTTGTGGGGGAAGGTCCACCCATCATTCCGGCTCTTGGGATTTTCAACCGAGGGCCGAAAGAAGTGGCCATAGGTTGACTCAAAGTCATGCTCATTGCATGGAAAGCCAGGCTTTCTGAGTGAAACAGGATCGAGTGGGGCCTTTCCCTTTTCTGCAGTAGGGGCCTTCTTATCAGCCTTATTTTTCCTCTGTTTTCTGTTTCTCCTAGATGATTTAACAGGCACACCCATATGACCTAAGACAGCCCCCTTAGCCTGAGCAGAGAATTCATCAACCAGAGGAAGAACGTTCTTGGGCATAGATAAGCTTTTGACAATCTTCCTTTCTGTCGCAAGCTATTCTTCCAACTTGTTGATTTCTTCCTGTTTTTGGTCAAGGAGCCTTAGAGACTCTGAGTGCTCAGAAGTCAGGTCCAGGTGTTCCTGTCGGAGAGAAATCAAGCTAGTGATCTCTTCTCTTAGGGACACACCCTCAGCCTTAAGGAATTTGACTTCCTTTTTCTGAGCCCTCAACCTCTTGCGACATTCCTCAAAGGTTTTAAGCAGAATCTCATACTTTTCGAGGAGCTCAGATTCACGAGCAGATGGGCTGTCCTCGAGATCATCATCAGGAGACTCAGAGTCAGAGTCAGAGAGGGGGGAACGATCTTTTACCTTCGTAGTAAATGGGGGGCAGTCTCCTTCTTAGTCGGAGCGACCCATTAGCCCGAAGTAGGATTCCTCATCTTTACTGGCGTTTGAAGAATCATATTCTCTCAGTGTCTTTAGCTTTTTAGCAATGTAGCTCCTCTCCTTCTTCTTATCTCTAGAGGACCTATGCTCCTCTCCCTTCCCCTTCTCTCTCTTTCTTTGGTAGCAGTCAGCAACGACGTGGCCTAGCTTATTGCATCCAAAGCAAATGATGTCAGCAGAGCGATGTTTGTTCTGTTTGGATTCATACTGAGTAGTTCTTCTTCTGATGTCTGGAGGAGGAGCCATCTCTCTTTCTTTGATTCCTCAACTTGAGAAACTTCTTGAATTCTCGAGTGATGAAGGAGAATTCTTCTTCAGATAGATCTGAGCCGGAAGAGACGGGCTCAGAGTCTTCTTCCTCATCCTTTTTCCAGGAGACGGATGAGGCTGCACCCTTTCCTTTCCTTGAGTGATTGGCTTTCAGGGCTATAGTCTTTTCTTTGGCAGCGGCTTTATCAGCTTCTTCTTCAGCTTTTCTGGTGTTCAGCTGAAGCTCATAGGACATAAGCTTTCCAAACAGAATCTGGGGATCAGTTTTTGCCAGCTTGCCAAACTCTCTGATGGCGCAGATCTTGATGACCCATTCCTTAGACGGGATCTAAGGAATTTGTCATTTAGTTCACCATCGGTGAACACTCTGCCATAACCCTTCAGGGCATTGAAGATCTTTAGAAAGTTCTCGAATGTCACTCTGATTTCTTCCTTGGGACCTTGCCTGAAGGCCTCATACTTCTGGTTCAGAAGGCATCTTTGATCATCCCTTCATTTGTGCCTTCCATCAGAATGATAAGGCAGTTCCATATGTCCTTGGCAGTCCTGTAGTTGTAGAAATTCTTCATCATGGAATAATCGGCAGTGCTTACTAAGAAGTTTTGAGCTTTCTTGTCGAGTCTGACAAGAACCATCTCATCCTTATCCATTTCGGAGAGCTTCTTGCGCACCATCTTGGTCGGATCAATGGTGGAGGCCTTAGTGGGGATATAAGGGCCCTCCTCCACTACCATGAAGAGTCGGGGGTCGACTGCTTCCATGTAGAACCTGATCCTTTCCTTCCAGATGGGAAAGTTCAGCTTGGTGCACACTGGGATCTTTCCTGAATACTTGAGTCCGTCCATTTCTGAGATCTTCTTTCCTCTTGACACTAGACACAAGATTTTACTCAAGGTGTTAACCTTATTGACGAGCAACCTCCCTCTGATACCACTTGAAAGTATCTAGTGTCGACTAAATCCACCTATGGGGGGGGGGGGGGGGAATAGGTGACGTACAGTCTTTTATGGAATTAAATTAACCTGTACAAATTAACAAACACAACCCAGAAAAACACACAGAAAGTTATAGTGGTTCCCCGATTTGGGTATGTCCACTTTCCCCCTTCGACCTATCTACCACCAAGGGACGACTTGGTCACTTCTCCAAACGGATTGAAATCCAATCCTCACACTACGTAAGGAACCCTTCCAACAAAGGAGTCACCACTCCACCACCACGGGTTGCACCCAACCCTTACAACTAGGAATAAAAATTCCTTTACAACAAAACAAAAATAGAATGTATAAGAAAATAAAAACAATGCTTACGGAGAATCCGACGTCCTTCTTCGTTCGTTGAGGCTTTCTTGAATATAACGAAGAGTCCACAACCGGATTTCTCTCTTGGAGAGGATCTTGACAAGATCGGCGGTGGCAAGTGAATGCGGCGGCGATACTTTGTAGATCCAAACTTCTTGACGAAGCAAGCAAGGTCTACGAATGATCTCAGTCGGATCAGTCGTCTCAATGGATTAGGAGTGAAGAACTAACCTCGTTCAACGAATCGAGAGACAAGAGATCTCAAGAGAGATGCGTGAGACGCACTGCTAGCCTCGGTACTATCGTTGGAAGATCAAAGAAGCTCTGAGATCAGCGGCGGCGATGAGCTTGCGAGCGGCATCAGCGATCGACGATTTTCCGCGATCTGCTAGGGCACGACGTCAGCTTTTTGATTTCGCGTGAATGAGTTGCGATAGAAGTTTGAAATACACAAGTATATATACCCTGATACAACCCTAAAAGACCGTTGTGGGGCCCACAAGGAAAAGCCCTAGCCCCGGCCGAAACATCGCATGGTCTCTTGGTTCAGTCCAGCGAACAGACGAAAATTGCCCAAGGCAAAATCGTCGAGAATCGTTGGTGATTCCCGTCGAAGTCGGCGGGAATCACTCATAATTCCCGTCAATTCTGCCTTGGCCGAATTCCAGTTGGAGACCTTATCAACCGGTAGGAATCGACGAGAATGCAAACTGATTCTCGTTGAATCGGCGGGAATCACAACGATTCCCGTCGAAGTCGGCGAGAATCACTTGGTGATTCCCGTCGATTCTGCCTTGGCAGAATTTCTGTCTGGAAAAGTGATAGTTGGAAGAAGTCAGCGGGAATGCAGACTGTTTCTCATCGAATCAGCGGGAATCACAAACGATTCTCGTCGAAGTCGGCGAGAATCACTTAATGATTCCCGTCGATTTTTACTTAGACGAATTTTCTCTTCCTTCCTTTGAAGACTTGGTCTTTGACCCCTCTTTGCTCCTTCTTCTACACTTGATCTGCCTTAACCCTGTACTTGAAAATAAGTACAATCCAATAGAGAGAGCACACGTGAGTTAACACACTGATCTACTCAATGAGGGATTACGTTGTACAGACCTGTGTATATTGACCCACTGCACCCTGACATTGGTGTGTACTTAGCATGGAATAGTTGCAAGCACAACTTGATAGAAGATCGTCAAATATATAGTCAATTCAACTTAGCTTGTTCAGGGGCTTCTTCAAATCAGGTACATCATGGATACAATACCAACCAGCATCCCTGTCCGTGGTGGACACATAATGCTCCAAGAATGCCTCGCTAAACTCGTCCCATGATATGTCTTATAGCTCCCTATAAGCATAAGTTGAATCTCGCACGGACTTCCACCATCTTTTTGCATGAGCATCCAGTGCAGAGATGGCTAGAGGAACTTCCTGGTTAACAGGGCAGCTGATGCCTGCTAGCATCTCCTGTATGGCCTCCAGCCATTCCAAAATCTTCACAGCATCCTCTATCCCGCGGTACACCAGCGGGCACAGGCTCTTGAAGGCACTCAATAAGTTCAACCCCGAATTTGGCTGCTGAGTCGGGACCTGCTGGGCTCTGAAGGCTTCCAGGATATATAGCCATTTATGTTTGCCCTATCTCTCTCTACAGAAAAGGATTGGCAGACGGAGCGGGAGGAGCCACATTCTGTGGCATAGCGACCTGTGGAGGTTGCATAAATATAAGGTTTAAACAGAATTGGCCTATCTCATTGTATTAAATGTACTATTTTATGTGACTTTTTTACACATGGGCACACCATTGCTTCCGCAGCATAGTTTGTCCGCAAACTATTGCTCGAGCGAGGTGTTCCAGTGTTGTGGACTTCTTTATCATATGATCATTTGTTCAAGTGATACCAGTTTGTAAGAACCCTCCCCAGGAAGTTCCGGGGTCTTATGCCCAGAACCACCGCCTTACGGTGACACTAACTCACGGGTTAGTCGATACTGCAAGTCGCCGATCTGCCCGCTAGCACGATCATAAAAACCTGTTCGGACAATATGAGAAACTGAAGTATAAAAGCAATGTTGGAAAACTACAAGCTAGTCCACAGTCACAGTACATCTCATAAATGTGAAATGAAAGTACAACAAGTCCACAATGAGTAAAAAATAAAAGAGAGGAAAAAGGGCTTATGCCCAATACATAATAATTAAATCTCTCTCTCACAATACAATAAGTGGAAGCTAAAATATCATCAGAAAACTCATCCCACCTGACGACGGGCTGCAGTAGTAGTAGTAGGTGGTGGTGGTATCAGCTCCTCACGTCCTACCACCTCATCCTACTGGTCGTGCTGGTGCTCCATCTCCTAGAGCTCCTAAAATGATTTGGTCACCGACCATTAGTCTAAAGACTAAGTCGTTTCCTCCGCACCTCACCCCGCAACTCCTAGGTACCAAGCGGGAGGATGAAGCGGAGGACAACAAGGGATAACAAAAGGAAGCAGGTGACAATGAAGCTATACTACCAAGTATGATAAGTAAGAAGTAACTCTACTTTAGCAGTTCTATATATATAGCACATGTGAAGAAAGTATGTACAGTACTGAAGGTAAGTAAATGCATGAAGTAAGTAGAGTGTGGTACAGTAAATAAATAAGAACTATCCACTGCTAATCTACCATCACAAAAGAACCCTAACTTATATGAATGCCCATACAAACTTATAAGTTAGAGTTCACAAAATTAACTTATCATATAAAAGAGCCCATACTAGTTTATATGATAAGGTTCCATGAAGCCTATGACCTAATCTGAATGAATGCATGCGGTTTATGAATCATGCAAGTGCAACTCACACACACAACTTTGTGATCACAGACCTTTAGTTCCCGCTTTTTGGTGCTAACATCACTCTCTAGTACCACCATTGTGGCTACGGCAGTAGTGGAGCGAGCGTCTCCACTCCTAGGAAGGTATGCACACTACCAAACCTAGACCACCCATATGTCTTGAATACTAATTGCTGACTACCCGTCAGTCTTGTTGGGTAGGGTGTGCATTTTTGGGGATTGTCCTACAGACCATAGTATAAACAACCTACTGGCACCTCAAACCCTTACACCCGCCTGAGTCACCATATTGCCATCGGTGTGATGATTGGCCCAGTATCGCTTTACCCGCCACTAGTTTGTTTTATGCACATGCAAGGTATTTCAACTCGAGCCTCCATCTCGCAGGACCAACCCATCCTAAATCCCTCCAACCCTATACGGGTGAGAATGTTATCACAAATCCCTCCAACCCTACATGGGTGAGAGTGATATCACGATTCTTAGCCTATTAGACTACTCTTGTCTAAGGGTTATTATGCTTAGCGATTTATGGTTAATCTCAGGATTGCCTGGGTATGCCCAATGAAGGGGTCTCGGGGGCACTAGGAACCAAAACGGGATTAAAGCCCAAAGTTCCCATTCACAAGGATATTTACTCTTATTTATATCTACCCATGATTCACAACCAGCTCTCATTGTTACTCTGGAACGATCCTAATGACTTAAGATATTTTCGGGAAATTGGCGGTCTTCCGCCGGTCTCCGTTTTAGCTACTGTCCTTGGGGTTTTGCACTCCACCACTCGATACTATTAAGTGACCTACTAGACACCAACAAGGGTTTATCTTCCAAAATAGTTTTCAATGCAACCTTCTATCATATCCCCCTGTGGTCCTAGTAGTATATACTATCTGAGCTAGACGCAAGCCATGTCCTAATACCACCCGTAAGGTAAGACTTCCAACTTCTTGGCCAAAATGACCCTAACCATTTATCATGGGATGGTATGTTATATGATGTTGACTATGTGGAATTTCACTATTTTCCTAAGTAATGAGGGCCCTAAATTAAATCCTTTAATTATGTGGTCTATGTCACTTTATACATGAAGTACCATATCAAATGTTCCCCCTGGTCTAATAAATTTTCCTGAAGATCATCTAGGCTCATTATAAATGGTTACCAATAATTGTAATTTTCCCATTTATACATCCATTTAATTTTCATTAAGTTAAATCCATGAATTTGCCACTTTCCAAATAAAGTACGATAACTATGTTACTAGAAATTCTAGGAAAATTACTGCATATGTAAATTGCTGATATAATACCAACTAAAAAAATTCATAGTCCTAAATAGTAATTTGGTCTACCAACACTCATATGACAAATATTGCAAAATGCCATTTAATGGGTTTTAAACTTATGGATGCATCTAAAAAAAATAATAAAATTACACAAGGTCACAAACACAAAACTAAATCACTAGGAATTTTCCCATAATATTCCTACTGTAAATTCCATCATTTTTAAATAATTTTTATAAAGGGCAAAATTGTAAATTCTACATAATTCCAAAATATAATCATCAAATAGACCCATAAAATTTCCACAGATTAAATATTACTCCCTTGAGTTCTAAACCTAATCTGAGAATTTTAACTCATCAATGGCCCTAATTTTAAATTTTTATCTTGCCCTATTTTTAAATTTTTATCTTTAAAGGCCTAAATTTTCAGAAATTCCAAATGATGGGAAATTTTATCACAAAAATCCCATTATTAAATCCCATTATTTCTGTTGGAGGTATATTTCACCCTAATAAACCTCTGATAAAAATTTCATAGACTTTTAATTCCCAAATGGGCTAAGTTCCAATTATATTGATTTTTGCTAAAGGCACACCAAGCCTTTATTCAACAAACTCATGCAAGTGGGTTTACCCTACATGTAGAGGTCCAAAGAGGCTGAAATTTTTTGTATAGGCTTATATTGTCCCCAAGGCCAAGCCACTAAAATTGGGGGCCTTTTGGAGGTATAATACTTCAAAAATTCCATTAATATAAATAAATGTATTTTCTCAAAAACTATACGAAACCTTTTTCAAAAAATTCTCATTTTTTACAAGTTCTAAGTTTGACCTAACGAAGCACATACCCAAAATTTTGGGTCATGTGGGATTCTAGTTTGGCATGGGCATTCAATCAAATTTCTGCCCTAGCCTAGGACCACTCCTAGTATATTTGTCCTACAGGGAGATCTACTATCCAGAATCAGGACTTTATGGTGGCAAATGAAAGGTAAGACCAAGGGCTATAAATTTAATTTTGGTTACTATCTATGAAAACGCCCTAAGAGTCCTAAATATAACATGCAAAACCACTGAAATACTGTGACATAATATTACTATTCACAATATAATAACTTAATTAATTTATTTAAATCGAAACGGGCGACATCCCGTCGTCATCCCCGATCACCCAACGGCTGAGATAGAGCCAGGCTGGGCCGACTTGTCTGGCTGTTTCTAGCCACCTGGGCCGACGCCACCACCGGCGATTATTGCCACCACCTTCGTAATGGTGGTGGCTAGTGTTTCCCGGCGGTGAGGCCACCGAAGGCAGCTCCTCCGGCGATCCTGAGCAAGAGGAAAAACTCGATTTTTTAGCTCACAACTCCCATAGTATCGGGATCAATATAGCCCGATGTCTCATCTAATCATTCGATCAAGCTAGTACAGAGAGAGATGAAGTGAAACGAACCGGAATTGAGGCTTGGCGGCGAGCTTGGCTGAGGTGAGCCATGACCGAGCTTGCTCTAGTGAGTCCTTCACATTTCCTGGTTTCTCCAGCGATTTCCTTGCTCTAGCACTCAAACTCCACTCGTTTCCTCCTTCAGAAGCTAATGGTGAGGCTTTTTTTGGCTGGGAGTGGATGTATAGGGATTTAGTCCAAGGTGGGGTTCGACCAAGCTTTGGTTGCTCCGCCCATGGTGCCAAGTGGCCATCCAGCAGCATATTATTTCTGGAATGAGCTGGGAAGGCTTGCCAAGTCTCTTAGACAGAAGGAAGGAGGGCCACATGGCCCTTATTCCCTTTTCGATCACCACCTTCTCTCTCATAAAATTCCCATTTTACCCCCATGCATGCATTCTCTCCCAAACCAGAGGGGTAGGAGCTGTCTTTGACCACTTGGGTTGGTCATGGGCCATGGTTAGTGGGCTTAGCCCAAGGAGGGTGGGCTTGGCTTCATTTCTCTTCTTTAGGTCATTTTGTTTACTTTGTTGACTTTGAGTTGACTTGGTCAACAAAATGGGTGGGCTGACCCCACTTAGTGCTCATGAGGCCTTTAGGTATGAATTTGACCAAATTAAGGTTAGGGTTGAGTTGGGTCAACTTGGGTCAACAGGTGACCCATTATCATGCCTTAGGGTTTACTTAGATTGTTTTTAGGGCTAGGGCATAGTTGTGGGGTCAAGATGTGGCTAGGGTTCCAAATTAGCCAAGTTTGACTTAAGTTGACTTGGGCCCATAGTAGGCCCCACATGACTATACCCTATAATCAACGGTCAAACCTAGCCTAAGCCCACACCTACACCACATGTCCTATCCAAATCTAAGTTGAGGGGCCTAATAGAAAAGGGGATGTTACAAAACCCTAAAAAAAAAAATTTCATTCCCGAAATTTAAGTTCGGTTCTACGGGGTTCTACTTGCACGCATTTAAGAAATTAAAATGAAATTAAAATATTACCTGAAGTAAAAAATCTCTGGGTGACGCTCAAGCATCAGGTCCCTTGGCTCCCAGGTGTGCTCCTCCCATCCATAGTTAGACAACAATACCTTCACAAGGGGAACATTCTTCTTTCGTAACACTCGGACCGTTGTATCGTCGATCCGGATTGGCTCCAAACGAATTGATTTGTCAGGTGTTATCGAGCCAGCTGTAGTGGAGATGTGTTGTTCCGGCCGAAGGAGAGCTCTTCATAAAGAAGAGAAATGAAATACGTCGTGCAAGGTCCCCAACTCTGGTGGCAGCTGTAGTCTATAAGCCAAAGGACCGATCCGCTCCAGGATTAAGTACGGACCCATATTATGGACTGAGTTTCTTGTGTCTCTTCACCCGAGAGACACCATACACCAGACGTATCTTTAAGAACACTATGTCCCCCACATGGAAATCCACCTTCCGATGTCGTGCATCATAGTACTTGGCCTGCCTACTCTGAGCCTCTAGCATCTGATCCCTGATCAGCCAAATCTTAGCTTCCATATCCTCAATATACTCTGAACCAAGAGTCCTCATGTCCACATCCTTAACCCAAGATAGAGGAGTCTGACACATCCTCCCATACAAAGCCTCATAAGGCGGCATCCCAATGCTTGCCTTGTGACTGTTATTATAAGAGAACTCGATCAGGGGAAACAGTCTCTCCCAGGGCATCCCGGTATCCATTATGCATAAACGAAGCAAATCCTCCATGGTCCTGATGGTCTGCTCTGTTTGGCCGTCGGTCTGTGGATGGAAAGCAGTGCTAAAAGTAAGCCGAGAACCCAAGTAAGCATGCACCACCCTCCACTCCCTAGAAGTGAACCGACCATCATGAGACAATCGTCCTGGGGACGCCGTGGTACCTGACGAACTCCTCTACAAACAACCTCACCAAAACAACAACTGGGCAGTCCTTCCTGATCGGTATAAATTTAGCCACCTTGGTAAGTCTATCGAAAATGACCCATATAGAATCGTGCCTAGAGTGGGAGCGAGGCAATCCATGCACGAAATCCATAGATATATCCTCGAACTTTCACTCTAGCGTAGGTAATGGCTATAATAATCCACCTGGGCTCTTGCACTCTGCTTTTATCTGCTGACATATCACGAAGTGTGTGACCAAATGAATGTTCTCCCTCTTCATCTCTGGCCAATACATGCTCCTCCGCAAATTAGGTGTAATCTTGGTGATACCGAGATGCACTGAGTACTGAGAATGGTGCGCCTCTCTGAGTATATCCTCCTAATTACCACCACTTGTAGGTATATAAATACGCCCATGGAAATGAATGAGATCATCTTGTACTGAATAATCCTCGAATTTGCCCCCTTTCAGGGCTCTGAATATTGTCTCTAAGGCTGTATCTAGCCTCTGCTGTGTCATTATGCGCTCCCATCTGTCACTCTCCCCGATCAAGGAGTTCAGGTACTCCCAATAAACTGCTGGCTCGGACTCTGAAACCATAGTGATGTTGATATTGTCCATCATCTACATCAATCCCATATACATCACCCAGTGCTCCGGTCTAGTAGTGTCGGCTCTCCTTCTCAAGGCATCTGCTACGGTGTTCGCATTCCCCGATGATAATGCATTTTGTAGTCATAATTGCAAAGAAACTCCAGCCATCTCCTCTGGCAAAGGTTCAAATCCATCTGCGTGTCGACGTATTTGAGGTTCTTGATATCCGAGAAGATATCACAATGAACCCTATATAAGTAATATCTCCCTATCTTCAATGTGAGTACTACTGCCCCGAGCTCCAAGTCATGCACCAGGTAATTCTGCTCATGTTTCTTCAACTTCCTTGAGGCATAGACAATGATATGGTCGTGCTGCATCAGGATAGCACCCATCTCCTGATAAGAAGTGTTAGTTTAAACCTGAAATCCTTCCTTCCTAGATGGAAGTGTAAGGATAGGGGAAGACGTGAGCCGGTCCTTTAACTCCTAAAATGCTTCCTCGCACCTTTCTGTCCAAACAAATGCTGCCTCCTTCTTTGTCAAAGTCTTGAGGGGAAGTGCTATCCTCAAAAACCCCTCCAAGAACTTGCGATAATACCTGGCGAGTCCCAAAAAGGTGCGTATATCAGATGCAAATTTTGTCTTCGGCCAATCACGCACTGCCTGTACTTTGGCCGGATCTACGTCCAACCCGGCTCCACTAACAGTATGTCCCAAGAATGCCACCTCCTGCAGCCAGAACTGGCACTTGGAAAACTTCACATAAAACTTATACTCCCTCAGCCTCTCCAGCACCTGTGCTAAATGCTGCATATGCTCCTCCTTTGTCCGGGAGTAGATCAAGATGTCATCAATAAACACTATGACACATCTATCCAAGTAGGGCTCGAAAACACGGTTCATCAGACTCATAAATACGGAAGGTGCATTCGTTAGACTGAAAGGCATCACCGTGAACTCGTACAAGCCATAGCGGGAACTGAATGTTGTCTTCGGAATATCTTCCTCCTAAATCCATAGCTGATAATACCCAGATCGTAAATCCAGCTTAGAGAACCAGAAGGCTCCCTGAAGCTGATCAAACAACTCATCAATCTGGGGCAATGGGTATATGTTCCATACTGTCAGCCGGTTCAGCTCTCGATAGTCGATGCAGAGCCACAACGACCCATCCTTCTTCTTGACGAATAGTACTGGTGCTCCCCATGGTGATGAGTTGTGCCGAACAAATCCTGACTCAACTAAATCCTTAAGTTGGGTCCTAAAATCCACCAACTCCTTAGGAGCCAACATGTACGGTGCCCGAGATACGGGCTTCGCTCCTGAAACCAACTGTATCCGGAAGTCCATATCTCTAGCTGGAGGTAATCCGGGAAATTTCTCCGGGAATACATCGGATAAATCCAGAACCTACGGGATGTCTGCAAGGGAAGCCTCTGCTCCCGCCATCTCGAAGCATATAACGTATACCTCCTCTCTCTGCTAGTGGGCCTTGACAGCCTGTACAAATGATAATAATAGGTGGGAAATAGGTCTAATAACTTCAACGACGACATAGGAGTCGTCGTGCCTCAGTGTGATCCTTTTTGATGGGGAATCGATCTGGTCCTGATTCTAGTGCAACCATGTCATGCCTAAGATCAAGTCGAAATATGGTAATCTCAGGATCGTAATAGGCGCCTCAAATGCCTTGCCACCAATCTCGGCCTCCATGTTACAATGGGCAGTGGTCCATAGCTTTGACCAATCAGGTAGACGCACCCTCATCTCTAAGTTCGGAAACCTTTCCACGCCCTCCAGTCCTTCTATAAAGGCCTCAGTAACGAACGAGTTGGAAGCACCCGTATCGAAAAAGGTACGAGCGGGCTTGCTGCTGATCATGACTATTCCTGAGGTTGTTTGAGTTTAAGTAGACTATTATTCTATAACATCAGGTACTATATAAATGAAATTTTTTAATTTACAATAGTCTAAAGTACCTGTGATGACCTCCTCTGGGTTCCTCGGTTCGGAGAGGTCTAGTGCGTACATCTGCTCCTGCTCTCTACCTCAGCCGTAATGTCCCCGGCCTTAGCCTCAATCTCGTCCTCGGCCTCAACCCTACTGTGCTGGAGGGGAAACTAGAGGTGGAGGAGGAGGAAGTGGATGAAACTGATGCGGGAACTCTGATCTGATATGTCCAGGCTGGTGGCATCCAAAACAAACCACTGGCCGGTGGCCACGGTCATCTTACCTCACCGGTCCATTTACTTGTAGTGGTGGGGGAAAAAGCTCTGGAGGAGGCCTCTGCTCCTGCCTGAAGTTGGGACTTTAATGTCCCCTACCCCTCTTGTACCCCATCACTTTGCCACTTTGAGAGCCCCTGCTACCTTCTCCGGATGATGTCCCGTCAAGTGGTCTCTTCCCTCTACTCTATACCATCAGCTAGTTTGCTTCCAACTTCTTGGCCATCTCTATGATCTGTGTCGAGGTGCCATGATAGATGAACAATAGGGGATGCCTTAAGGAATCTCTGAGCCCATTGTAGAATTTCTTAGCGTACTTCCTTTCATCTAAGTCATAGATCCCCGCAAATCTAGCCAGATAGGAGAATTCCCTTTGATACTCTATCACAGACCTGGTCCCCTACTTGAGGTTTAGAAACCTCTATTCCAGCGCTTCCCTGTCCGTGGTGGACACATAATGCTCCAAGAATGTCTCACTAAACTCGTCCCATGAGATTTTCGACAGCTCCCAATCAGCATAAGTTGAATCTCGCACGTACTTCCACCATCTTTTTTCATTAGCATCCAGTACAGAGGTGGTTAGAGGAAAAGCCTGGTTGACAGGACAGCTGATGCCTGCCATCAACTCCTATATGTCCTCCAGCCATTCCTCACTCTTCATAGTATCCTCTGTCCCGCAGTACACTGGCGGGGACAGGCTTTTGAAGGCACTCAACCAGTTCGACCCCGAATTTGGCTGCTGAGCCGGCACCTGCTGAGCTCTAAAGGCTTCCAGGATAGCCATTGAAGTTTGCCCCATCTCTGTCTTTAGAAAGGGAGTGGCAGATGGAGCGGGAGGAACCACACTTTGCGGCATAGCGACCTGTGGAGGTTGCATAAATGTAAGGTTTAAATAGAATTGGCCTATCTCATTGTATTAAATGTACTGTTTTATGTGACTTTTTTACACATGGGCACACCATTGCTTCCACAGTATAGTTTGTCTACAAACTAATGCTCGAGCGGGGTATTCCAGTGTTGTGTACTTCTTTCTCATATGATCGTTTGTTCAAGTGATACTAGTTTGTAAGACACCCTCCCCAGGAAGTTCCGGGGTCTTTTGCCAAGAACCGCCGCCTTACGGTGACACTAACTCACGGGTTAGTCGACACCGCAAGTCGCCGATCTGCCTGCTAGCACAATCATAAAAACCTGTTCGGCCAATATGAGAAACTAAAGTATAAAAGCAATGTAGGAAAACTACAAGCTAGTCCACATTCACAGTACATATAAAAAATGTGAAATGAAAGTACAACTAGTCCACAATGAGTACAAAATAAAAGAGAGGAAAAATGGCTTATGCCCTGTATATAATAATTTAATCTCTCTCACAATACAATAAGCAGAAGCTAAAATATCATCAGAAAACTCGTCCTACCTGACGACGGGCTGTAGTAGTAGTAGGTGGTGGTGGTATCAACTCCTCACGTCCTGCAACCTCGTCCTGCTGGTCGTGCTTGTGCTCTATCTCCTCGAGCTCCTAAAATGATTTGGTCACCGACCATTAGTCAAAAGACTAAGTCGTTTCCTCCGCACCTCGCCTCACAACTCCTAGGTATTGAGCGGGAGGACGAAGAAGAGGACAATAAGGGGTAACAAAAGGAAGCAGGTGACAATGAAGCTATACTACCAAGTATGAGAAGTAAGAAGTAATTCTACTCTAGCAGTTCTATGTATATAGCACAAGTGAAGAAAGTATGTACAATACTGAAGGTAAGTAAATGAATGAAGTAAGTAGAGTGTGGTACAGTAAATAAAGAACAACTATCTACTGCTAATCTACCCTCACAGAAGTACCCTAACTTATATGAATGCCATACAAACTTATAAGTTAGAGTTCCCAAAATTAACTTATCATATAAAAGAGCCCATACTAGTTTATATGATAAGGTTCCATTAAGTCTATGACCTAATCTGAATGAATGCATGCAGTTTATGAATCATGCAAGTGCAACTCTCACACACGACTCGGTTATCACAGTCCTTTAGTTCCCTCTTTTTGGAGCTAGCATCACTCTCTGGTACCACCGTTGTGGCTACGGTAGCAGTGGAGCGAGCGTCTCCACTCCTCGGCAGGTACGCACACTACCAAACCTAGACCTCCCATAAGCCTCTCTACACCTCCTGGGTGCACTCTAGAGTCTTGCATACTATTTGCTAACTACCCATAAGTCTTGTTTGGCAGGGTGTGCATTTTTGGGGATTATCCTCCAAACCGTAGTATAAACAACCTATTGGCCCCTCAAACCGTCACACCCATCTGAGTCACCATATTGCCATTGGTGTGACGATTGGCCCAGTATCACTTGACCCGCCACTAGTTTGTTGTATGCACTTGCAAGGTATTTCAACTCGAGCCTCTAGCTCACAGGACCAACCCATCCTAAATCCCTCCAACCCTACACGGGTGAGAATGTTACCATAAATCCCTCCAACACTACACAGGTGAGAATGATATCACGATTCTTAGCCTATTAAACTACTCTTATCTAAGGGTTATTATGTTTAGCGGTTTATGGTTAATCTCAGGACTGCCTAGATTATGCCCAATAAAGGGGTCTTGGGGGCAGTACGAAAAAAATGGGATTAAAGCCCAAAGTTCCCATTCGCAAGGATATTTACTCTTATTAATATCTACCCATGATTCACACCCAGCTCTCGCTGTTACTCTGGAATGATCCTAATGACTTAAGATATTTTCGGAAAATTGGCGGTCTTCCGCCGGTCTCCGTTTTAGCTACTGTCATTGGGGTTTTGCACTCCACCACTCGATACTATGAAGTGACCTACTAGACACCAACCAGGTTTTATCTTCCAAAATAGTTATCAATGCAACCTTCTATCGTAACCCCCTATGGTCCTAGTAGTATATACTATCTGAGCTAGACGCAACCCATGACCTAATACCACCCTTAAGGTAAGACTTCAAACTTCTTGTCCAAAATGACCCTAACCATTTATCATGGGATGGAATGTTATATGATGTTGACTATGTGGAATTTCACTATTTTCCTAAGTAATGAGGGCCCTAAATTAAATCCTTTAATTAAGTGGTCTATGTCACTTTATACATGAAGTACTTTATCAAATGTTCCCCCTGGTCTAATAAATTTTCCTGAAGATCATCTAGGCTAATTATAACTGGTTACCAAGAATTGTAATTTCCCATTTATATATCCATTTAATTTTCATTAAGTTACATCCATGACATTGCCACTTTCCAAATAAAGTACGATAACTATGTTACTAGAAATTTTAGGAAAATTACTGCATATATAAATTGCTGAAATAATACCAATTATAAAAATTCAAAGTCCTAAATATTAATTTGGTCTACCAACACTCATATGACAAATATTACAAAAATGCCATTTAATGGGTTTTAAACTTATGGATGCATCCAAAATTATTAATAAAATTACACAAGGTCACAAACACAAAAAAAAAATCACTAGGAATTTTCCCATAATATTCCTAATGTAAATTCCATCATTTTTAAATAATTTTCATAAAGTGACAAAATTTTAAATTCTACATAAATCCAAAATATAATCATCAAACAGACCCATAAAATTTCCAGAGATTAAATATGACTCCCTTGAGTTCTAAACCTAATTTGAGAATTTTAAATCATCAATGACCCTATTTTAAAATTTTTATCTTTAAAGGCCTCAATTTTAAAAAATTCCAAATGATGGGATTTTTGATCCATCCCAAAAATCCCATTATTTCTGTTGGAGGTATATTTCACCCTAATAAACCTCTGATAAAAATTTCATAGACTTTTAATTCCCAAAGTCTTTATTCAACAAACTCATGTATATGGGTTTACCCTACATGCAGAGGTCCAAAGTGGCTGAAATTTTTGGTATAGGCTTATATTGTCCCCAAGGCTAAGCCACTAAAATTTGGGGCCTTTTGGAGGTAGTATACCTTAAAAATTTCATTAATTTAAATAAATGTATTTACTCAAAAACTATACGAAATTTTTTTCCAAAAATTCTCATTTTTTACTAGTTCTAAGTTTGACCTAACCAAGCACATACCCATAATTTTGGGTCATGTGGGATTCTGGTTTTGCATGGGCATTCAATCAAATTTCTGCCCTAGCCTAGGATCAATCCTAGTATATTGGTCCTGCAGGGAGATCTATTATCCCAAATTTGGACTTTATGGTGGCAAATGAAAGGTATGACCTTGGGCTACAAATTTAATGTTGGTTACTATCTCTGAATATGCCACTAAGAGTCCTAAATATAGCATGAAAAACCACTGAAATACCGTGACATAATATTACTATTCACAATAAAATAAATAAATTAATTTATTTAAATCGAAACAGGCGACATCCCGTCGTCGTCCCCGATCACTAAACGGCTGAGATAAAGCCAGGCTGGGCCGACTTATCTGGCTATTTCCGGCCACCTGGGTCGGCGCCACCACCAGCGATTATTGCCACCACCTTCGTTATGGTGGTGGCTAGTGTTTCCCGGCGGTGAGGCAACCGGAGGCAGCTCCTCAGGCGATCCCGAGCAAGAGGAAAAACTCGGTTTTTAGCTCACAAATCCCATGGTATCGGGCTAAATTTAGCCCGATGTCTCACCTAATCATTCTAGGAAGCTAGTACAGAGAGAGATGAAGTGAAACAAACCGGAATTGAGGCTTGGCGGCGAGCTTGGCGGCGAGCTTGGCGGCGGTGAGCTATGACCGAGCTTGCTTATGTGAGTCCTTCACGTTTCCTGGTTTCTCCAGCAATTTCCTTGCTCCAGCACTCAAACTCCACTCATTTCCTCCTTCAGAAGCTAATGGTGAGGCTTGTTTTGGCTGGGAGTGGATGTATAGGGAGATACTCCAAGGTAGGGTTCGACCAAGCTTTGGTTGCTCCGCCCATGGTGCCAAGTGGCCATCTAGCAGCATATTCCTTTTGGAATGAGCTAAGAAGGCTTGCCAAGTCTCTTGGATAGAAGGAAGGAGGGCTACGTTACCCTCATTCCCTTTTCGATCACCACCTTCTGTCTCCTAAAATTCACATTTTACCCCCATGCATGCATTCTCTCCCAAACCAGAGGGGTAGGAGCTGTCTTTGACCACTTTGGTTGGTCATGGGCCATGGTTAGTGGGCTTAGCCCAAGGAGGGTGGGTTTGGCTTCATTTATATTCTTTAGTTCATTTTGTTGACTTGGTTGACTTTGAGTTTACTTGGTCAACATAATGGGTGGGCTGACCCCACTTAGTGCTCATGAGGCCTTTAGGTATGAATTTGACCAAATTAAGGTTAGGGTTGACTTGGGTCAACTTGGGTCAACAGGTGACCCATTAACATGCCTTAGGGTTTACTTAGATTGTTTTTAGGACTAGGGCATAGTTGTGGGGTGAAGGTGTGGCTAGGGTTTCAAATTTGCCTCGTTTGACTTAAGTTGACTTGGGCCCATAGTGGGCCCCACATGGCTATACCCTATAACCAAGGGTCAAACCAAGCTTAGCCCATACCCACACCACATGTCCTGTCCAAATCTGAGTTGAGGAGCCTAAAATAAAAAGGGATGTTACATGCCATCTGCTTCTCCTAAATTACTGATGTCTTTCTTATCTCATCATCTGATCATCTTATCCTCTCCCACTTTTTGATTGCAGCAAATAGCTGGTAGGATGCACCTGATCAACTAATAATCTTATCACTTTCTCCCTCTCAATTAGGCAGGAGTGAAATGTTGGAATTGTGCTGGACTTGCTCCCCCTCAATTGGAGAACCTTTAGTTCTATAAAGGACTATCCTATCTACATAATTACAAATAGTTTGCAACAAGATAAGGAGCAACTAAAGCTATACTAAGTTTAACATACCCAACTCAAATTTGAAGGTGTTAAACTTGGCTTCATCTAGTGGCTTAGTGAAGATGTCTGCCACTTGCTTGTCTGTTGGGACAAACTCAAGGGTGATGTCTTCACATTCCATATGCTCCCTAATAAAATGATATCTAATCTCTATGTGCTTAATCCTGCTATGGGAGACAGGATTCCTAGCAATAGAGATTGCATTAGTAGAATCACAGATGATAAGTTGAAATTATACCTACTTTTATAGTATTGTTATTATGATATTTTACTTTATTTTCGCCCTTTTTTGTTTGTTTTTTTCAATAAATTGTTCATATTTTGTAAATTTTATTTCTAACTTAGTTATTTTTGTTTTCCAGAAAAATTCAGAAAAATGTCAAAAATTTGACCTGATACGCCCGTGTCATTGCCCGTCACACCCGTATCAGGCACTCAACTCCTTCGGCCAGTCGACACTAAACGATTCTATTATTCAACACTCAGCGCCATCATGTTACACCCGTGTCCAAGCCCGTCATGCCTGTGTTGATGTCGACACTCAATGCTTTTTCACACTCAATGATGCCGACATTAGAACTGCCAGCTGTCCAAGTCACGCCCCCGTCACGCCCGTGTCTGACACCTATCATGCCTATGACGGGCACGTGGCCCTTCCCGAACCTTCCAGAATAGTTCCAGCTCGCCGAAGTCACCAAGTCAAACACAGTAGCTGTGACACGCCCCCTGTCATGCCCGTGACCAGGGCGTGTCACACCCAAAATTTTGCCTATAAATAAAAATTTTCTATAATGCCCAAGGGTTCACTTTTTGTATCCAAATTTAGTGTGTTTTGTGGGCTGCTCTTGTGGACTCTATTGCCATGTAAGGAGAACTTTCTCCCCCCTCCCTTTTATGTTTGCTTTTGCTTTTGCTTTAGCTTTGTATTAGCTTTGTAATAGATATTTTCAATTAATAAAATATGTTAGCTTTTCTCTTCTTATTTGGCTTTGGAATGAACTTGTGTGCCCATTTTCTTCTCCTTTTTATCCTCTTGTTTTACCTAGTCTACCTCTTCATAAATTAGTGTAACTTGTAATTTTTCATGCTTTTAAGTGGTTGTCATGTTCATCTTTGTTCATGTTGTCTTTATGCTAGGTTAGAATGAAAATGTTATTTTTCTATGCGTTGTTCAATCTCATATTCTCTTTAGTTGTAATGATAGGTTTTATTCTAGGGTTTTATCAAAAAAATAAGCCGTTATAATGGAAAAATTTAGTTTAAGTCTTCTTTTTAAAAAAATCAAAGTTGAATTGAAAACTTTTTAAAGGCTTATATTTTCATTCCTATGAAATTGTAAAAGAGGTTTTAAAGTGTTTTGTTTTTTTTACTTAGCTTTGTTTTAGAATTGTAAAATATTTTTTGTTCCTTTAATTTTCATTTTCACTTTTATGAAATCCTAAGGATGAAAATGTAAACGTTTTAATTTTTCAACAACTTTGATTTCAACTTTGTTTTCAAAAACTTTTGCTTCTTTAATTTTTATTTCATCTTTTTATTTGTTTTTGGCAAGTTTTAATGGTAGAAAAGTTGTAGTTTTAATTTTTAGATAACTTTCATTTTTGTGTTATTTTTATGTGTGTGTGAGTGTATGAGACTAACTTTTCAAGCTTTCTTTTATGCTTTCTTCAATCATGTAGAGTGTGTGAGTGTAGGTTATAATTTTTATTGCTTTGTTTTAATGCTTTCTTCAATTATATAGAGTGCGTGCGTGTAGGTGATAATTTTATTGCTTTCATTCTCCCGCCCACTCATTTGAGCCGGGACAAACAATTTTATCACTTTCTCAATTATGAAGAGTATGTGTGTGTGGGCATCAATTTCTGCCTACTCGTTAAGAGTTAAACGACGCTCTGCTTTAATTTTCCGCCCACTCTTTTGAGTGGGACTTGTAATTTTAATTTTTTGTAACTTAGCTTCTTTTTATTTATGCATTTATTTCCGCCTACTCGTTAAGAGTTAAATGGCGTATTGCTTTAATTTCCCGCCTACTCAGTATTGAGTAGGACTTGTACCTGCATTTATTTCCCGCCCACTCGTTCGAGTCGGACTCACTTTTCTTAATTTCTTTATGGTTTCGAAGTGCGCGTGAGTGCCTGGATCAATTAGCTTTCAATTTATCTAAACGCCTTGTTTTTTTTATGTTTTCTCTTATAACTATTTAGCTCTTAAATTCAAACTTATGTTTCCCTAAAAACCATAAAGCCGTCCCCATACCGATAAGTGGCTAATCTCCATTAGTCTTCGACATCGAAGAGCATTGGGACATATAAAATGAGTTGAAATAATTAAAGAACTTTATTTTTATTTTAATTTAAGGACTTAAGGTTTGCTTCGGGTTAACGATGCATAGGACCACATAATCGATTTGTGGGCTCTATTTCCGTTATCCATACGCAACGCCGAGAGGTCACACGTATGGACCGATCCCCCTTGGGTAAATAGAATTGCATACATACCCTCGAAAGAGGACGAGTGTAGTTCTACCAAATTGGGTTCCCCACCCAATAGCGGGGTTCTTAGCGTAAAGCAGGCATTAATAAGAATCCCTCGCCAGTCTCACGATCGGTCGAATAGTCTTAATGTTCAGGTGAACAATATTTCTAAAGATAAGTGCGCTCATATTTATGGAACCTCCACGGCCAAGTGCCTTTTATTAGTTTAAAAACTAAGTTCGATAATTATTAAGAATTATTTTAGTCTTAATCTGATTCGATGCCGAGCGTTAACCCGTCATCGAATTAATCTAAGAAAAATTCTGCTCACTTTTCTTTCCGCCTTAATTAACTAAAAATCTCACCTTACTAATAGTAAAATAATAGTCTTCCTGGAAGAGTAGATATAATCAACGCGCCCACGAGAACAATACGACCTCGGTATTCTCCCGAATACCGAGTATTACTTGTGATAGGTGCACTTGCCTCCTTTCGTTAGAAAACTCGATCTTCTAACTTGGCCCGCAGAATAAGACCATTTCAACCACCCACAGTCGGTCTCTGTTCTGCGCACATCAAGTTTTTGGCACCGTTGTCGGGGAGCACGATTTTTATATCGAATCCGGGACTCTATTAATTTTACTTTATTTTCAAATAAAAAATTTATAACAAAAATAATCCCTCCCCCTTCGTTGTTTTTTTAGGGTGTATGACCCGTGGACAACCTTCCAGTTCTTAAAATCTTGAGTTCGACCCTAAGATTGACCGCTCTCTTGCACGTATCCGATCTCTACGTTGAATTCCCATTTTAGACCCGGAAGAATCCACCGGAGAACCCTCTTTCTCTTCTATGGCTGACCCAAATAATGCCCAAGCGGCCGAGCGTACGATATCTTACTACGCTCGACCCAACTTAGTTTATTCGGGGTCGAGTATTGTTCGGCCTGCTATGGCGAACAATAATTTTGAAATTAAGTCAAGTGTTATACAAATGATCCAAAATGTCGTGTAGTTTGATGGACAGCCGGATGAGGACCCTAATAACCACTTATCTAATTTTTTAGAAATCTGGGATACTTTTAAGATAAATTGCGTCACTGATGACGCCATTCGTTTGCGCCTCTTTCCCTTCTCCCTTAAGTCCAAGGCAAAGGAGTGGTTGGTCTCCCTCCCGCAGGGATCGATCACGACCTGGGAGGAGTTGGAAGAGAAATTCCTTACTAAATATTTTCCGCCCGCAAAAACTGCTAGATTGCGGGCGGACATATCCTCCTTTGTGCAAAACGACTCCGAGTCTCTTTATGAGACTTGGGAGCGTTTTAAGGAATTTCTCTGTCAGTGCACGCACCACGCGCTGCCAACGTAGTTGCAGGTATAGATTTTTTATAATAGACTGAACAGTCAGACACGTCAAATGATTGACGCGGCTGCCGGGGGCACTCTAAATAATAAGACCCCCGAGGCCGCCCAGGCTCTTTTCGAAGAAATGGCTATGAATGCCTACCAATGGAATGTCCCGCATGAACGCCATAAGTAGGCGGGCCTTTATGAAGTGGATGCCACTGCTCAGCTAGCCCTTTAAGTCGAAAGGCTAACTAAGCAGGTGACGGAGATGTTTGTTGCCTCCCCCACTCCGCCTTATTTTCTCCCCACAAATGCTTGCTTGGTCGACGAGTTCGTGGACTACATGGGGAATTAGGTGTGTCCCTCCTTCCAAAAAAACCCTTATAGTAGCCACTATAATGCGGGTTGGAGGAACCACCCGAATTTCTCATGGAGTAACCCGAATAATGCGCAGCGCCCTCCTCCCCCTTCTTTTGCTCCCTCTTTTTCGTCCCCTCCTCCAAAGCCTCTTCCGACAGAGGAATATTTTAATCGATATGTCGCATCCAACGAGTCCAATATCCGGAACATCACCGGATCGCTTAAAAATTTAGAAATACAGGTTGGACAGCTGGCGTGACTTATGTCGGAACGCGCTCTTAGGGCACTGTCAGGGAATACGGAGCCTAATCCAAGGGAGAATGCCAATGCTATAACCCTCCGTAGCGGTAAGGAGGTGGTTGATCCAAAACGGATTGATCCTCATGTACATATTTCACCTCCGACCCTTCTTCCCTCTTCTTCGATTACGCAGCCCTTGCCAATTTTAAATGAAAAAACTATTTTAAACAAGGCGTTGCCCTAGCCGGATAAGTTAGATAACAAGCGAGTGAACGCGCAATATGAAAAATTTATTTTTTTACTTAAACAAATTCATATTAATGTTCCTTTTTGCGAGGCCATCTCGCAAATGCCTAAGTATGCAAAATTTTTAAAAGAGCTTCCTTCTAACAAACGAAAACTTGAAGATATTTCGCATATTTCTCTTAATACTGTCTTCTCGGCGACTCTTACTAATTAGTTGCCATTAAAACAAAATGACCCGGGACGGTTTTCCATCTCGTGCCTGTTTGGCGATGTATTAGTAAAATACTCCTTGGCAGACTTAGACGCGAGCATTAATTTGATGCCGTTCTCGCTCTTCCTGCGTTCAGGTTTGGGTACTCCTGCTCCTACTAATATGCACATCCAACTAGCGGAATGCTCGGTTAGGTTCCCCAACGGGGTAGTTTAGGATGTCCTTGTCCGAGTAGACAAGTTCACCTTGCCGGTGGATTTCATCATCTTAGACATCGAGGAGGACGCCCAGGCACCGATAATACTCGGTCGCCCTTTCATCGCGACCTCACATGCGCTAATCGATGTAAGTAACGGTCATCTTCTCCTTCGGGTAGGAGACGACCAAGTTACTTTTTCTATTAACCCCTCAATGGAAGACTCGTCGCCGAGTGACGATTTCTGCTACTCTTTAGATTCTTTTTATGGAGATTGTTCTTCTCCGATTTTCAAGTCCTAGTTTTTAAACGAAGATATTTTTTCACTCGAAAATTTTTATTGCGATGAGGATGCGTCTACGGATATGCCTTTTGAACCAATTGGTTCAAAAGACATTAGCACTAAAACATCGCTAGAAGTACCGCCCACCCTAGATCTCAAACCATTACCCAAATCCCTCAAATACGCCTTTTTTGGGAAAAGTGATACACTCCCGGTAATCATTTCTTCGCATTTAAGTGATTCGGAGACCTTCGATTTATTGGAGGTTTTGCTTAAACATCGTCACGCAATTGCGTGGAAAATTTCTGACCTTAAGGGGATTAACCCTTCTTTCTGCACTCATAAAATTTTCTTAAACGATAATTGCCGCAAAACCATTCCGCCGCAGCGACATCTTAATCCAAACATGAAAGACGTCGTGAAAACTGAGATAATTAAATTATTAGATGCGGGGATTATTTATCCCATTTTTGATAGTGCATGGGTTAGTCCCATTCATATCGTGCCCAAGAAGGGACGTCTGACCATAGTGGCGAATGAGCACAACGAGCTCGTCCCAACTCGTACTGTTACGGGGTTGCGTGTGTGCATCGATTATCGCAAACTTAATAATGCCACCCCAAGGACCATTTCCCACTACCATTCCTTGACCAGATTCTCGAGCGTCTTTTCGGTCATCTATTTTATTGTTTTCTCGATGGTTTATCGAGGTTTTTACAAATCCCTATTTCCCTCGAAGACCAAGAGAAAACAACTTTTACTTGCCTGTTTGGCACCTTCGCCTACCGAAGAATGCCATTTGGCCTCTGCAATGCGCCAGCTACATTCCAAAGATGTATGCTAGCAATCTTTGGCGAGCTAGTAGAAGATATTATGGAAGTATTTATGGATGACTTTTTTGTATTCGGATGCTCCCCGAATTATCTTCGTAATCTCGATCGTGTCCTCCAGCGATATGAGGACACGCATCTTGTTTTATATTGGGAGAAGTGCAACTTTATGGTTCGAGGAGGTTTGGTCCTCGGCCATAAGATTTCTATTAAGGGGATAGAGGTCAATAAGGCCAAAGTAGAAATCATAGAAAAGCTTCCTCAACCGACTAACATAAAATCTATTAGGAGTTTCTTAGGCCACGCGGGCTTTTATAGGCGTTTCATTCAAGATTTTTCAAAAATAACAAAGCCGCTTACTCACCTCTTGGAAAAGGAATCACCTTTTGTCTTTAGTAGCCATTGCGAGTCTGCCTTTAATTTTATAAAATAAAAACTTATCAATTCTCTAATTCTAGTGGCCCGTAATATGTCCGTTCCGTTCGAAATCATGTGCGACGCTAGTGATATTGCCTTAGGCGCCATTCTTGGCCAACGCGTAGAAAAACATTTTCTTCCTATTTATTATGCTAGCAAGACTCTCACTTCCGCACAAGTGAATTACACGACGACGAAAAAGGAACTCTTAGCCGTCGTTTTCACTTTCGATAAGTTTCGCTCGTATTTAACGCTATCAAAGTTATCGTTTTTAGCGATCACTCCGCCCTTAAGTATTTACTAGCTAAAACCGACGGGAAACCCCGCCTTCTTTGGTGGATTCTGCTCCTTAAAGAATTTGACTTGGAGATCCGAGATAAGAAGGGCGCGGAAAATCTAGCGGCAGACCACCTCGCCCATTTAGAAAATCCGGGTGCGGAAGCACTCGTCGAATCTGAAATAAATGACAGATTCCCCGAGGAACGTCTTCTTGCCATTCGTTTGTCTTCATCATCTTTGCCTTGGTTCGCAGATTTTGCAAACTATTTAGTTGCGCGGGTGCTTCCAAAAGAATTCTCAAGTCAGCAAAAGAAGAAATTCTTTTCTGACTTGAAAATTTTCTTTTGGGAGGACCCATTTTTTTCGTATCTGTGCGGAGCAAGCGGTCCGAATGTGCGTTGCGGGTGTGGAGTGCTTGCAAATATTGAGGAACTGCCACGAGGGTCCAGCCAGGGGGAACTATCAAGCCAAACAGACCACTAGGAAGGCGCTGGAGGCGGGTTACTTTTTGCCCACTCTCTTTAAAGACACGCACAATTTTGTGCGTTCATGCGATAGCTGTCAGCGGTCGGGTAACATCTCACATCGAGACGAGATGCCCCAAAACTTGTTTTTAGAATGCGAAGTCTTCGATTTATGGGCCATAGATTTTGTAGGCCCCCTACCTCCTTCTTATAAAAATATGTATATTTTAGTGGCGGTCGACTACGTATCAAGGTGGGCGGAAGCGCAAGCTCTCCCCACCAACGATGCGCGAGTCATCGTTACATTTCTTAAAAAATTATTTTCTCGCTTCGGCATGCCTCGCGCTATTGTTAGTGATAGGGGAACGCATTTCTATAACACCCTAATTGCTAAGACGTTAGCTAAATACGGAGTCACGCACAAACTTGCCACCCCCTACCACCCGCAAATAAGTGGCCAAGTTGAGGTAGTAAATCGAGAGATAAAACGAATATTAGAAAAAATTATTTCACTTAATAGGAAAGATTGGTCCGTTAAGCTTGACGATGCGTTATGGGCGTATCGTACGGCATACAAAACCGCTACCGGTTGTACTCCATTTCGATTAGTCTATGGCAAAGCGTGCCATTTACCCGTAGAACTAGAGCACCGCGCACTTTGGGCATTAAAACTCTTAAACCTCGACTCTTACTTAGCCGCTCAGAATAGAAAACTGCAACTAAACGAGCTCGATGAATGGCGTGCGAACGCTTACGAGAGCAATAAGTTCTATAAGGAGCGTTCAAAGTTATATCACGATCTAAAAATCAAATCCCCAAAATTTTTTTTGTCCGGGCGATCTTGTCCTTCTTTATAATTCTCGTCTTAAACATTTTCATGGCAAACTCAAATCTCGTTGGTCTGGTCCCTTCTTAGTTGAAGAAGTTTTTCCATATGGGACTGTACTTGTCTCCCACCTGAAAAAAAGCTCGTTTAAAGTAAACGGTCATCGGTTAAAGACTTACATAGCGGGCGACCCAGTGATTAGGTATATCGAAACCATATCCATCCTCGACTTATAAACCCGCCAATATAGTCACGCTACGTGACTATCAACAAAGCGCTCCTGGGAGGAACCCCATGCTTATCTTTTTTTATTTACGTCTTTATTTATTATCCTTTCTATTTTTCTAATAACTACAGGGTTTCTAATGGGCTTCCCCGAGCGTGGATCAGGGATGTTATTTGCCCCCCTCTTTATACCTTTTTTTGTACATATAGCTGCTATTTTGTTCTCATGCTTAGCATACAACATTGGGGACAATGTTGGAACTAAGTATGAGGGTGTTTTCGTATTTCCGTACTTTATTTTTCTGCACCTTTATTTTTCGCATTTCATTTCAAAAAAAAATAAAAATATATATATATATATATTAAAAATAAAAAAAAATTAAGAAAAACAAAATTTCAAAACTTCAAAAAAAAAAAGATTTATAAAACACAAAAATAAAAAAAATATTTTTAAGTTTCATTTTTGAAACTTTTACTTTTTTTTTAACTTGGTCCGCGAGATCCGGCTTATCGAGCCATCCACATAACGAATCATCTCGTGACAACCTAGTTCAAATTTTTGTAAATATTTTTTGTAAATAATTTTGTAAATAATTTTTGTAAGTATTTTTTTGTAAATATTCTTTCTCTTTCCCCTCTCCCTTTTTCTCTATCATCCTTGTAAATAACTTCTTTTTTTCTCCCAAATTTTTGTAAATAGAATGAAAATTTTCTTAAAAAAAAATAAAACATTTCACAAAACTTAAAAATAAAAATTTTTTTTTGCAAAACTCAAAAATACAAAAAAATTTATTTTCGCATTTTCCTTTCTTTAGTATGTATATATTAAAGAAATAAATACAAAATTCAAAAAAAAGATAATAACTTTAAAAATTCAAAAAAATAAAATAAAATAATTTATGAAACAAATAAATCAAATGCATCATTCTTAAATTTCTTGCTATCCAAAAATTTTGTTTTGAGTTTATTTATATGGGAATTTGATCAATTCTTTATTCTACTATTCGTTTGTTAATTATATATTGAAAAATTTAAATAGTCGGGGTTAAGTTTTAAAGAATTTATTATACTTTGTTAAAGATAGGGGACTCGCTTTAGGCACTTCTTCTTAGTTTTCATAGATAGGAGCACGTGTACTATGTTAGAAAATAACGACTTTAGAATTCAATTATGCTTACTTTTAGCTTTCTTTTAAATTGGAACGTACAATTTATAAAGGTTGCTCTCAAAAATTTTTTAATTAAAAATCTAGTTATCTTTTCTCCCCTTACTTATCATAACCTACTTGGTATGATAAAATTTTTTCCCCCAAAATAGATCCTATGTCAATGAGAATAAGATTTCGTTCCGTAAACATAGGCACCTAATAAATTAAAAGAGTATATATTACGGAGTAAGAGGATAAAATTCATTACTCCTAGACATATACATTGGGTTAATTTTTATTATGAAGAAGAAAAAAAATTTCATGTTAAGGAAAATAAGATTTCATTTTCCTATAACATCCAAATCAAAAAAAAAAGGGAGGTTCGAGAAAAAAATTACCTCGCCTCAAAATCCAAGCATCTTCATAAACCAACATCAACCCCCCCTTAGCAAATTTCATGACTCTAGAATTAATTCAAAAATCTTTTTGAGAGCATAATTCGTAAATTGCATTATTTCCGGTAAAACTCCTATAAGCTAAAGTTCATATAATTCCAAACTATTTTTGTTAATCTTACCAATACAATTATTGCTTTCGATTTGATTACATCAAGAAGTATTTTGGCCAAAACTTTTGCCCTATTTAAATCATCTACATAATTTAAGGACTTAACTCTTATACCCCGTATATTTATTTAAATCTCTCTGATAATTAATTCAAGTGGTAGCAGAACTTAGAGTATTTTATTATTCCTTATAAGTTCATCTCAAACTTTTGCTCTGGAATAACAAAGTTTAAGTATGGGGGTATTTGATAAGTTGTAATTATACCTAATTTTATAGTATTATTATTATGATATTTTACTTTATTTTTGCCCTTTTTTATTTGTTTTGTTCAATAAATTGTTCATATTTTGTAAATATTATTTCTAACTTAGTTATTTTTGTTCTCTAGAAAAATTCAGAAAAATGTATAAAATTTGACCTGACACTCCCGTGTCATTGCCCGTCACGCCCGTGTCAGGCACTCAATGCCTTCGGCCAGTCGACACTCAATGATTCTACTATTCAACACTCAATGCCATCATATCAAGCCCATGTCCAAGCCCGTCACGCCTGTGTCGATGTCGACACTCAACATTTTTTTCACACTCAACGCTGCCGACATTAGAATTGCAAGCTGTCCAAGTCACGCCCCCCCGTCACGCCCGTGTCTGACCCTTGTCACGCCCGTGATTAACATGTGGCCCTTCCCGAACCTTCCAGAATGGCGCCAGCTCGCCGAAGTCACCAAGTCAAACATGGCAGCTGTGACACGCCCCCTGTCATGCCCGTGACCAGGGCGTGTCACACCCGAAATTTTTCCTATAAAAAGAAATTTTCTGTAATGCCCAAGGGTTCACTTTTTTGAGCCAAATTTAGTGTGTTTTGTGGACTGCTCTTGTGGACTCTATTGCCATGTAAGGAGAATTTTCTCCCCCCTCCCTTTTATGTTTGCTTTTGCTTTAGGTTTAGCTTTGTATTAGCTTTGTAATAGATATTTTCAATCAATAAAATATGTTAGCTTTTCTCTTCTTATTTGGCTTTGGAAAGAACTTGTGTGCCCATTTTCTTCTCCTTTTTATCCTCTTATTTTACCTAGTCCACCTCTTCATAAATTAGTGTAACTTGTAATTTTTCATGCTTTTAAGTGGTTGTCATGTTCATCTTTGTTCATATTGTCTTTATGCTAGGTTAGAATGAAAATGTTGTTTTTCTATGCTTTGTTCATTCTAATATTTTCTTTAGGTGTCTTGATTGGTTTTATTCTAGGGTTTTATCAAAAAAAGGAGCCATTATAATGACAAAATTTAGTTTAAGTCTTCCTTTTAAAAAATCAAAGTTGAATTGAAAACTTTTTAAAGACTTATATTTTCATTCCTATGAAATTGTAAAAGAGGTTTTAAAGTGTTTTGTTTTTTTTACTTAGCTTTATTTTGGGATTGTAAAACATTTTTTGTTCCTTTAATTTTTATTTTTACTTTTTCATCACTTTTATGAAATCCTAAGGATGAAAATGTAAACGTTTTAATTTTTCAACAACTTTGATTTCAACTTTGTTTTCAAAAACTTTTGCTTCTTTAATTTTTATTTCATCTTTTTATTTGTTTTTGGAAAGTTTTAATGGTAGAAAAGTTATAGTTTTAATTTTTAGATAACTTTCTTTTTCGTGTTATTTTTATGTGTGAGTGTATGAGACTAACTTTTCATGCTTTCATTTATGCTTTCTTCAATCATGTAGAGTGTGTGAGTGTAGGTGATAATTTTTATTGCTTTGTTTTAATGCTTTCTTCAATTATGTAGAGTGCGTGCGTGTAGGTGATAATTTTATTGCTTTCATTATCCCGCCCACTTATTCACGCTAGGACTTGCAATTTTATCACTTTCTCAATTATGAAGAGTGTGTGCGTGTGCACATCTATTTCCGCCAACTCGTTAAGAGTTAAACGGTGCTCTGCTTTAATTTTCCGCCCACTCATTTGAGTGGGACTTATAATTTTCATTTTTTGTAACTTAGTTTCTTTTTATTTATGCATTTATTTTCGCCTACTAGTTAAAAGTTAAATGGCGTATTGCTTTAATTAACCGCCTTCTCAGTTTTGAGTAGGACTTATACTTGCATTTATTTCCCGCCTACTCATTTGAGTAGGACTCACTTTACTTAATTTCTTTATGGTTTCGAAGTGTACGTGAGTGTATGCATCAATTAGCTTTCAATTTATCTAACCGCCCTATTTTTTTTATGTTTTCTCTTATAACTGTTTAGCTCTTAAATTCAAACTCACGTTTCACTAAAAACCATAAAGCCATCCCCATACCGATGAGTGGCTAATCTCTATTATCCTTCGGCATCGAAGAGCATCTGGACATATAAAATGATTTGAAATAATTAAAGAACTTTATTTTTATTTTAATTTAAGGACTTAAGATTTTCCCCGGGTTAACGACGCATACGACCACATAATCGATTTGTGGGCTCTATTTCCGTTATCCATACGCAACGCCGAGAGGCCGCACGTATGGACCGATCCCCCTTAGGTAAATAGAATTGCGTACATACCCTCTAAACAGGACGAGCGTAGTTCTATCGAATTGGGTTCCCCACCCAATAGCGGGGTTCTTAGCGTAAAGCAGGCATTAAGAGGAATCCTTCGTCGGTCTAACGATCAGTCGAATAATCTTAATGTTCAGGTGAGCAATATTCCTAGAGATAAGTGCGCTCATATTTATGGAACCTCCACGACCAAGTGCCTTTTATTAATTTAAAAACTAAGTTTGATAATTGTTAAGAATTATTTTAGTCTTAATCCGATTCGATGTTGAGCGTTAACCCGTCATCAAATTAATCTAAGTAAAATTCTGCTCTCTTTTCTTTCCGCCTTAATTAACTAAAAATCTCACCTTACTAATAGTAAGATAATAGTCTTCCTGGAAGAGTTGATATAATCAACGCGCCCCCGAGAACAATACGACCTCGGTATTCTCCCGAATACCGAGTACTACTTATAATAGGTGCACTTGCCTCCTTTCGTTAGAAAACTCGATCTTCTAACTCGGCCCGCAGAATAAGACCATTTCGAACCACCCACAGGCGGTCTCTGTTCTGCGCACATCAACAGAATAAAGGAGTTCTACATATCTGGAGGTTGTAGTCTTGAAGCTGGTGTTGGATCCACAACAACTGAGCACAATAACTTCCTACTGAGTTGTACTCTGACTCTGTAGTTGATATTACGACACTAGCTTGTTTCTTACTATTCTAAGATACCAGTCTCCCTCCAAAGAACTGACAGGTGCCAGATGTGCTCTTCCTATCCTCTTTGCATCCTGCAAAATTTATATCTGAATAGCCAGTTAGTTCAAACTCCCAATTCCTAGGGTATTAACGTCCAAGATCTTGAGTGCCCTTAAGATTGCTCAAGATTAATATTTTTTGAAGATCATCACTGTGAACTCGTACAAGCCATGGCAGGAAATGAATGCTGTCTTTGGAATATCTTCCTCCTGAATCTATAGCTGATAATACCCGGATCGTATATCCAGCTTGGAGAACCAGAAGGCTCCCTGAAGCTGATCAAACAGCTCATCGATCCGGGGCAATGGGTATGTGTTTCAGACTGTCAGTCGGTTTAGCTCTCGATAGTCGATGTAGAGCCGCAATGATCCATCCTTATTCTTGACAAATAGTACTGGTGCTCCCCATGGTGATGAGCTGGGCCGAACAAATCCTGACTCCACTAACTCCTGATGCTGGGTCTTGAACTCTTCCAACTCCTTAGGATCCATCATGTACGGTGCCCGAGATACGGGCTTCGCTTGTGGCACCAACTGTATCCGGAAGTCCATATCTCTAGCTGGCGTTAATCCGAGAAATTTCTCCGAGAATACATCGGAGAAATCCCGAACCACCGAGATGTCAGCAAGGGAAGCTTCTGCTCCCGCCATCTCAAAGCATATAACGTATACCTCCTCTCCCTGCTAGTAGGCCTTGACAGCCTGTATAAATGATAATAATAGGTGGGAGATAGGTCTAATACCTTCGACGATGACGTAGGAGTCGCCGTGCCTCAGTGTGATCCTTTTCAACGGGTAATCGATCTGGTCATGATTCTACTGCAACCATGTCATGCCCAATATCAAGTCGAAATCTGGTAATCTCAAGATCATCGCCGATGCCTCAAATGCCTTGCCACCAATCTCGTCCTCCATGTTACAATGGGCAGTGGTCCGTATCTCTTACCCATCAGGTAGATGCACCCACATCTCTAAGCCCGGGAACCTTTCCACGCCCTCAAATTATTCTATAAAGGCATCGAAAATGAACGAGTGGGAAGCACCCGTCTCGAACAAGGTACGAGAAGGCTTGCCGCTGATCATGACTATGCCTGAGGTTGTTTGAGTTTAAGTAGTCTATTATTCTATAACATTAGGTACTCTATAAATGAAATTTATAAATTTTCAATAGTCTAAAGTCCTTGTGATGACCTCCTCTGGATTCCTAAGTTCGACGAGGTCTAGTGCGTACATCTGCTCCTACTCTCGACCTCGGCCGTAATGTCCCCGGCCTCGGCCTCGACCTCGTCCTCAGCCTTGGCCTCAGCCCTCCTATACCTTAGGGGCTACTAGAGGTGGAAGAGGAGGATGTGGACGAAACTGATGCGGGCACTCTGATCTGATATGTCCAGGCTGGTGGCATCCAAAACAAACCACCCACTGGTGGCCACGACCATCTTGCCTCACTGGGCCATTCACCTGTAGTGGTGGGGGAGCAAGACCTGCAGGAGGCCTCTGCTCCTGCCTGAAGTTGGGATGTTAACGTCCCCTACCCCTCTTATACCCCATCACTTTGCCACTTTGAGAGCCCCTGCTACCTTCTCCGGATGATGTCCCGTCAAGTGTTCTCTTCCCTCTGCTTTGTACCATCAGCTGGTCTTCTTCCAGCTTCTTGGCCATCTCAATGATCTGTGTCGAGGTTCCATGAGAGATGAATAGTAGGGGCTGCCTCAAGGAATCTCTGAGCCCATGGTAGAATCTCTTGGCATACTTCCTATCTTCTAAGTCATGGATCCCCGCAAATCTAGCAAGATGGGAGAATTCCCTTTGATTCTTGATCACAGACCTGGTCCCCTGCTTGAGGTTCAGAAACCTCTATTCCAGCGCATCTTTGTTTGTGGTGGACACATAATGCTCCAAGAATGTCTCGCTAAACTCCTCCCATGAGATGTCTGACAGCTCCCTATCAGAATAAGTGGAATCTCGCACGGACTTCCACCATCTTTTTGCATGAGTATCCAGTACAGAGGTGGCTAGAGGAACTGCCTGGTTGACAGGTCAGCTAATGCCTACCACCATCACCTGTGTGGCCTCCAGCCATTCCTCACTCTTCACAGCATCCTCTATTCCTCGGTTTACCGGCGGGGATAGGCTCTTGAAGGCACTCAACCAGTTTGACCCCGGATTTGGCTGCTCAGCCGGGACCTACTGGGCTCTGAAGGTTTCCAGGATAACAATCAAAGTTTGCCCCATCTCTGTCTGTTGAAAGGGAGTGGCAATCAGAGGAGGAGGAACCACATTCTGCGGCGTAGCGACCTGTGGAGGTTGCATAAAGGTAAGGTTTAAACAGAATTGGCCTATCTAATCGTATTAAATGTACTGTATTATGTTACTTTTTTACACATGGGCACACCATTGCTTCCGCTGCATAGTTTATCCGCAAACTAAAGCTTCAGCGGGGTATTCTAGTGTTGTGGACTTCTTTCTTATATGATCATTTGTTCAAGTGATACAAGTTTGTAAGAACCCCTCCCCAGAAAGTTCCAGGGTCTTATGCCCAGAACCGCCGCCTTACGGTGACACTAACTCATGGGTTAGTCGACACCGCAAGTCACCGATTCTGCCGGCTAGAACGATCATAAAAACCTGTTCGGCCAATATGAGAAACAGAAGTATAAAAGCAATGTAAGAAATCTACAAGCTAGTCCACAGTCACAGTATATATCATAAATGTGAAATGAAAGTACAATAAGTCCACAATGACTACAAAATAAATGAGAGGAAAAAGGGCTTATGCCCTGCACATAATAATCAAATCTCTCTCTCACAATACAATAAGCGGAAGCTAAACTATCATCAGAAAACTCGTCCCACCTAACGACGTGTTGTAGTAGTAGTTGTAGGTGGTGGTGGTATCAGCTCCTCACATCCTGCCACCTCATCCTGCTGGTCATGCTGGTGCTCTATCTCCTCGAGCTTCTAAAATGATTTGGTCACCGACCATTTGTCAAAAGACTAAGTCATTTCCTCCACACCTCGCCCCGCAACTCCTAGGTACCGAATGGGATGATGAAGCGGAGGACAACAAGGGGTAACAAAAGGAAGAAGGTGACAATGAAGCTATACTATTAAGTATGAGAAGTAAGAAGTAATTCTACTCTAGCAGTTCTATGTATATAGCACAAGTGAAGAAATTATGTACAGTACTGAAGGTAAGTAAATGCAGGAAGTAAGTAGAGTGCGGTACAGTAAATAAAGAACCACTATCTACTGTTAATTTACCATCATAGAAGTACCCTAACTTATATGAATGCTCATAGAAACTTATAAGTTAGAGTTTCCAAAATAAACTTATCATATAAAAGTGCCCATACTAGTTTATATGATAAGGTTCTACGAAGCATATGACCTAATATGAATGAATGCATGTTGTTTATGAATCATGCAAGTGCAACTCACACACACGATTCTGTGCTCACAGACCTTTAGTTCCCTCTTTTTGGAGCTAGCATCACTCTCAGGTACCACCGTTATGGCTACGACAGCAGTGGAGCGAGCGTATCCACTCCTAGGCAGGTATGCATACTACCAAACCTAGACCTCCCATACGCCTCTATACACGTCCTGAGTGCACTCTAGAGTCTTGCGTACTAATTGCTGACTACCCGTCAGTCTTGATGGGTCGGGTGTGCGTTTTCGGGGATTGTCCTCCAGACCGTAGTATAAAAACCTAATGGCCCCTCAAACCCTCACACCCGCCTGAGTCACTATATTGCCATCGGTGTGACGATTAGCCCAATACCTCTTGACCCGCCACTAGTTTGTTTTATGCACATGCAAGGTATTTCAACTCGAGCCTATAGCTCGCAGGACCAACATGTCCTAAATCCATCTAACCCTACACGGGTGAGAATGTTACCACAAATCCCTCCAACCCTACACGGGTGAGAATGATATCACAATTCTTAGCTTATTAAACTACTCTTGCATAAGGGTTATTATGTTTAGTGATTTATGGTTAATCCCAGGACTGCCAAGGGTATGCCCAATGAAGGGGTCTTGGGGGCACTAGGAACCAAGATGGGATTAAAGCCCAAAGTTCCCTTTTGCAAGGAAATTTACTCTTATTAATATCTACCCATGATTCACATGCAGCTCTCGTTGTTACTCTAGAACGATCCTAAAGACTTAAGATATTTTCTGGAAATCGGCGGTCTTCCGCCGGTCTCTGTTTTAGCTAGTGCCCTTGGGATTTTGCACTCCACCACTCGATACTATGAAGTGACCTACTAGACACCAACTAGGGTTTATCTTCCAAAATAGTTATCAACGCAACCTTCTATCGTATCCCCCTGTGGTCCTAGCAGTATATACTATCTGAGCTAGATGCAATCCATGATGTAATACCACCCATAAGGTAAGACTTCCAACTTCTTGGCCAAAATAACCCTAACCATTTTTTATGGGATGGTATTGTATATGATGTTGACTATGTGGAATTTCTCTATTTTCCTAAGTCATGAGGGTCCTAAATTAAATCCTTTAATTAAGTGGTATATGCCACTTTATACATGAAGTACCATATCAAATGTTCCCCCTGGTCTAATAAATTTTCTTGATGATCATTGTTGCGCGCTAGGGTTCAAAGAAAATAAACGCAACCGAACTAGCAACCCGATGAGGCAAGTATACCTATCGAATTGTAGCAAGGGGACACAAGTGTCGTATTGAAATCCGGGAACTGTTGGCTATGCTTACTCACACGAACGCTATTATCTTATCGAAGGAAAAACTAGGGTTTTAGAAAATCTAAGTGCAAGGGAGGAATTAAAGCTATACTACAAAGAGAACTACCGCAATTAAGTTAAGCTATTAAGCAAAGAACTATGCTAGAAAGGAAACTACTGCTGTTAATTAAAGAGCACAAGATAGGAGATTACTATGAAAGGTAGAAAATATGAAATGGAAATGCACCCGATCAAGATTCACCTCAGCTAAGGACGATTAAGAAAATGCGATAAAAATCTAAACTTAATAGGATAAGGGTCCTTGACCGTGGAGGTTCCTAAAGCTTGAACATGCTTCTCTCGAAGTCGTGCCCAACTGAGTTTAGGAAGGTCCGACCGACTCTCGTCTAAATCGGAGGCCTAAAACTTGCTTTACGCGGTGAACCCCACTATTGGATTTTACTCCAATTCGGGAGATTTGGACGTCTGCCTCTCTCTAGTGGTGCGTACAGCTCCCTTTACTCTTGAATGCTCACTTCATTCTTTCGGCCTCTCGGCTAGCCCAGAATGAAAGCAAAGGCGGAGAGTATATATCGAAAATATACCTCCAACCCGTGATTAATCAAGAGTAATTCAAGGCCCTAACCTAAAAAGGAAAAGATTAATTAAAACATCATAACATAATCGCTCTAACCTCGGATCATCAAGATCGAGTACAAGGAGGATTAGTTAATCATAATGGAGTGGAGGGGGGGGAGATGAGTAGAAAAGCATAAGAAGAACACAAGCTAAACAAGAACACTTTTATTAATAAAAAGGGGCAAGTTACACTATTGAAAAATTAAAATTACAAGTGCATGAAATTGAAATCCTATTCTAGCCCTACAAGTAGCACTAAGCAAGAGCAAACTTACAATAAAAGCTAAGACAAACTACAATTAAGCTAGGATTAAACAAAAAGTACAAAGTGAGGGAGAGAGAGAGAGAGAAAGCATGAAAAAGGATCAAGAAACAAAGGGGCAGCACCTCCCCCACTCAACCAAAGCATGCTGAAATGAAGAGGGGGGGCTCTATTTATAGATTTTTTTCTCGGGTTGGTCACGCCCTCCGACACGCCCTAGGGGGGCGCGTCAGGGGACGTCACAGTACTATGTTGACCTCGGGCTCTGGATTCTGGCGGGAGGGATGATTGCTTCGGTACGTCGGTGGTCACGCCCTAGGTCACGCCCGTGACATGGGGGCGTGACAGGCACGTCAGGTCCAAATCATTGGTCGGAAATCCGTCAGTCACCGAAAAAGGAGGGTGTCATGCCCATGTCACGGGCGTGACATGGGGCGTGACAGTACTGTTTGTGTGCTGAGGCGGAATGGCATTTAATGCGGCGGCAGGCTTTGTGGCAGAGGGCGACACGCCAATAGTCACGTCCGGTGACACGCCTAGGGAGGGCGTGTCAGTGGGGCGTAACAGCGGTTTTGACCGTTTTCCTGTCCCTTCCAGCAGGAGTCCTGGGTATCGGGTGACACGCCCTAGTTCATGCCCAGGGAGGGCGTGACAGGGGGGCGTGACAGGTCATTTTGGCCAATTTTCTGGAAACCTGCAAAAAGACAAGAAAAAGTCAGCGGCAATAATATTTACATAAAAAGGATAAAAATAAACTAATAAAAGACATGATTTGTACACTATAAAATATAAAATACGATAATAGTTTAGGCTACAAAACGTATTATCAAATTCCCCCAAGCTTAAGCTTTGCTTGTCCCCAAGCAAAAATATAAAAACTAGATATTTATAAAAAGGACTAATCAAAAAGTTCTAATTATGTCTACACAAGTACTATGCGAAATTCTTAGTAGGGAAAAGGTGAAATGTAAGTCTAAAACAATTATTTAGGTATGGTAAAACTTTTATAAACTTTACTCAATAAAAACAAATCATCCAAAATTTTAATGAGATTTTTTTAAATGGACTTAAGCAAAGCAACGAAAATGAAAAACACGCATTGAGTTATTACTGGATCCAAGCAACGCATTATAATTATATCAATTTAATTATCAAAAATCTAGGTTTAAATCTAAAACTAAAACTGATTTACTATTTTTCTTTTCTTAGTTGTTAAATAAAAATCAAAAAGCGTGAATCAAAAGCACTTAAATAGGACAGAAACGTTTGGTTTAGGAAAATGATTAGGAGTGGAATTCAAAGATAAACGTGAAAGTTTTAAAATCACACTAAACCAAAGCAAAGAGTTTCAAAAACTTTCATAAAAATATATACACACATTTTTTTTTCTTTTTCTTTTTCATCATCATCATTTTTTTTCTTTTTTTCAAAACAAAGGCCATAAATATTTTTATTTTCTTTTTGAGTTGGCCAAACAAAAATAAACATCACTTTCGAACATACTTTTTTTTTCGAAAACCTTTCTCCCACAAAAATCTCAAAATACCCTATCAAAATCGTCAAAATAATTTATGAAACTCAAAAAGGCTAGTGCGATTCGATAGGTTGGAAATTTTTGGCTTTGGTGAAACTGAAATGAAGGGAGGAGCTATCAAATGAAATCGGAAAAAGGGCTCAAAAACGGCTAACTAGTGGTAAAAGTTTTTAGGTTGGCAGAAAAGCTCAAACGAAAACAAAAACGGCCTAAATCATTTTCACGCTTTTGAATTTATTTAAAACAAAGGTTTGAAAATTTTCAAAAAGCGAGTCCTAGATAATAAAAGAAGATTGATGAAATTAACTTGAAAATAGAAATAATAGGTGACTTGGATCGTTCACATCTACTACGTTATTCAAAAGTTGACTTTACAAAAATTATTCAAAAACGAAAAAGAAAATAGTGGATGATGAATTTTTGAGAAAGTAAAGGAAATAAACAACAAAAAACCATAATAGAAATGCGAGTTTTAGAAAAAATATTTCACCTTAACATGCTACCGTGAATTAGAAACACAGCATGGCCAACATTTTACTTGTGAAACATAATTAAAAAGGACGATTAGAAATATTATAATTAACTAAGTTGTTTATAGGAGATTTTGAGTAAAACAAAAACAAAAACTAGGGGTACTATTGAAATATCAAAATGTCTAAACTATTCAAAAACACATATATATATATATTTTTTAATTTAATTTTGAGAAATATTCTGTCTTTTTTTTGGAATTTTAGAAATTTTTTTCTCTTTTTTTTTTGGAATTTTAAGATGTAAATAATTTTTTTTTGGAAATATTTACAATATATACAAAAAGAAAATTATTTACACTAAGCAAAAATGAAGGAGGAAATCCTCCCCCAAGCTTAAAACAGACATTGTCCTCAATGGCTAAAGAAGGGGATTGGAGAAGGAGAGAAAAATAAAGTACAGAATTGAAAGACAGAATTGAAATACAGGTACTTTCCCGGATTTATTTGTTGCGAAAGCTGAGTGATGTCGCTCCCCGAATGTCTTCTTTGGACTTTGTGATGGATTCAGCAATGTTGGAGCAGGCGATCGCAGAAGCTTCAGCTTGTCGGAGCCGTCCGAGGCAAAAATTGTAAAATAAAGAAAATAGAAAAAGATAACTTGGGTTGCCTCCCAAGAGCGCCCTTTGGTTAAAGCGTCGTTGAGCTCGACGCATCAAAAAAATAATTTTGTCCAAAAATATTGTTGTCCCGAAATAAAATTGTTTTTAGCAAAAAATAAAAAGTTCAAGATTAGAGTTCGTGAAGCAGAAATTTAATAATGTTTGGAATGACATCATCATCAGCAGAGAAATACAGTTTAAGACGATGACCATTCACTTTGAAATTACCCTTATCAGGGTGAGAAATTAAAACAGTTCCATAAGGAAGTACTTCTAAAACAGAAAACGGGCCAGACCAGCGAGATTTTAATTTGCCCGGAAATAAACGTAAACGAGAATTATATAAAAGGACTTGGTTGCCCGGCTTAAAGTTTTTAGGGTGCCTTAAGTGTTTATCGTGTAAACGCTTCGTCCGCTCTTTATAAAGTTTGTTATTTTCATAAGCATAAGAGCGCCACTCGTCGAGTTCATTTAGTTGAAATTTTTGAAGGTCACCGACTGAGTGGGGATCGAAGTTTAAAAATTTTAAGGCCCAAAAGGCACGGTGTTCTAACTCTACGGGCAGATGGCACGATTTTCCATAGACCAGCCGATACGGCGTACATCCGAAGGCGGTTTTGTATGCTATTCGGTAGGCCCATAGAGCATCGTCAAGTTTGGCTGACCAGTCTTTTCTAGAAGTTGAAACAGTCTTTTTTAATATTCTTTTTATTTCTCTATTAACTACTTCGACTTGACCATTAATTTGGGGGTGGTAGGCAGTGGAAAGCTTATGTGTAACGCCGTATTTGGTAAGGATTTTTGAAAATTGAGCGTTACAGAAATGGGAACACCTATCGCTAACGATTGCGCGTGGCGTACCGAATCTAGAAAATAATCTTTTTAGAAACGTGACTACAACTCGGGAGTCGTTCGTAGGAAGAGCTTGGGCCTCAGCCCATCGTGAAACATAATCAACAGCAACTAAAATATATTTGTTTCCGAAGCTAGAAGGAAGGGGGCCAACAAAATCAATTCCCCAGAGGTCGAAAATTTCGCACTCTAAGAAATAATTTTGCGGCATTTCATTTTTATTAGAGATGTTGCCCGACCGTTGGCAACTATCACAGCTGCTCACAAAGGCTTGCGCGTCCTTAAACAGGCTAGGCCAGTAAAAACCCGCGCAAAGCACCTTATGAGCGGTGCGAGAAGCTTGATAGTGCCCACCTGTCGGGCCTTCATGCAAATGTTTTAGAATATCAATTCCTTCATCAAAAGAAACACATCTCCTTATCACTTGATCCGCACAAATTTTGAAAAGATGTGGGTCTTACCAGAAGTAGTTCTTCAGCTCAGAAAAGAATTTCTTCTTTTGCTGAGAGGAGAACTCCTTTGGGAGTACCCGGGCCACTAGATAGTTGGCGATGTGCGCGAACCAAGGAGAAGTAGATGTATTAACTAAAAGCAGCTTCTCATCAGGAAAATAATCATTAAAAGATTTTTCATTTAGTTTTTCTATAAAGGGGTTGTCTAATCTTGATAAATGGTCGGCGGCCAAGTTCTCGGCTCCTTGCTTATCACGGATCTCTAAGTCAAACTCCTAGAGGAGTAAAACCCAGCGAATCAAGCGAGGCTTGGCATCCGTTTTGGCAAGAAGGTACTTGAGGGCCGAGTGGTCCGTAAAAACAATGATTTTTGAAAGTGTAATGTAAAGGAGGAATTTATCAAAGGCGAATACTACAGCTAAGAGCTCCTTCTCGGTTGTGGTGTAATTTTCTTGTGCAGATGTGAGGGTTTTACTAGCGTAATAGATGGGGTGGAAGTTCTTAGATATGCGTTGACCTAATACGGCTCCTATCGCAAAACTACTCGCATCGCACATAATCTTGAAAGGAAGGTCCCACACCAGAGCTATCATAATCGGTGCGTTAATTAACTTTTCTTTAATTAATTCAAAGGCAGAAATACAAGAGTCATCAAAAATGAATGGAGCGTCTTTTTCTAAGAGATGGGTGAGGGGCTTTGTGATCTTGGAGAAGTCCTTTATAAAACGACGATAAAAACCAGCGTGGCCTAGGAAACTTCTTATAACTTTTATGTTTGTAGGCGACGGCAACTTCTCAATAACTTCTATCTTGGCAACGTCTACCTCAATACCTTTAGCAGAAATTTTATGACCCAAAACTAACCCTTCCCTCACCATGAAATGGCATTTTTCCCAATTTAGGGCAAGGTTAGTTTCTTCGCATCGTACTAAGACTTTTTTGAGGTTTTCTAAACATCTATCGAAGGAATCGCCGAACACGGAGAAATCGTCCATGAATACCTCCATAATGCTTTCTACGTACTTGTCAAATATTACGAGCATACATCGCTGGAATGTAGCTGGCGCATTGCATAATCCAAACGGCATTCTTCGGTACGCGAAGGTGCCGAAGGGATAAGTAAACGTAGTTTTCTCTTGGTCCTCGGGAGAGATGGGTATTTGAAAGTACCCCGAGAGGCCATCGAGAAAACAATAAAAGCTATGGCCGGAGAGACGTTCTAAAATCTGGTCGATAAACGGTAAAGGAAAGTGGTCCTTGCGGGTGGCGTCATTTAACTTACGGTAATCTATGCACATACGCCAACCCGTCACCGTCCGCGTCGGGATTAATTCATTATTCTCATTACTAACTACGGTTATCCCTCCCTATTTTGGAACTACCTGAATGGGGCTAACCCACTTACTGTCCGAAATAGGGTAGATAATTCCTGCGTCTAATAGTTTCATAACCTCGCCCTTAACTACTTCTTTCATGTTTGGGTTTATACGGCGCTGAGGTTGGAAATTTTATGAAAAACGGAAAGATTTTCTTCCATTAAAATTTTATGGGTACAGAAAGATGGGCTTATGCCCTTGATATCAGAAATTTGCCAAGCAATAGCCCGGCGATGCTTACGTAGAACTAGAAGAAGTTTATCGTTCTGCGTATCCGTGAGGTAGGCCGAAACGATAACTGGTAACTTGGAGTCTTTTTCTAAGAAAGCATACTTAAGGTGTTCGGGAAGTTCTTTAAGTTCTAGGGTAGGGGGTTTTTCATAAGAGGATTTTGAGATTCTTTCTTTTTCAAAAATAATATCTTCATAAACTTTTTTATAAGGAACGTAATAAGTGGTGGGGCTAGCAGCTAAGAAGGCTTCTTGTAGTGATTCAGTGGGAAGAAAAGAGGAAGAACAAAAATCAGAAAATTCTTTTTCAAACTCAGAAAGACAATAAGAAGATTCATCACTTCCTTGTAGTGATTTCGTTGTAAGAGAAGAGGTGCAAAAAGTAGAAAATTCTTTTTCAAAGTCGGAGAGGCAGTAGGAAGAATCATCACTCACGGCGTCTACGAAAAAACATGAGTCATCGTTCGCTAAGGTGTTCTTCATCGAAGGGGTGATAGAAAATATGACTTCGTCGTCGCCTACTCGAAGAAAGAGCTTACCATTGCTTACGTCAATGATGGCTCGGGAGGTGGCAAGGAAGGGTCGGCCAAGGATCAGGGGAACCTCAACGTCTTCTTCGATGTCCAAAATGACAAAGTCCACCGGGAAGATGAACTTGTCGACTTTCACTAGAACATCCTCCACTATTCCTAACGGGTACATGACAGATCTATCGTCTAGCTGGATACTCATACGCGTGGGGTTAAGGCTACCAATCCCTAACTTTTTGAACAACAAAAAGGGCATCAGGTTTATACTCGCGCCTAAGTCGGCTAACGCGTGTTTAACAAAAAGATCACCGAAGTCACACGGGATAGAGAAACTACTCGGGTCACTGATTTTCTTCGGCAAACCATTTGTTAAAACGGCGGAGCACTCGGCGTTTAGCGTGACGTGCGAAAGATTCTCTAATTTCTTCTTGTTTGTGAGGAGGTCTTTAAGATATTTGGCGTATTTCGGCATCTGCGAAATAGCCTCGTGGAAGGGAAGATTAATGTGGATTTGTTTGAAGATTTCTAAGAAGCGGGAGTACTGATCATCTTGACGTTGTCTATTAAGTTCAGAGGGGTATGGAGGAGTTGAATTATTTTTGAAGATGGGTGGTGGAGTGAGATTATTTTCTAAAATAGGGGTGATTACTTCTTCAGCAGATGGCGGAATTTTTAAAATGGGAGCGGAGCTTTGATTTTTAGAGGCAGGAGCGGAGCTTGCCTCGGTCTCTTCACTTACCATACCGGAGACTTGCTTCCCACTCCGAAGAGTTATAGCTTTCGCTTGCTCTCTCGGGTTGGGTTCGGTATTGGAAGGAAGAGACCCTGTGGGTCGCTTAGAAATTATTTTCGCGAGCTGTCCTACCTGATTTTCTAAACTTTTTACGCTTCGGTTAAAGTTCTTATGGTAGCGTCATTTGTGGTGATATATTTAGAATGTAATTCCTCCAAGCTTGGAGGTTTTGGGTAATTTTGAAGAAGTGGTGGTGGTGCAGAAAAATCATTTTGCGGGGGTGGGCGCGTCGCATTCGATGGATTACTCCATGAAAAGTTCGGATGATTTCTTAAAGCAGGGTTATAACTATTCGGAAAATTAAAACCAGGCGGATGAAAATTCGCAGCAGAAAAATTATTAAAAGCAGTTCTAGGCATATTATTAACATAATCTAAATGTTCTGGAGTAGGGGTTGCAGATTCCCATACCTGAGGGGCGGAGGCAGCAGTCATCTCCGTTATCTTTTTGCTTAGGATTTCTACTTGCAGAGCGAGCTGGGAGACATTGTCCACTTCATAGATACCTGCAGGCTTGTTCGGGCGGGACCTAGGCATATTCAACTGATAAGTGTTCATGGCCATGTCCTCAAAAAGCTCAAGAGTGGCTTCCGGGGTCTTATGATTTAAAGTACCGCCAGAAGCTGCGTCTATCATTTGCTTCGTGCTTTGATTTAGCCCGTTATAAAACGTCTGCACTTGTAACCATATAGGCAGCGCGTGATGTGGGCATCATCTTAATAATTCTTTAAATCTCTCCCAGGTTTCGTAAAGGGTTTCAGAGTCTATTTGTCCGAAGGCAGAGATGTCGTTCCTAAGTTTTGCAGTTTTAGCTGGCGGAAAATACTTCGCAAAAAATTTTTCAGTTAATTCATTCCAAGTGGTTATGCTATTTTTCAGAAGTGTGTTAAGCCACTGCTTAGCTTTAGTTCTTAGAGAGAAGGGGAAGAGTCTCAGCCTGATCGCATCATTTGTGACACCATTTATCTTGAAGGTGTCGCAAATTTCAAGAAAGCTAGCTATATGTGCGTTCGGATCTTCATCTTGAAGTCCGTCAAATTGCACATATTGCTGCACCATTTGAATTATGCTAGGCTTTAGTTCAAAGTTATTATTTGCTATAGCAGGGTGGACTATACTCGATTCTGTTCCCTCGAGGTTCGGTCGTGCATAATAGGACTTAGTCCTTTGCATGGCCTCATCTACGTTGGGTTCTTCCATTCTTAAAGTAGCAAATGACTCGGAGTCCTCAACCGGCACTTGGATAATAGGACCTTGAAATCGCGATCTTCTCTGAAGAGTACGCTCAATTTCGTGGTCCAAGTCCAAAATAACCGACGGACTCCTGTGGGTCATGCACTAAAAGAATGGAAAAGAAGAAGAGGAAGAGAAAAAGGATAAACTAGAAAAAAGATTAGAAATTTTTTCCTTTTTGAAATAGATTTTTTTATAGATTAACTCCCGAACTTCCCAAGGACTACCCCGTGAAGGGTTCGCAAGGTACTAGACAAGACAGTGGCGCTTAAAGCCCTTTGCCCTTTTCGAGAGAATTAGGTGGCGTAGAAAAATTGTGAGGTTGGTTTCTATTAAGAGCGGTGATAAAAATTTTTTGATTTTTTTTAAAATTTTAAAGAAAGAGGATGAGAAAGAGAAGAGATAAAATTAATAGGTTCGTGTTTTCAAAATATCAACGGAAGTTGGTTTTCCCCTGCAACGGCGCCAAAAACTTGTTGCGCGCTAGGGTTCAAAGAAAATAAACGCAACCGAACTAGCATCCCGATGAGGCAAGTATACCTATCGAATTGTAGCAAGGGGACACAAGTGTCGTATTGAAATCCAGGAACTGTTGGCTATGCTTACTCACACGAATGCTATTATCTTATCGATGAAAAAACTAGGGTTCTAGAAAATCTAAGTGCAAGGGAGGAATTAAAGCTATACTAGAAAGATAACTACCGCAATTAAGTTAAGCTATTAAGCAAAGAACTATGCTAGAAAGGAAACTACTGCAGTTAATTAAAGAGCACAAGATAGGAGATTACTACGAAAGGTAGAAAATATGAAATGGAAATGCACCCGATCAAGATTCACCTCGGCTAAGGACGATTAAGAAAATGCGATAAAAATCTAAACTTAATAGGATAAGGGTCCTTGACCGTGGAGGTTCCTAAAGCTTGAACATGCTTCTCTCGAAGTCGTGCCCAACTGAGTTTAGGAAGGTCCGACCGACTCTCGTCTAAATCGGAAGCCTAAAACTCGCTTTACGCGGTGAACCCCACTATTGGATTTTACTACAATCCGGGAGATTTGGACGTTTGCCTCTCTCGAGGGGTGCGTACAACTCCCTTTACTCTTGAATGCCCACTTCATTCTTTCGGCCTCTCGGCTAGCCCAGAATGAAAGCAAAGGCGGAGAGTATATATCGAAAATATACCTCCAACCCGTGATTAATCAAGAGTATTTCAAGGCCCTAACCTAAAAAGGAAAAGATTAATTAAAACATCATAACATAATCGCTCTAACCTCGGATCATCAAGATCGATTACAAGGAGGATTAGTTAATCATAATGGAGTGGAGGGGGGGAGATGAGTAGAAAAGCATAAGAAGAACACAAGCTAAACAAGAACACTTTTATTAATAAAAAGGGGCAAGTTACACTATTGAAAAATTAAAATTACAAGTGCATGAAATTGAAATCCTATTCTAGCCCTACAAGTAGCACTAAGCAAGAGCAAACTTATAATAAAAGCTAAGACAAACTACAATTAAGCTAGGATTAATCAAAAAGTATAAAGAGAGGGGGAGAGAGAGAGAGAAAGCATGAAAAAGGATCAAGAAACAAAGGGGCAGCACCTCCCCCACTCAACCAAAGCTTGCTGAAATGAAGAGGGTGGGGGGCTCTATTTATAGATTTTTTTTCTCGGGTTGGTCACACCCTCCGACACGCCCTAGGGGGGGTGTGCCAGGGGGCGTGACAGTACTATGTTGACCTCGGGCTCTGGATTCTGGCGGGAGGGATGATTGCTTCGGTACGTCGGTGGTCACGCCCTAGGTCACGCCCGTGACATGGGGGCGTGACAGGCACGTCATGTCCAAATCATTGGTCGGAAATCCGTCAGTCACCGAAAAAGGAGGGTGTCACGCCCATGTCACGGGCGTGACATGGGGCGTGACAGTACTGTTTGTGTGCTGAGGCGGAACGGCATTTAATGCGGCGGCAGGCTTTGCGGCAGAGGGCGACACGCCCATAGTCACGCCCGGTGACACGCCCAGGGAGGGCGTGTTAGTGGGGCGTGACAGCGGTTTTGACCTTTTTCCTGTCCCTTCCAGCAGGAGTCCTGGGGATCGAGTGACACGCCCTAGGTCACGCCCAGGGAGGGCGTGACAGGGGGGCGTGACAGGTCATTTTGGCCAATTTTCTGGAAACCTGCAAAAAGATAAGAAAAAGTCAGCGGCAATAATATTTACATAAAAAAGATAAAAATAAACTAATAAAAGACATGATTTGTACACTATAAAATATAAAATACGATAATAGTTTAGGCTACAAAACGTATTATCAATCATCTATGCTAATTATAACTGGTTACCAAGAATTGTAATTTTCCCATTTATATATCCATTTAATTTTCATTAAGTTAAATCCATGAATTTGCCACTTTCCAAATAAAGTACAATAACTATGTTACTGGAAATTCTAGGAAAATTACTGCAGATGTAAATTGCTGAAATAATACCAATTACAAAAATTCATAGTCCTAAACAGTAATTTGGTCTATCAACACTCATATGACAAATATTACAAAAAGCCATTTAATGAGTTTTAAACTTATGGATGCGTCCAAAGATATTAATAAATTTACACAAGGTCACAAACACAAAACTAAATCACTAGGAATTTTCCCATAATATTCCTACTGTAAATTCCATCATTTTTAAATAATTTTCATAAAGGGCAAAATTGTAAATTCAATATAATTCAAAAATATAATCATCAAATAGACCCATAAAATTTCCAGAGATTAAATATTACTCCCTTGAGTTCTAAACCGAATTTGAGAATTTTAACTCATTAATGGCCCTATTTTTAAATTTTTATCTTTAAAGGCCTTAATTTTCAAAAATTCCAAATGATTGGATATTTGATCCCAAAAATCCCATTATTTCTGTTGGAGGTATATTTCACCCAAATAAACCTCTGATAAAAATTTCATAGACTTTTAATGTCCCAAATGGGCTAAGTTCCCATTATATAGATTTTTGCTAAAGGCACACCAAGCCTTTATTCAACAAACTCATGCAAGTGAGTTTACCCTACATACAGAGGTCCAAAGACGCTGAAATTTTTTTGTATAGGCTTATATTTTCCCCAAGGCCATGCCACTAAAATTTGGGGCCTTTTAGAGGTATAATACTTCAAAAATACCATTAATTTAAATAAATGTATTTTCTCAAAAACTATACGAAAACGTTTTCCAAAAATTCTAATTTTTGTACAGGGTCTAAGTTTCACCTAACCAAGCACATACCCAAAATATTGGGTCATGTGGGATTCTGGTTTGACATTGGCATTCAATCAAATTTCTACCCTAGCCTAGGACCAGTCCTAGTATATTGGTCCTACAGGGAGATCTACTGTCCCAAATCTTGGCTTTATGGTGGCAAATGAATGGTAAGACCTAGGGATAAAAATATAATTTTGGTTACTATCTCTGAATATTCCCCTAAGAGGCCTAAATATATCATGAAAACCCCACAAAAATACTGTGACATAATATTACTATTCATAATATAATAAATTAATTAATTTATTTAAATCGAAACGGGCGACATCCCGTCTTCATCCCCGATCAGCCAATGGTTGAGATAGAGCATGGCTGGGCCGACTTGTCTTGCTGTTTCAGGCCACCTGGGTCGGCGCCACCGCTGGAGATTATCGCTACCACCTTCATTATGGTAGTGGCTAGCGTTTCCCGGCTGTGAGGCTACCGGAGGTGGCTCCTCCGGCCATCCTGAGCAAGACGAAAAACTCATTTTTTGAGCTCACAACTCCCATGGTATCGGGCTCAATTGAGCCCGATGTCTCACCTAATCATTCTAGGAAGCTATCAAAGAGAGATATGAAGTGAAACGAACCGGAATTGAGGCTTGGCGGCGAGCTTGGCAGCGGTGAGCCATGGCCGAGCTTGCTCCGATGAGTCCTACCCATTTCCTGGTTTCTCCAGCGATTTCCTTGCTCCAGCACTCAAACTCCACTCGTTTCCTCGTTCTAAAGCTAATGGTGAGGCTAGTTTTGACTAGGAGTTGATGTATTGGGAGTTACTCCAAGGTGGGGTTCGGCCAAGCTTTGGTTGCTCCACCCATGGTGCCAAGTGGACATCCAGCAGCATATTCCTTCTGGAATGAGCTGGGAAGGCTTGCCAAGTATCTTGGACAGAAGGAATGAGGGCCACATGGCGCTCATTCCCTTTTCGATTGTAACATCCCTACCCGTTACATGGGATATAGTAGAAGGTCCGGCCGGGGCCCCACACCATATTCCACGAACAAACGGAGAGGTTACTTTATAATATTAAAACTACCAACGATTCCTAACACAGAGTATTCTAGCGGAAGCTTCAAGGTTAAAAACTTTGATGTAACACCCCAATATGTTAAGATGGGGTCAGGCTGGGTGATACGGCCTGAGATACGGGCGTGTCCTAGGGCGTGTCCAGGCACACGGCCTAGGACACGGGCGTGTCCTTTTCTCGAGGAGTCGACTCGAGTTCTCGAGAACTCATCGTCGAGAGGCAATACGGCCTGGGACACGGGCGTTTCCCAGGGCGTGTCCTGATCGGGAGAATATTGGGTGACGCTGAGAGGAATGGCGTTGAGTGGCTTTGAGTGTGGAACACGGTCTGTGACACGGGCGTGTCATAGGGGCGTGTTGGGCACACGTCCATGGACACAGGCGTGTGCCTTAGCCGTGTCCTTCTTGGGTGATTTGGTCTTGTGTTACAAAGGGTGACATGGCCAGTCACACGGTCGTGTCAAAGTTGACACAGGCGTGTCTTCCCTGTGATACGGGCGTGTGGAGCCCGTGTTTTGGTTTATTTTGAGTCGGTTCATACGCAGCTTGGGGGACACGGCCTGGGACACGGGCGTGTCACAGGCCGTGTAAAGTTAAATATGGAATTTTGGCCATATCTTGGCCATCCAATTATTTCTATTTGGATTCAATGGCCCTGGTATTTTCCTGTAGTGATAAGATTGAGTGTTAGCTTCTTCTCTCATTCTTATCAAGAGAGAAAAAGAAAGAGAGCTTGGAGGAAGGGGAAGGAGGAGAAGAGCAAGGCTTTGGTGGTGCTCCCTGTTGGGTACATTGAAAAATGTGTACTAGATTTGGAGAAGCCACAACTTAGTCAATGATATGCATCAATGCATATTTGATAGAAGTTTGAGTTTTATTGTGCAGGTTTAAAAATTTGAAGAAATTTTTTTTAAGTACACGTGTCGACACTTATGAAGAAGCTGTGTCGACACTCAGGAAACTTGTGTCCACACTATGGCAAGCTGTGTCGACACACATGCAAATTGTGCCGACACTCAGGAAAGCTGTGTCGACACATTGGCAATTTGTGTCGACACTTATAAAGAAGCTGTGTCGACACTCAAAGCTATGTCGACACCTAAACAAGCAGTTGTGTTGATATCCAGACTTGTGTCGAGAACTTACAATAGAATTGTGTCGACAACTTAAATCAAAAGATGAGTCGACACTGAGGAGCTATGTCGACACCAGAAGCAATTGTGTCGACACACAGGTCTTGTGTCGACACATCAACTCTCAAGAGGCTGTGTCAAGTTTAGAAGTAATTGTGTTGATACACTTTACTTGTGTCGACCCACACTCAACGCCATTTTACAAATACTCAATGCCATCTGTCTACAACAGAAATATTGAGACAAGAAGCTGATGTGTCGACACACAGGACTTGTGTCGACAAATACAATAAAAAGCAGTGTCGAGAAGAAGTATGACTGTGTCGACACTTGGAGTATTTGTGTCGACACCTTGAAGACTTGTGTTGACACTTAGCCAATGTGTGTCGACACATGTAAAACAATCTGTTGAGTGTTGTATGCTGAGTTTGATAGACATTGAAGAACCTGGTTATGTGACTGATGACTGACAGCTGTCATAACTAACTAGTCTGACACCACTGTCAGATCTGTCAGAAGTCTGTTATGAACTGGATTAGCCGGTAACCATGGAGGAAGCTCTATATAAGAGAAAGATCGGAAATGACATAATCAAGAATCAGAAACAATCAACGTTAAAAGATCTCTGGATCTTAAAGAAGAATTCTGACAGATCAAGGCCTATCTGTAAGAAAGATTCAGAGTTCAATCTGAATCAAAGGAAGAAGCTGACTGAAGATCAACTTCAACTTGAAGAGTAGATCCACCTTATTTGTCCTAATCAAGAAGCTTTGCAAATCTAAGTTAGGTTGGATCAGTAGATTCAGTTTGTACAAGAACTGATCAAGAAGACAACATCAACCGAGGAATCTAGCTGATGAAGTTTTTTGAAACTTATTACTCACAAATTCTTGTAGGATTTATTGTTAGATCTGAGATTGTAAGCCTAAATTATAAAGGCTGAGGTAGGGCAGTGTGCCTGAGGTAGGACATGTGGAAAGTCTGAGTTGTAAGCCTAATTATAAAGGCTGAGGTAGGGCTGAGGCCTGCGGTAGGATTCAGGGAAGAATCTGAGGCAGGACTTGTGTAAAGTCTGAGGTATAGGAACCATTTTGGGTTTTTAGTTTGTAAGATCTGCGGATCTAAGCCAGTGGAAGGAAGTTAGGCTGAATCTAGTTATATGCCAGATAGGCGAAGGGGGAAAGTGGATGTACCCATATCTTGGGGAACCACTATAGATCTGGTGTTTGTTGTGTTGTGTTTATTTTCTGTAGATATATTAATCAGTGCTGAAAGGATATAAATATTTGTTTGCCTAAAAATAATAAAGAGACTTAATAAGTTAAGAACCTATTCACCCCCCCCCTCTAGGTGTTTAGGGTCTTGAAACAAAGTCTTTCAAGTGGTATCAGAGAGAGGTTTCTGAAAAAATTGACCTAACAGTCAGAGGATTTCTCCAAGGCTAAAAATATACAACAAGAATGGGTTAGAGTGAAAATCAAAAGGAGTTTGGTTCTATGAAATTACCCATATGCAGGAAAGAATCTTTTGGCATTTGGAAAGAAAGGGTGACGCTATTTATGGAATCATATGATCCAAGAATTTATATCACAGTACAGGAAGGCCCCTTCGCCTAATATAGGTTTCAGTTCTTGATGCAAACATTCAAACTCCTAAGAGTTATTCAGAGATCACTAAGGATGAGATCATCTTTGCTATACAAGATAAAAGAGCTCAAGAAAATAATTGTAAGTGCCATAGATGATACAACATTCCAGAATCATGTGCACTGTAAAACATCCAAAGAAATGTGTGATACACTAATTGTCTATATGGAAGACACAGAAGAAGTCTGAGAGGACAGAAAGTCTATACTGAATTAGGACTATGAGAGCTTAAGGCAGAATAAAACTGATAGCATAGCTAAATGCTATAAAATGTTTTTCAGAATAGTGAATGAACTGATCACATATAGAAGAGTCTTCAGTACTTATGAAATAAATGACAAGTTTCTTAGGTCCCTAACAAAGGATTGGGACACTAAGATATGTGCCATCAGGGAAGTGGCAAAACTGGCTGAGACACCACCACCTATACTCTTTGGAAAACTGCTTTCATATAAAATACAGCTTACTGCTAGGAAAGAGGAAGAGAAGGGAACCAGATCTAAACATAAAGAAAGGTCAGTAGCCTTCAAGGCTGAGGGCTCAAGGAAGGGTAGGAGAAAATCTCCTTCTCCACCTAGAAGGAGTACTGAAGTAGAAGAAGGTGTTACTGAAGCATGTACATCAGATAGTCATACAGCTGATGAAGACTTTGCTGCTTTCACAAGACAATTCCAAAGGTTCATGAAGAAAAAGAATTGGAGAACAAGACCTTCATCTACATTCTATTCCAAGGATGAATACTACAGGAAAAAGAAAACTCCTACGGAGGACAGGTATGCTTCTAAACCTGGTAAACAATCTAACTCTAAGATTGTGTGTTATTGCTGCAACATGTCTGGGCATGTCACAGCTGAGTGTCCTGATAAAAGAAAGGAATCAAAGTACAAGAAGAAACAACAAATCAAAGGTAAGAAGGAGAAGTCTTTAGTGGCTAAGAAGGAAAAGAGTTGGACAGACTCTTCATCTTCAGAATCTGAAGAAGAAGAGGCAGAAGCATATGTTGGATTCTTCTCAAAAGAAGAGGATTCTAGGGAACTAGAATTCCTACAGATGCTGGACTCCATAAATGGAGTGAAAAACATTGTTGTAAAGGGTTGATGGATCAATCTGAAGAAGACAAGTGCCAGGATCAGCCTGGACCAAGAATGGTAAATTATTCACCCCTAGTCTCAGATTACTTTACAGGATCAGAATCGGAAGCATCTTCTTCAAAAGAAGTGGATGGATCTGAGTCTGAGGGGGATGTTCACCAACTCATTGATGAGTATGGTTGGCTGTTGCATGCTCTAAAGAAGAGCAAGTTTCTTGTTAAAGAGCAGGCCAAGGAGATTGAGTTTCTCAAACTGGCTGCAGCAGATTCAGCAAAACTGCTGGATCAAAAACTGAATGAGATTGCCAAATTGAAAAACATTAAAGTTATTCAGATGGGCACAATCTCATTCAAATAGAATCATATCAAGAAACTGGAGGGAAAACTTCAGCAAGAGAGAGAGCTAGTGGCAAAATTCTCCAAGCCAAAATCAGTCTTACCTTTGATAGACAATTTTGTTTCACAAAAAGGAAAGACTGGTCTAGGATATAAGGGAAGAACTAGAGCTACCAATTCTCAAAGAAAAGGTAAAGTCCCAGTTTAGCCTCAAGCTTTTAATCCCCCTATTTTCTTTAAGAAGGTAGTGAATCCTACTAATAGGTATGATCATGACATTACACATGGTCACTGTGAGCATGAAAATTTCATGAGCAAGGGTGCTAATGCCAATAGACCATTCTATAGGCATGCCCATCATATTCAAGAGGAGTTCTTGAAGAATGCTGTTCCAGCACCAACACTTAATAAGCCTACTGACAACAAAGTAAGAAGGCCTGTACCTAAGAAGATGTATAATAGGTTTGAGTGTTGGTGTTGTGGCAAGGTGGGCCACTTTGCTATGGATTGCTGGTTTAACTTAAGTGTTAAAACCAAAAGTAGGATTCTTGTTAGATCAGTCACAGGGTTTCAAACTAACAAGGACCTAGGACCCACTAGCAAGTTTGGTTCTAAGGGTAAGTGATTCATTATTTGTTGCAGGTAAATCCAAGTGACCATACCCCTATATGGTACTTTTATAGTGGCTGTTCCAGACATATGACTGGAATAAGGAGAATGTTGAGGGACTATGTGCCCATAAAGAATGGACCCAAAGTTATCTTTGGTGGATCAAAAAAGGGAATATCAAAGGATTTAGTAATATATCTTGTGATTCAATTACTATCACTAAAGTGGCTTATGTAAAGGGTTTAAAACATAACCTTATTAGCATAAGTCAACTTAGTGATCTAGGTTATGATATTTCTTTCCATAAAGGAGAGTGCCTAGTAAAAAGGTCAAGTGATCAAGAGATCATTTTGACTGGCACTAGGAAAGGAAATGTGTATTGCCTTAACCTAGAGTGTGAGTCTAACAACTCACCTATTTATTTGGTTGCAGGAGAGAAAGCTTCTCTATGTGTCAAATGGCACAAGAGATTAGCTCATCTGAAGTATAAGTCAATTGGACTGCTGTTCAGCATGGGATTAGTGAGGAATGGTCCTAAAGTTCAGTGCATAAAAGAGGGTGTGTGCTCAGCTTGCTAAAAAGGCAAGCAGACTAAGTCCTCTTTTCAGTCACTTGATATCAAAGATTCAAAGAGATGTTTGTATCTAATGCATATGGATTTGTTTGGTCATATGCCAGTCCATAGTCGTGGTAGGAAAGCATACACACTTGTTGTGGATGACTATTCTAGATTTATATGGGTTTTCTTCTTGAGGAAGAAATCTGAAACCTCAACTATTTTCCGAACTTTTGTCAGAAAAATTCAGAATGAATACAACAGCTCAGTGGTCAAAATCAAAAGTGACCATGGAACTTAATTTTAGTCTGAATGTATGACACAATTCTATGAAGAACTTGAGATTTATAAGGAATTCTCTTCACCTAGAACTCCTCAGCAAAATGGTGTTGCCTAAAGAAAGAATATGACTCTAATTGAAGCCAGTAGAACTCTACTGAATGACACTACTCTCCCTGAATAATTCTGGGTTTAGACAGTAAATACTATATGTCATGTGTTCAATAGGGCCTCCATCAACAAGAAACACAAGATGACTCCCTACCAGATTTTAAAAGGCAGAAAACCAAACATATCCTATTTCAGAATCTTTGGTAGTAAGTGTTTTGTACTAGTAAATGGTAAACACTACCAAACTAAGTTTGCTGCCAAATCCCTAGAAGGGATATTTGTTGGGTAAAACAACCATAGTAGAGCATAAAGAATCTACACCTTTACTACTCAAGTTGTAGAAAAATCTGTGCATGTTGTATTTGATGAGTCAATGTTTATTAATAGTGAATTGTCTAGTTCTTCAGTTAGTTCTACAGGTCTAACAGATAAGCTGGACAAGCTGACCATCAATGAAGATGTTCCTGCTAAACTGGATGAGGATAAAGATGTCAGCTATCCAGGGGGAGATCAAGTCCCTCTGGGTGAAGAAGAAAAAGTGGAGCAACAAGATGAAGAAACTGGAGATAGCCATAATGTAGACAGAATTCCTCCAGCAAGGAGACACATGAAGGATCATCCAGCTCACCAGATCATTGGTGATGCAAGTCAAGGTGTTATAATAAGGAGCAGGAGCATGAACACAGTTTTGTGTTCTAGCTTCCTGTCTCAGATAGAACCCAGGAAGATTTAAGAGGCTATGCAAGACACCAACTGGATTGATACAATGCAAGAAGAGCTCAGTCAGTTCAAAAGGTGTAAGGTTTGGGAACTGGTGTCAAAACCTAAGGATCACAACATAATAGGAACTAAGTGGATCTACAGGAACAAGCTTGGTGAGAATGTCACAATAGTAAAGAACAAGGCTAGACTGGTAGCAAAAGGCTACAGGTAAGAGGAAGGTATTGATTTTGATCAAACTTTTGCTCCAGTGGCAAGGCTGGAGGCAATAAGGCTGTTCTTGACCTATGCTGCATATTAAGGGTTAAAAGTATATCAAATGGATATGAAATCAGCATTTCTGAATGGTGATTTAAAGGAAGAAGTCTATGTAGAACAACCCTCAGGTTTTGTAGACTCTCACTTTCCTGATTATGTGTATAGGCTTAGGAAAACTCTATATGGTTTGAAACAAGCTCCAAGGGCTTGGTATGAAACCTTGTCTGCCTTCCTCATTGAGAATAAGTTCTCTAGAGGAAAGATAGACAAAACTCTATTCTATAGGGAATCAAAAGGCAAGATAATACTAGTCCAGATATATGTGGATGGCATTATCTTTGGTTCTACTGAAAACAACCTTTGTAGGAAGTTTGCCAAACTTATGCAAGGGAAGTTTGAGATAAGCAGTATGGGTGAGCTGAAGTTCTTCTTGGGACTTCAAGTTAGATAGACTGAGAGTGGGTTGTCCATATCCTAGTCTAAGTTCACCAAGGAGGTTATTAAGAATTATGGTTTGGACTCAGCTTCTACAATGAAAACTCCAATGGGAACCAATATGCATATTTGCAAAGATGAAGCAGGGAAACCTGTTGAAGTGTCTTTGTATAGAGGGATAATTGGCTCCCTATTATACTTGACTGCTAGTAGACCTTACATCATGTATGCAACATGTGTCTGTGCTAGGTATCAAGCATGCCCTAAGGAATCTCATTATACTGCAACTAAAAGAATTTTGAGATATTTTAAGGGAACACCTAATCTAGGCCTTTGGTACTCTAAGAATAGAGATTTTCTATTAACAGGTTTCTCAGATGCAGATTTTGCTGGATGCAAGGAAGACATAAAGTACTACAGGAACCTGTCAGTTCCTTGGTTGGAGGCTTGTGTCATGGAGCAGCAAGAAGCAAACTAGTGTAGCTATATCAACAGCTGAATTAGATTATATAGCAGTAGGTAGCTGCTGTGCACAATTGATGTGGATGAAGCATCAACTAGAAAATTATGACATCCAGGTAATTAAAATACCATTATTTTGTGATTCTACAAGTGTTATTTCTATTGCTAAGAATCTTGTGTCACATAGTAGGACCAAACATATAGAAATAAAGTTTCATTTTATAAGAGAACATATTGAGAAGGAAAATATTAGTCTAGAGTTTGTAAAAAAAATAATCAAATAGCTGATATTTTCACAAAACCACTGGATGAAACTAAATTCAATAATTTCAAATTTGAATTAGGTATGTTGAACCTAGAATAGGTTAACAAAAGTTTCCATGAGTAGCATATGTTAGCACCAAATTTCTCTTGAAATTTGTCTAAGTACAAGTTTGTGTCGACACAAGCAAGTTATGTCGACACACTCAGTATGTTGTGCCGACATAGGAAAAGGATGTGTCGACACAGAAACAGTATTTGTGTCGACAAGAGAATAGGCATCGACACAACCTTGTCGAGACTATATATCGATAGGATATTTATGTCGACACAAAAAGTTGGTGTCAACACAACTCTATCGAGACTTAAGTTATCTGTGTGGACACTGACGCAAGTATGTCGACACAGACTCAAGTATGTCGACACATAAATGTGTCGACTTAAAATATGTTGTGTCGACTTAAAATATGTTTTGTCGACTTAGAAATTAGTATGTCGACACATTGTCATGTCAACTTAACTTAAGTTCTGTCAAGACCTAGGTCATTGTTGTCGACATAAAAATAGATTTGTCGACTTAAGCCCGACTTTTGATCTGCCCTTTACTCATGTACTATTAATAGGTAAATCCAAAATCTTGTAAAATACGCTATCAGAAATTCTGACTCTACACCTTCTGATGACTTAGACCTTCTCTTCTCTTCTCCTCTAAAACTTACGACAATGGTGCCACACCAAGATGATAAGGTTAATGAAGGGTATGAAATGGTTCGTGATGGTTTCACGATAGCTTCTAGTGAAATTCAGGGAGTTATAGCCTTAATTTCTTAAAATGGATTAGAATTCTTGGTCTCTGAATCAACCAAAATATGGAAAAAGGAAGTAATGAAGTTCTACACAACCACTACTGTGGACTCTGACGGAAAGAAAATCAAAGCATCCATTCAAGATACCCAAGCGAAGCTCACTTTGAAATCTATCAGGAAAGCATTACATCTTCTATTGATTAAGGAAATAGACGAAATTGCTCCTTCCCAAATAACTAAAGCATTAAGTTGGTGTTGACTGAGTCCCAACATAAAGATCTGATCATCAATCAATAGAAAAGGGATGAATTCCCAAGGAAAATTTCTTTTTGAAGTTGTTGGCAAGGTGATCATCTGCAAGACTGGTGGACATGATAAGATATCTGCCCACATGTTCAATCTGATGGTAAGGGTTATATTTAATATTAACACTGACTGGGCAGCAGTTGTGTTTGATAAAATTCAAGAAGGAATCAAAAAACCTAATCAGGGAAGGATCCTCAGTATTTGCTTAATATTAGTAATTCCCGATGTTCTGAAACATGCAAATTGTTCCAAGATAAATAACATGAGAAGAATGGATGTAAGGATTCTATCTAGGTGGGATAGAGTTCTGACACAAGAAGTCCCTGCTCCTAAGGAGCACACTAAGAAAGGCAAGAAGAAGAAGGAAGTGGTGGTACAGGCTAACTCCTCCAGTGATTCTGAGGAGGCAGTTATCTTCAGTTCTGATGAAGACCAGTAACAACAAGATGTTGATGCTCAAGCAAAGGATAATGAGCATCAGGAGCAACAAGTTGAGTCTACTCCAGGGGGAGAAAACCTAGAAAAAGAAACTGAGTTTCCTGCCCAAGGGGAAGGTATTGATACTGCTGTCTTGGATAGTGACTTAGCTACAGATACAATAATGAATGATGTATCTGTAATCAACTTTGCAGCTGAAGTAACTGATAAAAATGATGCTCAATATGAGCCAGTAAATATCTTCTCCACAGACTAGTGATGTATTATAGTATTCTCTTCCAAAATTTTTCAAAGGGACACTTTTTTTTACACAACAAAAGTGGTCTTTATAAGTGGTCTTAGTCTTTTCATTAGTTTTTTTAAAAAAAACTAATCTTATTCCATCTGAACAGATACAACAGGAATTTATAATGAAAGAATTGTTTCCTGATTCTCTTCCTGATAGGACTGAGGGGGAGGACATTGAAAAAGTAAAGGAAATCCCAAGGACTGAGGGGGAGTTATCCAAGGATACCCCAGCTGAAAAGGACACTGTTGATATTGAAAGTACATCTGAATCTTCTGAAGATGAAGAAGCCACATTGGCTAAGAAAAGAAAGTTGGTTGTGTTAAAGAAGAAGAGTTATGGTTACAAGAAGGCTTTGCAAGTGGGAACAACACCATCAACTGTGGACTTCAGTTCTTTTCTAGTCCAGATGCAACTAAAACTGGATAATCAAAGGCAGACTATAGAAAAATATGTAGATGAAACTCATAAGGAGTTACAGTTTTAGTTGGCCCAGGACATCAAATCCATAAGATTTGAAGTAAATCAAAATAAGAAGGAGATGACAGATTGCTTCCATAAAGGAGGAAATGTTGTGGTGTTGCTGGCCAAGCAACAACAAGATATACAAGCTAAAGTAGATGAGATTGAAGTAAAGCAGTGATATGTCCTAGAGAATTAGATTAGAATGAATGAAAATCTAAAAGATTCCCATCATGAAATATTGAAAAAGCTCACTGATTCTAGCACTACTCTGAAAGATGAAATCTCAAAGAAAATCCAGGATGATATATCTGCTGTCAAAGCCACATTCCAAGAATCTCAGGAGAAAATAAAAACCTTCCTGACAAAATTTAGAGCTTATTTTAAAGAGGGTACTGAATATATAGCTGATCAAGTCAGATTCCAAAAGGAAGATTTAAGAGATCATATTGCATGAGAAGTCATAAAGGGGGAGAGAGTACTAGTCAAAGCCGGCTCTGACAATTCTAAATGGACTACCAATAGAATCAGAGCCACTCTTGGATATCCTCCTCTGTGTGATGATGCAAATGTAGCTAATTCTGGGATTCAACCTGATTATTTATAAAGTGATTAACCTGAAGTTGCTCAGGTGATCTACCCCCCAGCTGATTTTTATATGGTTCAAGAAGAAGTGCTGAAAATGTATAGTCCTCCACCATAGGTACAAAATGTAATTCTTGAAAAGGTTGAAATGTCAGAAGCTGGATTGGAAGCTCAGAAGGAAGCTCAACTCTCCAAGAAGAGATTCAGAGAGCAGGCTGAGCTGAAGCCAGATTTTGAGCAATGGAGCCCAACTTCTAGGAATATCATTCTTACTGCCTAGAAAGCTGTTAAGGATAAGACCCATGACAGGGGTAAGTGGTATTCTGAGCAAGAATGGATCAAATATCAAGCTGGACAAGAGGCAATTCTAAAACATAGAAGAAGTGATAAGGCTGGGAAACTACCTGCTAATGCTCAAGAGCCAATCAAGTACTTCCCCAAACCTTTTCACTATTTTGAAAGACAAAAGATCAAGGCTGAAGAATTGAAGAAAAAAGCTCTCAAAGGTAAAAAGCTAGCTGAAGATGCTGAACCTTCTTTGTAGGCTAAAATCAAGCCTGGCAAAGGGATAGTTATTAAGGAGCCTAGTCAATAATAGGATTGCAAGGTTTATGTAATAGAACAATGTATTACTTTTCCTTTTATTCTATAAGAAATTCTTGTAAACCATAATTTTACTGATTAATGAAATTTGATTCAGTATTAAGTGTGTGTTGTTTACATTGATTATGAAATTATCTGCTCTGAAATGTTTCTACTTCTATTACAATTTTGTTTTATCTAAAGAGATGTATATCTTTGACTAAGGGTTATGACTTCTCTAAATAGGGGAAGATTATTAGGTACATTGGAAAATGTGTACTAGATTTGGAGAAGCCACAACTTAGTCAATGATATGCATCAATGTGTATTTGATAGAAGTTTGAGTTTCATTGTACAGGTTTAAAAATTTGAAGAAAAATTTTCTAAGTACAAGTGTCGACACTTATGAAGAAGCTGTGTCGACACTCAGGAAACTTGTGTTGACACTCTGGCGAGCTGTGTCGACACACAGGCAAATTGTGTCGACACTCAGGAAAGCTATGTCGACACACTGGAAATTTGTGTCGACACTTATAAAGAAGCTGTGTCGACACTCAAAGCTATGTCGACACTTAAAAAAGCAGTTAAGTCGACATCCAAACTTGTGTCGATAACTTACAACAGAATTGTGTCGACAACTTAAATAAGAAGATGAGTCGACACTCAGGAGCTATGTCGACACCAGAAGCAATTGTGTCGACACACAGGACTTGTGTCGACACATCAACTCTCATGAGGCTGTGTCAAGTTTAGAAGTAATTATGTCGACACACAGGACTTGTGTCGACACAAACTCAACTCCATTTGACAAACACTCAACGCCATCTATCTACAACAGAAATGTCGAGACAAGAAGCTGCTGTGTTGATACACAGGACTTGTGTCGACATATACAACAAAAAGCAGTATCGAGAAGAAGTATGACTGTGTCGACACTTGTAGAAGTTGTGTCGACACCTTGAAGACTTGTGTCGACACTTAGCCTAAGTGTGTCGACACATGTAAAATAGTATGTTGAGTGTTGTATGCTGAGTTGGACAGACATTGAAGAACCTGGTGACTTGACAGCTGTAATAACTAAACGGTCTGACACCACTATCAGATCTAAAAATAGTCTGTTATGAACCGAATCAGCCGGTAACCAAGGAGCAAGCTCTATAAAAGAGACAGATTGGAAACAACAGAATCAAGAATAAAAAACAGTCAACGTGAAAAGATCTCTGGATTTTAAAGAAGAATTTTGATAGATCAAGGTCTGTCTGCAAGAAATATTCAGAGTTAAATCTGAATCTAAGGAAGAAGCTGACTGAAGATTAACTTCAACTTGAAGAGTAGATCCAACTTATTTGTCCTAATCAAGAAGCTTTGAAAAGCTCAGTTAGGTTGGATCAGAAGAATCAGTTTATACAAAAACTGATCAAGAAGACAACATCAAAAGAGGAATCTAGCTAGTGAAGTTGTTTGAAACTTATTACTCACAAATTCTTGTAGGATCTATTGTTAGATCTGAGATTGTAAGCCTAAATTATAAAGGCTGAGGTAGGGTAGTGTCCCTGAGGTAGGACTTGTGGAATGTCTGAGTTGTAAGCCTAATTATAAAGGTTGAGGTAGGGCTGATGCCTGAGGTAGGATTCAGGGAAGAATCTTAGGTAGGACTTGTGTAAAGTCTGAGGTATAGGAACAATTTTTGGTTCTGAGTTTATAAGATCTGCGGATCTGAGCCAGTGGAAGGAAGTTAGGCTGAATCCAGTTATCTACTAGATAAGCGAAGGGGTAAAGTGGATGTACCCATATCTTAGGGAACCACTATAGATTTGGTGTTTGCTGTGTTGTGTTAATTTTCTATAGATATATTAATCTGTGCTCAAAAGAGATAAATATCTGTTTGCCTAAAAATAATAAATAGACTTAATAAGTAAAGAACCTATTCACCCCCTCTAGGTGTTTAGGGTCTTGAAACAAATTCTTTCTCTCCTGCAGTACGATTTGAGATCCGAGGCTCGTTTAGTGGAGGAAAACCTGCTACGGTGCTTTCCAACCGGCCAGATTTTCAATGGCTCCCAAGACATCGTCAAGGGTAACGATCTTCCTTCTTGGACATGTGAAGTCCTCCTTTATGCATGAGTAAGGAATCCCCTCTACCAAAAGGTGGAAAAAGTGAGTGATTCCAGTGGGTGATAGTTGTTATCCCCAGATTGAGTCTGCGTATAGACCCGGAAAAGTGTAGTACAGGATAGGCATGCTGTGTGAAGCTAATCTGGACATGTTGGTCTGGATAGGTGATGTTGCATTAACGCACCGGAGAAGACTCTGCGTATACTCTTGTAGTTAGTTTGGTCATTGGGTTATTCCTGTGAAGGGGAGTAGCAGGAAGTACTGGAATATGGAACTCCAGGAAAATGCCCTTGTGATGTTTGTGTTGTAGCTACGATGTAGCGAGTCCTTGATGGACGATGAAGCCAGTCCTAGTTGGACAGTGTGGCTATTGTTACGCCAGTCCTTGGCGGATGTTATGGCGATTGGGAGCTGCGAGCTCTAGAAGGCCTCGTGCCGAACAGAAAAGGTGAAGCCAACCCGCGCCTTTTATTATAGCCGCAAGTACGATGTGCTTGGTGAGGGCAAGGTGAGTTGAGCAACGGGGGGTGGTGGATCTGTACCTGCGTTATGTTGACTATACAAGGAAGTGCCAAGGCATTGGGCTTTCGTTAGTAGCATAATGAGAGTCTTAGGCATGTGCGCCATTAAGACTAAATGCTCAATGGTGTTGATCCCGGTTCACCGGTGTACCCAAAAGTGTGCCTGAGAGCACAGATTGTCGGGTCAGGTGGCTGATGGTTGTGATGGATTGCTTGTGCGTGAGAGCAATATATGTATATTATCTGCCAATTGCTATATTGCTCTGTAGGGAAGGAATGCCTCTACCCCGGGAAAGGGGTAGGATTGTTATAAATTGGTCAGCTGAATGATGACCGTTGTCTTGTTTGCAACCTTTTTGGTGGATTATCCCATTGCAGGTGCTCGATAGCCGAGCGGAAAATGAAGGGCTAATGCCCCTGCTGCTATTGTTGCCGCTCTTGCTGTTGCTACTAGCCCTTGAAAGCTAGCTTTTGTATTTTCTGTTATTCATGTATGGCCGGCCTGCGCGCCGATGTCAGCAATCTATACTGTTGAAAAAGGACGGAGGAAACTCAAAAGGTCACTTTGACCACCTTTTTGTGAGAAGGAGAGGCGAGGTTATGGTGGGACGAGGTTGAGTTACACCATTTTGCGGGCAGGCAATTGACCCAAGTATCAATTGAGCAGTTCTCTCGTATGTTTTTGGCTAAACATCTTCCAGCGGCACAACGCATTGCTATGGAGAATGAGTTCAAGCGGATAACGCAAGGAGAGTCTAGCGTTGATGCGTACCTACATGAATTTACAAGATTGGGACGGTATGCAGGAACAATCTTCGCCGATGAACAAAGAAAAACAAATCGGTTCTATGAAGGATTGCGGGATGAGTGGAGGTTCCTGCTTTCTAGCTCAGTGAACCAGGGATTTCAGGCTTTGGTTTATACGGCGGGTGCACTGGAAAAGGACATGACGCGGGTGCAAGGTAGGAAGGACTTGGCTGTGGTAAAGCCCAAGTTCAAAGAACCCCGCTCTGGCAAATCATACTACAAGAAGAAGTGGGGCAAGAGGTCCAAGCCTTCGGGGCAAACTTCTAGGACGGTTACATCGAGAGCAGCGTCGAGGCCGGAGTCTCGTACATGCTTTAACTGTGGCAAAGTGGGGCATTTAGCCCGTGATTGTCGGGTTGCTCAACCCAAAGAAGAAAAGAAGATTGGTGCATCTTATGCTGAGAAGGGCAAAGTAGTGGTTGATTCCTCTGCATCGCAGGCACAACCCAGTGTCTACAATCTTGGCCAACAGGAGGCTATCAAGCAAAGTGACGTCGTCATAGGTACGAGTTAAGTTAATACTTGTTGTATTGATTGCATATTTTGTATGTAGCTTGTGCATGATGTGTGTGATGAAGGCTTTGTCCTGATTTGGAACAATCTAGCGAGAGCCCTATTTGATACGGGTGCTTCGCATTCTTTTCTGTCTAAGGACTTCGTAACTCGAGTTGGAGTACCGAGTCATGTGACGATAGATGGTGTAAAGGTGCTACTACCTAATGGTTGTATCATGCTTACGGATAGGACTTACGATGTGGACGTGCTTATAGGAAATCGAGATTTCGGATTGAGGGCATCCGTGCTGCCGCTATCAGAGTTTTATGTGATCTTTGGCATGGACTGACTCTCGGAGCAACGTGCCTTGATTGATTGCACTTCCAAGGAGATTACACTGGGAAAGAATACCAAACTTGAGACAAAGTTTGCTGGTATGCGAGGAGTTGGAGGGACCTTGTTGTCTGCACTCCAATTCGTTAGTGCTGTTCGGAAGGGCACAGAGTTATTCTTCACGCTTATTCAGGCTGTTGAGCCAAAGGAAAGTGTAAGTGAAGTTCCGATTGTGTCGGAGTTTGCAGATGTGTTTCCTAAGGATCTTCCTGGGTTACCGCCCCAGCGGGAGATTGACTTCGCGATTGAGTTGGTGCCCGGTGCAAAACCTGTGGCCCGCTCGCCATAACGCGTTGCGCCAAAGGAAATGGCTGAACTTAAAGTCCAATTGCAAGAATTGTTTGAGCAGGGATACATACGCCCAAGTATGTCACCTTGGAGTGCGCCTGTTCTATTTGTGAAAAAGAAAGACGGTAGTTTGCGGTTATGTATTGACTACCGCGAATTGAATAAGCTGACGGAAAAGAACAAATATCCAATTCAATGGATCGATAACCTATTTGATCAGCTAGCGGGGTCAACCATCTATTCAAAGTTGGATTTGAAATCGGGTTATTATCAATTACGGATTCGGTAAGGCGATATTCCCAAGATAGCGTTTGGGACACGCTATGGTCATTATGAATTCACGGTGATGTCGTTTGGCTTATGTAATGCGCCTTCAGTATTCATGGATCTAATGCACCGGACGTTCCGAGAGTACTTTGATTTATTCGTAATTGTGTTCATTGATGATATTCTTGTGTACTCTCAGTCGGGTGATGATCATGAAAACTATTTGCGGTTCATGATTCATACCCTGCGGAGGAATAAGCTGTATGCCAAGTTCTCAAAGTGTGAGTTCTGGCTATCGTCAGTGGCTTTTCTGGGTCATATGGTAAGTGGAGAGGGCATAGAAGTTGATCCGACAAAGATAAGTGCCATACGGGATTGGCCAGTGATGTCTTCACTGGCCGAAGTTAGGAGCTTTCTTGGCTTGGCAGGTTACTATAGACGGTTTGTAGAAAACTTCTCACGGATTGCTTTACCTCAGACCACGTTGACGAGAAAATATCAGAAGTTCATTTGGACATCGGAGTGTGCGCGAGCTTTTGAAAACCTAAAGAGTCGTTTGACCACGGCGCCTGTGTTGACATCGACATGTGGTACAGACGACTATGAGATCTACAGTGATGCGTCAGGGAGCGGCTTAGGCTGCATTCTTCTACAATTTTGTAAAGTAATTTCTTATGGCTCACGCCAGCTAAAAGTGCATGAACGAAACTACCCCGTTCACAATTTAGAGTTGGCGGCGGTAATCTTTGAGCTAAAGTTGTGGCAGCACTATCTTTATGGGGTTAAAGTAGATATCTATACAGATCACAATAGCCTAAAGTATTTGTTAGACCAGAAGGATCTGAATATGCAACAATGGAGATGGATGGAGTTCCTTGGGGACTACACTTTCGATATTCACTATACTCTCGGGAAGGGAAATGTGGTCGCTGATGCTTTGAGTCGTAGGGCGGCAGTATGGGAAAACTAGTTGCAGAGGCATGATGTGCGACTAATCTAGGAGATGGAAGCATTAGAGATATCTTGTGTTGACAAGGATGCTACGACCGACGCATGCTTGAATTGGACGGAGGTATAATATGACCTTTTGGATAGAGTTCGGCGGGCAACAGAGCTTGATGAAAGTCTCCACCGCTATACAAAGGATGGGCCTGGTGACCAATTCTCCTGGGATGATGGATTATTGTGAAAAGATGATCGATTATGCGCCCCAATTACGGGGAAGTTGAGAGAAGAATTGATGTACGAAGCGCATTTTGACAAGTACTAAATTCACCCAGGGAGCACAAAAATGTACAGAGACATGAAAAAGTTGTTCTAGTTGCCTGGACTAAAGAAAGACATAGCACGTTATATAGCAGAATGTCACACTTGTGCTTTGGTAAAAGTGGAATGCAAGAAGCCTGGTGGTTTCCTGAAGTCCTTACCGATTCCAGAGTGGAAGTTTGATGATATTTCAATGGATTTCGTGAACGGGTTGCCGAGATCTCAACGCGGTCATGACTCTATCTGGGTGGTTGTAGACTGGTTGACAAAACTGGCTCACTTCCTTCCAAATAAGAGAGATGATTCAGTGGAAACCTTGGCTAAACTCTATGTGGAACAGATTGTTCGACTGCACGGTGTTCCTCAGAGCATTGTTAGTGATCGTGATGGGCGATTTACCTCAACTGATTGGAGGTTAATTCATCAAATGTTGGGTACAAAATTAGCACTCAGTACGGCCTTTCATCCCCAAACGGATGGCCAGACTGAGCGAACCAACAGGACGATGGAAGATATGCTTCGTATGTGCGCCCTAGATTTCGGTAAGAAATGGGAAGAGTACATTTATTTGGTTGAATTTGCTTATAATAACAGCTACCAAGCGAGCATCAATATGACACAATTTGAGTCTCAATATAGTCGTAAATGTCGTACACCATTAGCTTGGGCGGAGTTAGGCGAATCCAAGATGAATGGGCGGAAGGAAGTCGAAGAAGCTACCTCTATAATATGCTCTATTTGGGAGAGGCTATTGATAGCCCAAGATCGACAAGCAAAGTACTACAATGCCAAGCATCGGAACGTTGAGTTCGCAGTGGGCGATTGGGTCTATTTGATGATCAAACTTTTCAATGGCGTATCTCGGATTCACCGGTTGAAAAAGCTAAGTCCAAGATACCTTGGTCCGTTTGAAGTGGTGGAGCGAATCGGGGAAGCTTCTTATCGACTAGCTCTTTTAGCAGAATTGAGTGGATTGCATGATGTCTTCCACATCTCAGTACTTCGCAAAGCCGTCAAGGATCCAGCTCAAGTAGTTGAGAATGATCGTGTACCGGTCGATTATGGGCTAATGACGAAGGTTAGACCCATTCGGATCGAGGATCGAGCCGAGAAATAGTTGCAGAACAAGATAATCGGAATGGTCAAAGTCCGGTGGGACAATTGTGGCCGAGAGGAGCTAACATGGGAGTGTGAGAAAACCATACGAGCTGAGTTTCCCGAACTCTTTGTATAAACTATTGACCGTGTACATTTTGTTATAACAGCTCTTTTAATGTTATAGCTTTGTGATTCCTATTTATTTACTGAGTACAAATTTCGGGATGAAATTTATCTTCAGGGGACGAGGATTGTAACACCCAAAAATCTTAAGATGGGGTCATGCTGGGTGACACGGCTTAGGACACGGGCGTGTCCCAAGGCATGTCCAGGTACATGGCCTAGGACACGGGCGTGTCCCAGGGAGTGTCCTTTTCTCGAGGCATCGACTCGAGTTCTCGAGAACTGATCGTCGAGAGGCGATACGGCCTGGGACACGGGCGTGTCCCAGGGCATGCCCTGCTCGGGAGAATATTGGGTGTCACTGAGAGGAATGGAGTTGAGTGGAGTTGAGTGTGGAACACGGCTTGTGACACGGGCGTGTCATAGGGGCGTGTTGGGCACACGACCATGGACACGGGCATGTGCCTTAACCGTGTCCTGCTCGGGTGATTTTGGCTTGTGTTACAAAGGGTGACACGGCCAGTAACATGGCCGTGTCAAAGTTGACACGGCCGTGTCTGCCCTGTGACACGGGCGTGTGGAGCCCGTGTTCTAGTTTATTTTGAGTCAGTTCATACACCGCTTGGGGGACACGGCCTGGGACACGGGAGTGTCACAGGCCATGTCAAGTCAAATATGGAATTTTGGGCAGATCTTGACCATCCAATTATTTCTATTTGGATTCAATGGCCCTGGTCTTTTCCTACAGTGATAAGACTGAGTGTTAGCTTCTTCTCTCATTCTTATCAAGAGAGAAAAAGAGAGAGAGCATGGAGTAAGGAGAAGGAGAAGAAGAGCAAGGCTTTGGTGGTGCTCTCGCGATCTGATTCGAGATCCGAGGCTCGTTTAGTGGAGGCAATGCTGCTGTGGTGATTTCCAACCGGCCAGATTTTCGATGGCTCCCAAGAGATCGTCAAGGGTAACGATCTTCCTTCTTGGACATGTGAAGTCCTCCTTTATGCATGAGTAAGGAATCCTCTCCACCAAAAGGTGGAAAAAGTGAGTGATTCCAGTGGGTGATAGTTGTTATCCCCAGCTTGAGTCTGCATATAGACTCGGAAAAGTGTAGTACGGGATAGGCATGTTGTGTGAAGCCCAACTGGACATGTTGGTCTGAATTGGTGATGTTGCATTAATGCACCAGAGAAGACTTCGCGTATACTCGTGTAGTTAGTGGGGTCTTTGGGTTATGCCTGTGAAGGGGAGGAGCAGGAAGTACTGGAATGTGGAACTCCAGGAAAATGTCCTTTTGTTATTTGTACTGTAGCTACGATGTAGCCAGTCCTTGATGGACGATGAAGCCAGTCCTAGTTGGACAGTGTGGCTATTGTGACGCCAGTCCTTTGCGGACGTTATGGAGATTTGGAGCTGCTAGCTCTATAAGGCCTCGTGCCGAACAAGAAAGGTGAAGCCGACCCACGCCTTTTATAATAGCTGCAAGTACGATGTGCTTGGTGAGGGCAAGGCGAGTTGAGCAACGGGGGGGTGGTGGATTTGTACCTGCATTATGTTGACTGTACATGGAAGTGCCAAGGCATTGGGATTTTGTTAGTAGCATAATGAGAGTCTTAGGCATGCGCGCCATTAAGACTAAATGCCCAATGGTGTTGAACCCGGTTCGCCGGTGTACCCAAAAGTGTGCCTGAGAGCACAGATCGTCGGGCCTGGTGGCCGACGGTTGTGATGGATTGCTTGTGCGTGAGAGCATAATATGTATATTATCTTTCAATTTCTATATTGTTCTGCAAGGAAGGAATGCCTCTGCCCCGGGAAAGTGGTAGGATTGTTATAAATTGGTCAACTGAATGCTGACCGTTTCCTTGTTTGCCACCTTCTGGGTGGATTGTCCCTGTGCAGGTGCTGGAGAGCCAAGCGGAAAATGAAGGGTTGATGCCCCTACTGCTGTTGTTGCCGCTCTTGCTGTTGCTACTAGACCTTGAAGGCTAGCTTTTGTATTTTCGGTTATTCATGTATGGACGGCCTGCGCGCCGATGTCTGCAATCCATACTATTGCAAAAAAAACTGTAAGGCCTTAAGGCCAGACTGTAGTATCTGTTATGCCCTCATTTGAGTGGTTGTATATAACGTTGGTTTATATATATCTGGTGGATATTCCTGCTGTGAGTTCAGCTACTTGTGTATTTATTCTGCTAGTATGCTCTGTGTTAGGATGCATTGATGGTATTATCTTGTGACCTCCACATCTGTTTGTAGCATATAGTGTGGGGCCCCAAATGGACCTTCTATTATATGTTATTTAACGGGTGGAGTCGTTACATTTGAACTCAAGTATAACAAAAGAAATATCCACTACTAACAATAAGGAATGAAAATAACCAATACACAAGGTATATGGCCTTATGGCCTTACAGGTTTCTCTTAACAGGAGTGTAGTTTACAAACATCGGCACGCATGCCGACCACACATGAACAAGAGTAAAGCAAAGTGAAGCCTTCAATGGCAGCAGCGCAACCAGGGCTTCAACCCACTATTTGCCGCTTTGGCCAGCTCCACCTGTAAGAAACAATACACCAAGAGGCGGTAAACAGGGCAACGGTCAGCATTCAACTGACCAATTATAATGACCTTGCCCCTCGCACGAGGCAGTGGAATTCCTTCCCTGCAAAGCATTTTATTAACCAGCTCATATATACTATAATCCACCACGACTGTGCACAACCGCACTAGCCATTACATAACACAAACATCGGCATGACGGCCCGACGCTCCGTGCACTCAGGACACCTTATTGGTGAACCGGAAAATCCAGGTTACCACCACTGTTCTAAGGTCTCTCTCCCTTATGGTCCAGAATGAGCATTCCTAATCCTTACGACGCACATGCCTAAGACTCTCGCTATGAGATCCTAACAGGGACTTAAGCACCCAAGGTTTGACAACCTAAATGCAGGTACAGATCCGCCTTGCCCGTTGCTCATCATCGTCAGTCTTCACACTGGACCGACGCGGGTACAACATCTCCTTGCCCGTTCGCCACCAAGGATTTTTGTTATAGCATAACGGCCCAACAACACACAATATGGTACTTATGACCACACAAGTTGAACACCAAGTATCAACTCTCACATTTTCCTGGAATTCCTCCAGTACTTCCTGCTACACCAAGCCACATGTATTCATATAGGGACTCCATACAAAAAATCAATGAACACTGAGTCTTCTTTGATTTGCAAACAAAGCATCACCAATCCGTACTACTCACTTTCGGATGGGCTTCACACAGAATGCCTAATTGTACTACTCACTTCTGGTTCTAATGCAACAAAGCAAGGGATGAACCGCCGATCCCACGGGAATCACTTTGCGTTCCACCTTTTTGGTGGAGGATTCCTATGCAAATGCAGGAAAGAAGGACTTCACATGTCCGAGTGGAAAATCGTTACCCTTGTAGCACGTTTTGGCGCTATGGAGAACAGTACACGGTTTGAAAGGACCACAACGCTCTTGCCTCCGCGAATCTGAATTCGGCACGCGATTCGGACCACCGTAGCACCACCGGTGGCCGGATTCCTCTTCTCTTACCTCGTATTGCTCTCCCGTCTCTCTTCTCCTTAGAAAGAGAAAGCCAAAGATGAAATGAGGAATAACTTTCCCATTCCCATCCATCAACCATCAGGAGGAAAGCTAGGGCCGTTGGATCGTATTTAATAAAAATGAACGGCCCAGATTAACTCTGAAAATCATTTAGAATGGCTGAACACGGCTTTGCACACGACTGTGTGCCTGGCTGTGTGCCCTACTTGCACACGAAATCGTCGATCCAAAGCAGTACATGGGTTGAGACACGCCCATGTTGCCCAAACTGGCACGCCCATGTCGGTGGGCGTGTTCCATAACCATCCTACGGAACCGACATGACACTTAGTGGACACGGGTCCTGACACGCCCGTGTCAGGATTGACACGGCCGTGTCGACCATTGCATACCCGTGTCCCAAGCCGTGTACACGGCTCTCGACATAGCCCAGTTTCCAGAGAAGGACATGGCAAGTTGACATGCCCGGGTCAACTTTGACACGCCCGTGTCGCCACCCCTTACATGCCCGTGACCTCCAGCCGGGAAATTCTTCTCTCGGCCACAATTGTCCCATCGGACCTTGACCATCCCGACAGCTTTATTTCATAGTTGTTTAACCGCCATATCCTCGATTTGAATAGGCCTAACCTTCGTCGTTAGACCACTATCGACAGATACTCGATCCGCATCAACCAACTGAGATGGCTCTTTCACTGCTTTCCTTAATACCGAGACATGAAACACGTCATGAAAACCACTCAGTTCTAATGAAAGCATTAACTGATAGGCAACCTCACCAACACATTCTACCACTTCAAATGGTCCCAAATACCTTGAGCTCAACTTTTTCAGATGCCGTATCCTGGAAACGCCCTTAAAGGGTTTAATCTTCAGGTATACCCAATCGCCCACCGCAAACTCAACGTTTATGTACTTGGCATTGTAGTACTTTACTAGCCTGTCTTGAGCCACCAACAATCTTTCTCGAATCAACCGAATAGTCGAGTTAGCATCATCCATTTCTTTTCGCTTGTAAAACTTTGATTCGCCAGTATCCGCCCAAGCCAAAGGGGTATGACACTTCCTAGAGTATAAGGCCTCAAAGGGCACCATCTGAATACTAGCTTGATAGCTATTGTTGTAGCGAACTCGATCATATATAGATGATCTTCCCAACTTTTTACGAAATCTAGTTCACACATTCAGAGCATATCCTCTAACATCCTGTTGGTCCTTTCGGTCTGACAATCTATCTAAGGATGAAAGGTCGTACTGAAATGAAATTTCGTACCCAACAGTTGGTGAATTAGCTTCCAATCTCCTGAAGTGAAATGCCCATCACAATCACTAACGATGCTACGGGGCACACCGTGCAATCGTACAATGTTATCCACATACAACTTTGCTAACTTGTCAACTGAGTCGTCCTTCCGATTCAGGATGAAGTGTGACACCTTAGTTAACCGGTCCATAATCACCCAAATTGCATCATGACTGCGTCGAAACCTCGGTAGCCCATGCACGAAATCCATCGAGATGTCATCAAATTTCCATATAGGAATAGGCAATGACTTCAGAAAACCACCTAGACTTTAGCATTCAGCCTTTACCAAGGCACATGTCTGGCATTTCGCAACATAATGTGCTATATCCTTTTTCATTCTAGGCCACCAGAACATTTTCTTCATATCCTTATACATCTTCGTTCTCCCAGGGTGAATTGAATATTTTGTGAAGTGGGCTTCATATATCAATTCTTCACGAATTTTACCCCTACTTGGGATGCACAAACATTTGTCTCTCCGCAAAAGGCCGTCCTCAAAAGAAAACTGAGAATTTGAACTCTCCGCTGTATACCATTGTAGACTTTCATCAAGTTCTATTGCCTGTCGAACTCTATCCGTAAGGTCACACTATACCACTGTCCTGTTCAAACACGCCTTTGCAGTGGAATCCTTGTCACCACAAGAAATGTCTAAGACTTCCAGTTCTCGAATTATGCTTTCATCATGCCTTAGAGACCAATTAGCCCTTGCTAGAGTCCTACGACTCAAGGCATCCGCTACGACATTCACCTTACCGGGAGTGTAGAAAATCTGAAAGGTGTAGTCTCCAAGATACTCCATCCACCTTCTCTGTCGCATGTTGAGATCCTTCTGATCCAACAGATACTTCAGGCTCTTATGGTCCGTGAATATATCCACTTTCACGCCATATAGATAATTACGCCACAGTTTAAGTGCGAATATTACAGCCACCAACTTCAAATAATGGATAGGGTAATTCCGTTCGTGCACCTTCAACTGACGTGAACCATAAGCTATCACCTTCCCAAACTATAGAAGAACGCATCCTAATCCGCTCCCTGATGCATCTCTATACACTTAAAAGCTGTCCAAACCACATGGCGATGTCAAGATTGGTGTCGTGGTCAACCGAATCTTTAGCTCCTCGGAAGCTCGTGCACATTCAGGAGTCCAAACGAACTTTTGATCCTTCCTCGTCAGTGTGGTGAAAGGCAAGGCTATCCTCAAGAAATTCTCCACGAAGCACATGTAGTAGCCCGCTAGTCCAAGAAAACTCCTGACCTCCGCCACAGTAGTAAGAACAGGCCACTCCCATATAGAAGCAATCTTAGCCGAATCCACCGAAATTCCCTCTTCACTAACCACATGGCCAAGGAAAGCCACTGATGATAGCCAAAATTCACACTTAGAGAACTTGGAGTAGAGCTTGTTCTTCCTCAGGGTGTGCAATACCAACCGCAAATGATTTGCATGATCTTCTTTAGTTTGGGAGTATACGAGGATATCGTCGATAAAGAAGATTACAAACAGACCCAAGTATTCCCTAAACACCCGATGCATTAAATCCATGAATACCGATGGAGCATTGGACAGCCCAAACGACATTAACGTGAACTCATAGTGACCATAATGTGTTCCGAACGCTGTGTTGGGTATGTCACTTTCACGAACTCTCAACTGATAATAACCTGACATCAATTCCAACTTGGAGTATACAATCGAGCCAACTAGCTGGTCAAACAAGTCGTCAATCCGTGGAATCGAATATTTGTTCTTTTCCATTAGCTTGTTTAGTTCTCTGTAGTCAATACATAGACGCAAGCTACCGTCCTTCTTCTTCACAATGAGAACTGGCGTGCACCAAGGTGATTGACTTGGACGTATGTAGCCTTTCTCTAGTAATTCTTGTAACTGAACCTTCAACTCTGCCATTTCCTTTGGCGCTACTCGATATGGCGAGCGGGCCATAGGTTTCGTACCTGGTACAAACACGATAGAGATGTCGGTCTCCCTTTGGGGTAGTAACCCTGGAATACTTTTTGGAAACACATCAGCAAACTCTGATACAATCGGCACCTCACTAATACTGGCCTTAGGCTCCACAACCTCTATAAGTGTGAAGAATAACTCCGTACCCTTCCGAACTGCCTTTACGACTTGGAGGGCATATAACAGTATCCTACTCGTCCCTCGCATGCCATTGAACTTAGTCTCTTGTTTGGTATCTTGACCCAGTGTAAACTCTTTGGAAGTGCAATTTATATTGGCATGCTGCTCTGAAAGCCAGTCCATACCAAAGATAATATCGAACTCAGATATCGGTGGCACTGATGCGTTCACCAAGAAATCCCGACTTCCTATCTTTACTTCCACACTACACGAATTATCCGCGCACAACACACATCCGTTAGGTAGGAGCACCTTAATAATGTCTGTCATGGTCCGTGGAGGTACCCCGATCTGTAAGACAAAGTCTTCAGAAAAAATCGAATATGAGGTACCTGTATCAAACATGGATTTTGCCGGATGGTCTCGTATAAGGACAAAACCTATATTACCAAAATTAAAACAAGCACAGCACAAGGCACAAAGTAAAACTACAAACTACCCGTACCTGTGACGACGTCAGCCTGTTTGATAGCCTCCTGTTGCCCGAGATTAAAGACCCGGGGCAGCACCTGCGATGTAGAAGACTCCATCACTTTCTTCCCTTTCTCCGCATACGACGCTCCCGCCTTCTTTTCGCCCTTTGGAGGGCCAGAGCGACAGTCACGAGCAAAGTGCACCAGCTTTCCACACGTGTAACAAGCTCGAGAACAATACCCAAAAGATGCCTCTATCACAACATCTGAAGGGGCTTGTCCAGCAGATTTGGACCACTTTCCCCATCTCTTACGGAACCCAGACTTCTCCGGACGCGAATTCTTGAACTCTGGCTTTGTCACTACCAAGTTCCTCTTGCCCTGTGTCCTCTTCAAGTCCTTTTCCAAAGACCTAGCCGTACAGAACAACGCTTGAAACCCTTGGCTAAGAGAACTCGAGAGCAAAAACCTTAGCTCATCCCATAGTCCTTCATAGAATCTACTGGACTTACGCTCCTCTTCGACAAAGATAGATCCTGCATAACGTCCCAGACGTGTAAACTCATGGAGATAGTCTTCCACGCTCTTTTCTCCTTGCGTAAGCCATTGAAACTCCAATTCCATACCAATCCTTTGTGGCGTCGAGCAATGCTTTGCCAAGAACAACCGAGAGAACTCCACCATAGAGACCTCAGTTAACTACCTGCCTGCCAAGTGATGCAGTTTGACCTCATCCCACCAAAGCCGAGCCTCTCCCTCCAGTAGGAAGGTGGCTAACGTTACCTTCTGCTCCTCCTCAACCCTGATTGTTGTCAAGATCCTTCTTATCCTTGAGAGCCAATCCTCCGCCTGGGCCGGCAAACCGGTCCCATCAAACATTGGAGCATTGAAGCTCATGAACCGCTTCAGTTATTGATCTGCTTCTCGGAGATCAACCACAACTTCTATTGGTTCTTGCCTTAGCCCAGCCTGATTTGACACCGTTGCAGGCCTTGCCTATCCAGCCTGCTGAGCATTCATCACAACAAGTACCATCACTACAACAAACTGCACATGTTGTAAGGTCTGAAATATTACTAAAACACAGTTTGTTACTAATAACTATATTTAGTAACGAATTTTTTCTGTTGTTACCAAAAAGTACTTTGTGTAACGAATATTTTATAATTTGTTACAATAAAAATTAATTTGTTACTATAAATATAAGTATTTGTAACAACATTAATGTTACGTTACAAATAGTAATTTTTTCTCACAATATGTTTGGCCATTTTTAGTCCCACACCGCCAGTTCAAACATCAATTTTGGGTTTATATAGCCAATTCCACAATGAATTTTTGAAATATGCTGGGCTCGTGGGCTCGCGGGCAGGTGCGCCGGCAGGCGGCGGGCGGCGGGCGGCGGGCGGCGGCGGGCAGCGGCGGCGGGCGGCGGGCGGCGGCGGGCGGCGGCGGGCGGCAGGTGGCGGGCGGGCGGCGGCCGGCGGGCGGCGGCCGGCCGGCGGGCGGCGGTGGCCGACCGCCGGCCGGCGGCGGAATCTTTTTTTACTATTGTAGCTAATTTATTGTAACGACACACATATATTCGTTACAAGAAGTATTAGCGTCGAGCTTTAGAGGAAGACCGTTACTTAAAGTTTTTTTCGTTACCAAAGAGTTTTTGTAACGATTTTTGATACTTATTGTAACGATTTAGGTCCTTACTATAAGTGCAATTTGTTGTAGTGCATCTCTGTAATCATACGAATAGTTTCAGTAGAAGGAGGAGTTTTGGGCACCTCCACTAGTGCCACACTATCATAGGAACGTTGGGGTTCTGACTATCCTGCATGACTTCTAGTCACCTATATGTGTAAGAAACACAACTTAGCGACTAAATTAAATTGCAAACAAACAAAAAGAAATACGCAGATTACGCAAACAAGTGTATTTTTATTCCTAAGTGGGCATTCTTGAGTTCACTTTGTGTTATAACGACAACACTTACATGTGCTCGCAATCTCTCAAAAGAATTCGCCCATGAATTCAGAACAGAAAGAACTACAAGCTGATACCAAATTGTAACATCCTTACCCGTTACATGAGATATAGTAGAAGGTCCGGCCGGGGCCCCACACCATATTCCACGAACAGGCTGAGAGGTTACTTTATAATATCAAAACTTCTAACGATTCCTAACACAGAACATTCTAGCGGAAGCTTCAAGGTCGAAAACTTTGAACTAAAGTACAACAAAAGAAATGTCCACTACTAACAATAAGGAATGAAAACAACCAATACACAAGATACATGGCTTTATGGACTTACCAGTTTCTCTTAATAGGAGTGTGGTTTAAAAAAACCGGCACGCAGGCCGGCAACACATGAACAAGAGCAAAGCAAAGTAAAGCCTTCAAGGGCAGCAGCGCAACCAGGGCTTCAGCGTGCTATTTCCTGCTTGCGCTAGCTCCACCGGCAAGAAACAATCCACCAAGCGGCGGCGAATAGGGCAACGGTCAGCATTCAGCTGATCAATTATAACGACCCTACCCCTGGCATGGGGCAGTAGAATTCATTCCCTGCAAAGCATTTTATTAACCAGCTCATATATACTATAATCCACCACGGCTGTGCACAACCGCACTTTCCAATACATAACACAAACGTCAGCACGACGGCCAGACGCTTCGTGCACTCAGGGCAACTTATTGGTGAGCCGAAAATTCCAGGATCCCACCACCGTTTAAAGGTCTCTCTCCCTTACAGTCTAGAATGAGCATTCCTAGTCATTATGGCGCGCAGGCCTATGACTCACGCTATGAGATCCTAACAGGGACTTAAGCACCCAAGGTTAGACAACAATAACGCGGGTAAAGATCCGCCATGCCCGTTGCTCATCATCGTCATTCGTCACATCGGACCGATGCGAGTACATCTTCTCATTGCCCGTTCACCACCAAGGCTTTTAGTTATAGCACAATGTCCCAACAACACACAACATAGTACACATGACCACACGAGTTGAACACCAAGTATCAACTCTCACATTTTCTTGGACTTCCTCCAGTACTTCTTACTGCACCAAGCCACATGTATTCATCAAGGGACTCCATACAAACAATAAATGAACACGGAGTCTTCTCCGATTTGCAAACAAAGCATCACCAATCTGTACTACTCACTTCCGGATAGGCTTCACACAGAATGCCTAACCGTACTACTCACTTCCGGTTTAAATACAACGAAGCAAGGGATGAACCACCGATCCCACGAGAATCACTTCGCGTTCCACCTTTTTGGTGGAGGATTCCTATGCAAATGCAGGAAAGAAGGACTTCACATGTCTGAGTGGAAAATCGTTACCATTGTAGCATGTTTTGGCGGCATGGAGAAAAGTACATGGTTGGAATAGACCGCAACGCTCTTGCCTCCGCGAATATGAATTCGGCACGCGATTCGGACCACCGTAGCACCACCGGCGGCCGGATTCCTCTTCTCCTACCTCATCTTGCTCTCCCCTCTCTCTTCTCCTTTGAAAGAGAAAGCCAAAGATTAAATGAGGAATAACTTCACCATTCCCGTCCATAAACCAACAGGAGGTAAGCCAGGGTCGTTGGATCGTATTTAATAAAAACTAACGGCCTAGATTAACTCTGAAAATAATTTCAGATGGCCGAACGCGTCTTTGCACACGGCCGTGTGCCTAGCCGTATGCCCTGCATGCACACAAAATTGTTGATCCAGAGCAAGACACGGGTTGAGACACGCCCGTGTCAAAGGTGATACGCCCGTGTCGCCCAAAATGGCATGCCAAGGTCGGTGGGCGTGTTCCATAACCGCCCTATGGAACCGACACGACCCTTAGGGGACACGGGTCCTGACACGCCCGTGTATGGATTGGTACGCCCGTGTCGACCACGGCATACCCGTATCCTGAGCCGTGTACATGCCTCTTGATGCAGCCCAGTTTCTAGAGAAGGACACGACATGTTGACACGCCCGTGTCGGCACCCCTTACACGCCCGTGACCTCCATCCAGGAAATTCCCAGGGCTCTAGAACCCATAGAAACACTTCCCATACCTATTGTGTTTTGGGGGCATTACATCGATCACCACCTTCTCTCTCCTAAAATTCGCATTTTACCCCCATGCATGCATTCTCTATCCCAAACCAGAGGGGTAGGAGTTGTCTTTGACCACTTGGGCTGGTCATGGGCCATGGTTAGTGGGCTTAGCCCAAGGAGGGTGGGCTTGGTTTCATTTCTCTTCTTTAGGTCATTTTGTTGACTTGATTGACTTTGAGTTGACTTGGTCAACATAATGGGTGGCTGACCCCACTTAGTGCTCATGAGGCCTTTAGGTATGAATTTGACCAAATTAAGGTTAGGGTTGACTTGGGTAACCTTGGGTCAATAGGTGACCCATTAGCATGCCTTAGGGTTTACTTAGATTATTTTTAGGTCTAGGGCATAGTTGTGGGGTCAAGGTATGGCTAGGGTTCCAAATTAGCCTTGTTTGACTTAAGTTGACTTAGGCCCATAGTGGGCCCCACATGGCTTTACCCTATAACCAAGGGTCAAACCTAGCCTAAGCCCACACATACACCACATGTCCTATCCAAATCAAGTTGAGGGGCCTAATAAAAAAGGGATGTTACATGCCATCTGCTTCTCCTAAATTACTGCTGTCTTTCTTATCTCATCATCTGATAATCTTATCCTCTCTCCCTTTTTGACTGCAGCAAATAGCTGGTAGGATGCACCTGATCAATTGATCATCTAATCACCTGCTCCCTCTCAATTAGGCAGCAGTGAAATATTGGAATTGTCTTGGACTTGCTCCCCCTCAATTGGATAATCTTCATTTATTTAAAGGACCATCTTATCTACATAATTTCAAATAGTTTGCAATCAGATGAGAAGAAACTAAAGCTATACTAAGTTTAACATACCCAACTCAAATTTGAAGGTGTTAAACTTGGCTTCATCTACAGGCTTAGTGAAGATGTCAAACACTTTCTTGTCTGTTGGGACAAACTCAAGGGTGATGTCTTGTAACGACCCCATCCGTTACATGACGTATAGTAGAAGGTCCGGCTGGGGCCCCACACTATATGCCACAAACAGACGGTGAGGTCACAGGATAATACCAAACCATACACGCATCCTAACTCAGAGCATGCTAGCGGAAGCTTAAAGTTGCAAATTGAACTCGAACCAGGAATGTCCAATATTTAAACTACAGTTATATATACAGCCAAGGAATGTACAACAAATACATAGAGTTTGGCCTTAAGGCCTTACAGTTCCTCTTTCCACACCGTATGGTTTACAAACCTCGGCGCGCAGGCCGGCCATACATGAGTAAAAGAAAACAAGCAAAAAACATTCGCTTAGCCTTCAAGGGCCAGCCGCAGTAGCAGCAGCAACAGCAGCAAGGGCTTCAGCCCTTCATTTACCACTTGGCTCTCCAGCACCTGCATAGGGACAATCCACCCAAACGGTGGCAAAAAAGGCAACGGTCAGCATTCAGTTGACCCAATTATAACAATCCTACCCCTTTCTTGGGGCAGTAGCATTCTTTCCCTACACAGCATGGTATCAACAATAGCAACTATGTGCGCGCAGGCACATTCAAGCCATCACAACCGTCGGCCACACGGCCCGACAGTCCGTGCACTCAGGGCACATTCTTGGAGCACCGGAAAACCAGGGTCAACACCACTGTCTACACGGTATTTGAGCATTCTAGTCTTTTCGGCGCGCGGGCCTAAGACTCTCATTAGGCGCTCCAACAAAACCCATAACTAGGCTTCCAAGTCGGACGGACCTAACGCAGGTTCGGATCAGCCACCCCCGTTGCTCAAGTCGCCGTGCCACCTCGAATACGGAAGTATCCATGGCAATTTATAGGCGCGGGTCGGTTTCACCTTTCCTGTTCGGCAATCTGCCTTTTTATCGAGTTGCAGCCCAACGGGTCAACCGCACACAAAGTGGCAACGCACTGCCACAAGAGTTGCATCCAACCCTCTTCATTTCCTGGACTTCATCCAGTACTTCCTGCTGCACCAAGCAACAGGTAGGCACAAGGCAAACAAGCCATAATCACGGAGTCTTCTCTGATATGCAAACAAGCATCACCAATCCAGACCAGCATGTCCAGATGGGCTTCACACAGCATGTCTAGATCCGTACTCCAATTCCAGACTCTAACAAGGGGTACTTCACATATCTACCCCAAGGGACACCATAACCCACCGCACACTCGCGGGGAAGGGTTTTCCCTATGAAATGCAGAAAAGAAGGACTTCACATGTCCAAGAAGGGAGATCGTTACCCTTGTCGATCTCTTGGGAGCCATCGAAATCTAGCCGATGAGAAAGCACTGCAGCAGCTTTGCCTTCACAACGCTGGCCTCGGATCACGAATCAGACCACGGGAGCTCCACCGGTGGCTTGATCTCCTCCTCCTTCTTCTTCCTCCTCTCCCTTTCTCTCTTCCTTAACCAAATGAAGAATGATTTCTTCATCAAGCCTCTGCTGACTTAATCCAACCAGGAATCACCTGAGCCCTTGGATCAAAATAGAGAAAAGGAACGGCCACGATTTTCCCAAAATCCCATATTTTTGGCTGACACGGCCTGTGACACGCCCGTGTCACAGGCTATGTACCTTTAAACGGCACACGCGGTACTCGTACCGACTGAACTTTACCAGAAAACAGGCATCGACACCCCCGTGTCGAACCTGAAACGCCCGTGTCAGTCATGACACACGCCTGTGTTACCCCTGCCTCATCGACTCCAAACTCAACCAGCAGTACACGGGTAGGCAAACGGCATCGGACACGCCCGTGTCAAATCTGACACGGCCGTGTTCAAGGCTTGGTTCCGGGCCGTGTAATCTTCTGACTCAATCCGCCTATTATTTGAGTGACACGCCCTGGGACACGCCCGTGTCCCAGGCCTTGTATCCCCGACACGCCCTGGGACACGCCCGTGTCCTAGGCCGTGTAAAACAACCTGCACCTCAAATCCATTTTTGAGATTTTTGGGGTGTTACAATCCTCCCCCCCCTTAATAAAATTTCGTCTCGAAATTTGCACGGTAAGGAAACAAGGAAAAACAATGCTATAACTTGATAACTCTGTTATAACAAAAGGTACACGGTCTACAGTTTATACAAACAGCTCGGGAAATTCAGCTCGCATGGTCTGCTCTCGCTCCCATGTTAGCTCTTCACGGCCACAATTGTCACATCGGACTTTGACCATCCCGATCACTTTGTTCCGCAACTGTTTCTCGGCTCGATCCTCGATCCGAATGGGTCGAACCCTCGTCGTTAGCCCATACTCGATCGGTACCCGATCATTCTCCACTACTTGAGCTGGATCCTTAACATCCTTACGAAGTACTGAGATGTGAAATACATCATGTAATCCACCCAAGTCTGCTGAAAGTGCTAGTCGATAAGCAGCTTCCCCAACTCGCTCCACCACCTCAAATGGACCAAGATACATCGGACTTAGCTTTTTCAAACCCCGAATCCTGGACACGCCTTTGAAGGGTTTGATCTTCAAATATACCCAATCACCCACCGCGAACTCCACGTTCCGATGTTTGGCATTGTAGTACTTTGCTTGACGATCTTGGGCTATCAATAGCCTCTCCCGAATAGAGCGTATAAGCGAGGTAGCTTTTTCGACTTCCTTTTTCCCACTCAGCTTAGATTCGCCTGCTTCTGCCCAAGCTAACGGTGAACGGCATTTACGACCATACAACGCCTCAAATGGTGTCATACCGATGCTCGCTTGGTAGCTATTATTATAGGCAAATTCTACAAGAAAAATATACTCTTCCCATCTCTTACCAAAGTCTAGGGCGCACATGCGGAGCATGTCCTCCATCGTCCTGTTGGTTCGTTCAGTCTGGCCATCCGTTTGGGGATGAAAGGCCGTACTAAATGCTAACTTTGTACCCAACATTTGATGAACTAGCCGCCAATCATTCGATGTGAACCGCCCATCACGGTCACTGACGATGCTCCGAGGAACACCGTGCAGTCGAACAATCTGCTCCACATAAAGCTTGGCCAAGGTTTCCAGTGAATCGTCTCTTCTGTTTGGAAGGAAGTGCGCCACTTTTGTCAACCGGTCCACAATCACCCAGATTGAATCATGACCGCATTGAGATCTCGGCAACCCATGCACGAAATCCATCGAAATGTCATCGAACTTCCACTCCGGAATATGTACTGACTTCAGGAAACCGCCAAGCTTCTGGCATTCCGCTTTCACCAACGTACAGGTATTGTATTCAGCCACATAACGTGCGACATCTTTCTTTAGTCCGGGCCACCAGAATAGCTTTTTCAGATCTCTGTACATCTTAGTGCTCCCTGGGTGAACTGAGTACTTTGCAAAGTGAGCTTCATACATCAACTCTTCCCTCAATTTACCCACACTCGGGACGCACACTCGACCATTTCTTCGTAACAAACCGTTATCCCAAGAGAATTGGTCATCCGGCCCATCTTTAGCATAGCGCTGGAGACTTTCATCAAACTCCGTTGCTCGCCAAACTCTGTCCGTAAGGTCATATTGAACCTTCGTCCAGTTCAAGAATGCATCGGTCGACGAACCCTTGTCAACACAAGATATCTCCAATGCTTCCAATTCCTGGATTAAACGCTGATCATGCCTCTGCAACCAGCTTGCCCGTACCGGAGCCTTCCGACTCAAAGCATCAGCGACCACATTTCCCTTCCCGGGAGTAAAGTGAATCTCGAAGGTGTAGTACCCAAGGAACTCCATCCATCTTCGTTGTCGTATATTCAGATCCTTCTGATCCAACAAGTACTTTAGGCTTTTGTGATCTGTATAGATATCCACTTTCACGCCATAAAGATAGTGTTGCCACAACTTGAGCGCAAAGATTACCTCCGCCAACTCCAAATCATGGACGGGGTAATTCCGCTCATGCACTTTCAACTGGCGCGAGCCATAAGCAATCACTTTACCAAACTGCAGAAGAACGCAGCCTAAGCTGCTCCCGGAAGCATCACTATAGATCTCATAGCCATCTGTACCACATGGCGATGTCAACACAGGCGCCGTGGTCAAACGACTCTTCAGATCTTCAAAAGCACGCGCACACTCCGGCGTCCAAATGAACCTTTGATCTTTTCTCGTCAGCGTGGTCAGAGGTAAAGCAATCTGTGAAAAGTTTTCCACAAACCGTCTATAGTAGCCCGCAAGCCCAAGGAAGCTCCTGACCTCGGCCACTGAAGACATCACTGGCCAATCTCGAATGGCACTTATCTTCAACGGATCCACCGCGATACCTTCTCCACTTACCACATGGCCTAAAAAGGCTACTGAAGAGAGCCAGAACTCACACTTTGAGAACTTGGCATAAAGCTTATTCCTCCGCAGGGTATGCAAGACCAACCGCAAATGGTTTGCATGATCCTCTTCCGACTGAGAGTATACTAAGATGTCATCAATAAACACAATCACGAACAAATCCAAGTACTCTCGGAACGTTCGATGCATTAGGTCCATAAATAATGAAGGCGCATTACATAGGCCAAACGGCATTACCGTGAACTCAAAATGACCGTAGCGTGTTCCAAACGCCGTCTTGGGAATGTCACCTTCCCGAATCCTCAACTGATAATATGTCGATTTCAAATCCATCTTGGAATAGACCGTTGATCCTGCAAATTGATCAAATAGGTCATCAATCCGTGGGATCGGATATTTGTTTTTCTCCGTCAGCTTATTCAATTCGCGGTAGTCAATACATAGCCGTAAACTACCGTCTTTCTTTTTCACAAATAGAACAGGCGCGCTCCAAGGTGACATACTTGGGCGTATGTATCCCTGCTCCAACAACTCATGCAATTGGACTTTCAACTCAGCCATCTCTTTTGGCGCGACGCGATATGGTAAGCGGGCCACAGGTTTCGCACCTAGCACCAACTCAATAGAGAGGTCAATTTCCCGCTGGGGTGGTAACCCAGGAAGATCTTTAGGAAACACATCGGCAAACTTTGACACAACTAGAACTTCACCGACACTGGCCTTTGGCTCAACAGCCTGAATTAGCGTAAAGAATAACTCCGCGCCCTTCCGAACAGCATTGACGACTTGGAGCGCAGACAACAGAGTCCCGCCAACTCCTCGCCTACCAGCGAACATCGTCACAAGTCTGGTATTCTGGCCCAGTGTGATCTCCTTGGAGTTGCAATCAATAAAGGCAAGCTGCTCTGAGAGCCAGTCCATGCCAAAGATCACATCAAACTCCGATAACGGTAGCACAGCTGCACTCAAACCGAAATCCTGACTTCCTATTTGAACATCCACATCGCAAGCCCTATCCGCAAGCATCACACAGCCATTCGGCAATAGCACCCTTGTACTATCAACCGTCACATGACTCGGCACACCAATTCGAGATACGAAGTCCTCAGACAGAAAAGAATGCGAAGCACCCGTATCAAATAGGGCTCTCGCCGGACGATTCCGAATCAGGACAAAGCCTGCAGCACACACATCATGCACAAGCAATACATAACCAAAAGCAATAGCACGTAAGCAAATAATCTATATTCACTCGTACCTGTAATGACGTCACTTTGCTTAATCGCCTCCTGCTGGCCAAGGTGATAGATTCGGGGCTGTGCCTGGGACGCAGAGGAATCAACCACCGCTTTGCCCTTCTCAGCATAAGATGCACCCGTCTTCTTTTCCCCTTTGGGCTGAACAACCCGACAGTCACGGGCTATATGCCCCACCCGGCCACAGTTATAGCATGTACGAGACTCCGGCCTTGATGTCTCCCCCGGCACAATGGTCGTAGTCACTTGCCCAGACGGCTTAGACCTCTTGCCCCCTTTCTTCTGGTAGAACGATTTGCTAGGGCGAGGTGCTTGAACCTCTGGCTTTGACACAACCAAGCCCTTGTTCCCTTGCACCCGCCTCATTTCCTTCTCCAACGCACACGCAGTATCAACCAATGCCTGAAACCCTTGGTTCACTGAACTCGAAAGTAGGAACCTCAACTCATCCCGCAATCCTTCATAGAACCTATTCGTTTTCCTTTGGTCATCCGCGAAGATTGTTCCTGCATACCGCCCCAACCTGGTAAACTCATGCAGGTAGGTATCCACGCTATCTTCTCCTTGCTTTAACCGTTGGAACTCATTTTCCAAGGCAATGCATTGCGCCGCTGGGACATGCATCGCCAAAAATATTCGAGAGAACTCCTCAATCGATACTTGCGTTAATTGCCTGCCCGCCAAATGGTGTACCTCAACCTCGTCCCAGCACAACTGCGCCTCTCCTTCCAACATGAAGGTGGCCAAGGTGACCTTTAGAGTTTCCTCCGCCCTGATCGCTGTCATTATCCGCTTGACACGCGATAACCAATCCTCTGCCTGCGTTGGGGATCCCAGTCCCGTAAACGTAGGCGGACTGAAGCTCATGAATTGCTTCAATTGTCGGTCAGCTACTCGTGGATTGATAACCTCAACCGGCTCGGGTCTTACATCAACACGAACTGGCACTACTATCGGCTGCGCTTGCCCGGTCGGCTGAATCATGGAAAATAGAGCCTCAACAACTAAGCGAACAGTTTCCGCAGATGGAGGAGGTGTGGGCACCTCAGCTGGTGTCGCACTCTCATCAGAGCGCTGGGGCTCAGACTGCCCAGCACCACTACGCGTCACCTATAGGTGGACAAGACACACATTAGCGATCGTATGCAAGCAAAACAACATAAAAAAGATCGCGCAGATTCCTCAAACAAGATTATGTACATTCCTTAGTGGACATTCCAGAGTTCATTAGCGTTACAGCAGGGCGCACAAACACGCGCTTGCCACCCCATAAAAGAATTCGACCACGAATTCGAAAGACAAAGACCGAACGAAGCTGATACCAAAATGTAACGACCCCATCCGTTACATGACGTATAGTAGAAGGTCCAGCCGGGGCCCCACACTATATGCCACAAATAGACGGTGAGGTCACAGGATAATACCAAACCATACACGCATCCTAACTCAGAGCATGCTAGCGGAAGCTTTAAGTTGTAAATTGAACTCGAACCAGGAATGTCCAATATATAAACCACAGTTATATATACAGCCAAGGAATGTACAACAAATACATAGAGTTTGGCCTTAAGGCCTTACAGTTCCTCTTTCCACACCGTATGGTTTACAAACCTCGGCGTGCAGGCCGGCCATACATGAGTAAAAGAAAACAAGCAAAAACATTCGCTTAGCCTTCAAGGGCCAGCCGCAGCAGCAGCAACAATAGCAGCAAGGGCTTCAGCCCTTCATTTACCACTTGGCTCTCCAGCACCTGCATAGAGACAATCCACCCAAACGGTGGCAAACAAGGCAACGGTCAGCATTCAACTGACCCAATTATAACAATCCTACCCCTTTCTCGGGGCAGTAACATTCTTTCCCTGCACAGCATGGTATCAATAATAGCAACTATTTGCGCACAGACACATTCAAGCCATCACAACCGTCGGCCACACGGCCCGACAGTCCGTGCACTCAGGGCACATTCTTGGTGCACCGGAAAACCAGGGTCAACACCACCGTCTACACGGTATTTGAGCATTCTAGTCTTTTCGGCGCGCGGGCCTAAGACTCTCATTAGGCGCTCCAACAAAACCCATAACCAGGCTTCCAAGTCGGACGGACCTAACGCAGGTACGGATTAGCCACCCCCCATTGCTCAAGTCGCAGTGTCACCTCGAATACGGAAGTATCCATGGCAATTTATAGGCGCGGGTCGGTTTCACCTTTCCTGTTCGGCAATCTGCCTTTTTATCGAGTTGCAGCCCAACGGCTCAACCGCACACAAAGTGGCAACGCACTGCCACAAGAGTTGCATCCAACCCTCTTCATTTTCTGGACTTCATCCAGTACTTCCTGCTGCACCAAGCAACAGGTAGGCACAAGACAAACAAGCCATAATCACGGAGTCTTCTCCGATATGCAAACAAGCATCACCAATCCAGACCAGCATGTCTAGATGGGCTTCACACAGCATGCCTAGATCCGTACTCTAATTCCGGACTCTAACAAGGGGGACTTCACATATCTACCCCAAGGGACACCACCACCCACCACACACTCGCGGGGAAGGGTTTTCCCTATGAAATGCAGAAAAGAAGGACTTCACATGTCCAAGAAGGGAGATCGTTACCCTTTTCGATCTCTTGGGAGCCATCGAAATCTAGCCGGTGAGAAAGCACCGCAGCAGCTTTGCCTTCATAACGCTGGCCTCGGATCACGAATCGGACCACGGGAGCTCCACCGGTGGCTTGATCTCCTCCTCCTTCTTCTTCCTCCTCTCCCTTTCTCTCTTCCTTAACCAAATGAAGAATGATTTCTTCATCAAGCCTCTGCTGACTTAATCCAGCCAGGAATCACCTGAGCCCTTGGATCAAAATAGAGAAAAGGAACGGCCACAATTTTCCCAAAATCCCATATTTTTGGCTGACACGGCCTGTGACACGCCCGTGTCACAGGCCGTGTACCTTTAAGCGGCACACGTGGTACTCGTACCGACTGAACTTTACCAGAACACGGGCATCGACACGCCCGTGTCGAACCTGACACGCCCGTGTCAGTCATGAGACACGCCCGTGTCACCCCTGCCTTATCGACTCCAAACTCAACCAGCAGTACACGGGTAGGCACACTGCATCGGACACGCCCGTGTCAAATCTGACACGGCCGTGTTCAAGGTTTGGTTCCGGGCCATGTAATCTTCTGACTCAATCCGCCTATTATTTGAGTGACACGCCCTGGGACACGCCCGTGTCCCAGGCCGTGTATCCCCGACACGCCCTGGGACACGCCCGCGTCCCAGGCCGTGTAAAACAACCTGCACCTCAAATCCATTTTTGAGATTTTTGGGGTGTTACATGTCTTCATATTCCACATGCCCCCTAATGAAATGATATCTAATCTCTATGTGCTTAGTCCTTCTATGGGAGATAGGATTCCTAGTAATAGAGATTGCACTAGTAGAATCATAGAAAAAAAGAGTTCTACATATCTGGAGGTTATAGTCTTGAAGCTAGTGCTGGATCCACAGCAACTGAGCACAACAACTTCCTACTGAGTTGTACTCTGACTCTGCAGTTGATATTGCCACACTGGTTTTTTTTCTTGCTGCTCCAAGATACCAGTCTCCCTCCTAAGAACTGACAGGTGCCAGATGTGCTCTTCATATCCTATTTGCATCCTTAAAAATCTACATCTGAATAGCTAGTTTGTTCAAACTCCCAATCCTAGGGTACCAAAGTCCAAGATTTGGAGTGCCCTTAAGATACCTCAAGATTCTCTTAGCTGCAGAGTAGTAAGATTCTTTAGGGCAAGCGTGATACATAATACAAACACATGTATCATACATGATGTCTGGCCTACTTGCAGTCATATAAAGAATGGAGCCAATTATCCCTCTATACAAAGTTTCAAGAACAGGTTTAACTGCTTCATCTTTGGCTACAGGCATACTTGACCCCATGGGAGTTCTCATGGTGGACGAATCCTCCATGCCAAATTTCTTGATTAACTCCCTAGTGAACTTAGATTGGGATATGGTCAAGCCATCATCAGTCTGTCTTACTTGGAGGCCCAAGAAGAACTTAAGTTCACCCATACTGCTCATCTCAAACTTACCCTACATGAGTTTAGCAAACTTTTTGCAGAGGTTATCATCAGTAGATCCAAAGATGATGTCATCTATATAGATCTGGACTAGGATGGTCTTACCCTTAGATTCCCTTAGGAATAGGGTCTTGTCTATTTTCCTCCTTGAGAATTTGTTCTCAATGAGGAAACTAGACAATGTCTCATACCATGCTCTAAAGGTTTGCTTCAGCCCATATAGAGCTTTCCTAAGTCTATAAACAAAATTAGGTGAGTTAGGAACTACAAAACCTTGAGGCTGTTCAACATAGACTTCTTCTTTTAAGTCACCATTTAGGAAGGCTGACTTCACATCCATTTGGTAGACCTTGAATCCCTTGTGTGCTGCATATGCAAGGACTAATCTGATGGCCTCCAATCTTTCTACATGGATAAAGGTTTGATGAAAATCAATACCTTCTTCTTTCCTGTACCCCTTAGCTACTAGTCTGGCCTTATTGTTAATTATAATGCCATTTTAATCAAACTTGTTTTTGTAGATCCACTTGACTCCAATGACATTATTACCATGACGTCTGGGAACCAACTTCCAGACCCTGCACCTCTTGAATTTGTTCAGTTCCTCCTGCATAGATCCAATCCAATGATGGTTTTTGTTGGCCTCTTCAAACTTTTTGGGCACCACTTGTGATAGAAAGCTTTAATACATGGCTATGATCTGACTTCTGCTCCTTATCATTACTTCATGACTTGCCTAACCAATGATCTAGTGTGCTAGATGATCTCTCATATGTCTGACTGCAGGTGGCAGTCTTCTTTCAGCAACAGGGGCATCTTCTTATTGATCTTCATCCACTCCCAGTGTGCCAGGTAGATCTTCTGGAGTATCCATATCATCTTGGATGACTGGTGATGCTTCCTTGATGGTTAGCTTGTCCATCTTTTATTTTGTACCTGCAGTACTATAAAAGGAACTAAGCAGACCATTGTTAATCATGGTAGACTCATCAAAAACTATATGAACTGATTCTTCTACAACTTGGCTTTTCAAGTTGTATATCCTATAGGCTTTGCTATGATTGTTGTACCCAACAAATATTCCATCATAGGATTTGGCAGCAAACTTAGTCACATAGGACTTGCCATTGTGAAGCACAAAGCATTTACTACCAAAGATTCTAAGATAGCCCAGATTTGGTTTTCTGGCCTTCAAGATCTCATAGGGAGTCTTCTTGTGGCCTTTGGCGATAGAGGCTCTATTGACGACCTGACATACAGTATTTATTGCCTCAGCCAAGAAATATTCTGGGAGAGATGTGTCACTCAACAGTGTTCTACCAGCCTCTATAAGGTCTTATTTTTCTTCTCAAATATCCCATTTTGTTGGGGTGTTCTAGGAGAAGAGAATTCTTGATGAATCACATTCTCTTCACAGAAGTTTGTCATGCTATCAGAATGGAATTCTGTCCCATGGTCACTTCTGATTTTGACCACAGAATAGCCAAGCTCATTCTGAATTTGCTTAATAAACCACATAAAGACATCAAGGGTTTCATCCTTCTTCTTAAGAAAGAACGCCAAATTAAACTTAGAATAGTCATCAACTACCATAAGGGTGTAGACTTTCCTACCAAGACTGAACTGGCATTGGACCAAATAGTTCCAAGTGCAAGAGGTATAAGCACTTCACAGAGTCTTTGGTCCCAATACCCTTGAAGAAGACTTTTGTCTTCTTACCCTTTTGGCAAGCTGAGCAAATGCCCTCATTAGAGCATTTTACATTGGGGCCATTCCTAACTATCTCTTGATTGAAGAGCTTGCCAATAGTCTTGAAATTCAAATGGGCTAATCTCTTGTACCACTGGACACAGTATGAGACTTTCTCATTTGCCACTAAATAGATAGGAGAATCTGTGTCTAGACATAGAAAGTTCAAGCAATAAACATTTCCCCTCCTAGTGCCTATCAAGATGTCCTCTTGGTCACTTGACCTCCTAATTATGCACTCATCTTTGTGGAAGACAATTATATAGCCAAGATCAGATTGCTGGCTTATGCTTATAAGGGTGTATTGCAACCCTTCAACATAAGCCACCTTGGTGATGGAGACTATGCCATTGGTGATCTTACCATATCCTATAGTTACACCTCTATCTGAACCTCCAAAGATGACTTCGGGTCCATCTTTTACTACAGTAAACTCATTTAATTTGCTCCTTATTCCAGTCATGTGCCTGGAACAGCCACTGTCCAACTACCATACAGGGGTATGACACCTTGAACTATCATGTAATATACAAATTACTTAACCTTAGGACCCCAATATCTATTGGGTCCTAGGTGCATGTTAGCATGAAATTGAACATGTCCACCAACAGAATTTCTGACTGGTGGACTGACCCTAGCACTGGCCACATTGGGACTGTGCCAGCAGTCAATGGCAAAATTCCCTATCTTACCATAGCACCAAAAATCATGCATGTTATATCTTCTTTTCTATGAAGGCCCTTCAACTAGATGAGCAGCAACTTTGATAGGAGGAAGATGTGCTACAACCTTTTTCTGATTTCTTTTAGCAAGAATTTGAGTGAAGGTAAGACTTATTGCTATCTTATTTGGTCTGCCTTTAGTGCCAGCAGTAGCTAGCTTCTTTTCAAAAAGTATGCTTCTGATGGCTTCAGATATGCCCAGATCAGCCTAATTCTTAGGCTTTCCCTTAGTCAGAACCTTTGCTATCATATTACGAGCCTTGGCTGCAGCAACATTCTTGAGAGTTAGTGCAGAAGTACCAAAGACAAATTGTCTAGATTGGGCCATTTGAAATTTCTCATTGGCAGCCTTGACTGCACACACGCTGCAAAAACTTTCACCATGACAGTGAACATCTTTATTCACTCTAGATGAACAACCACTCTCCCAGTGACCATAAGAGATTTCCTTGTCATACCTGTTAGAAGGTATCAAAACTTTTCTGAAAAGAATGGGAGGCTTAGAAGAAATAAGCTGAGGTGGAGCTGGAGTTGTGCCCTTCCTTTTGGAAGGAGCAACTCTTGTGCTTCCCTTGAATCCCAACCCCTTCTTACCCTTTTGAGGGGAGAAGGAGTCTATCAAGGGGAGGACAGTACTTGGCTTAGAATAGCTAGCCACTAATCTTTTCTCCTTCTCAAGATTATCTTCCAGCTCCCTGATGAGACAGTTCTTGTACTTGATGGAGGATACCTGAATGTCCAAGACGGACTTCAATTGGCTAATTTCCCTAGCTTTCTAGTCTAGTAGATTTGATGTTATAGTCTGTTGGGTAACTACAGGCTTTAGAGATGAGATCTCTTTAGTTTGCTTCTTAGACAACTTCTTGACCTTCTTGAAGGCATTCAAAAGTTCTCCATACTTGTCAATCAGTTGATTGACATCTCCATCAGATCCAGAATCTTCTTCACTACAGGGTGAAGAGGCTTCTGAGCAAGGACTAGTCTCAAACTCAGACAAATAAGAAAAGTTAGGTGATAGATGTACCTTACTCAAACCAGGCTGATTTTGGTTGCCTTCCTCATCTGTCATTACCATCAGCCCTATGTAGTTGTGGACATCTTCATCCACCTCTGACTCACTCTCTGATAGTGTCAGAGGAGCTCTGATTCTTATCCTCCCTGGAGGATTGACTTCTCCTACTGCAATAGCTTAATCTTTAATAGTAGCAACAACTAGGACAATATATGCTTCCTCTTCTTCAGACTCAGAAGATGACGAGTCTGTCCAACTCTTTTCCTTCTTGGTAATGAAGGACTTTTCCTTATTTTATTTATGCTGGGCCGCTTCTTCTCCTTAGTTTCCTTCCTGTTCTCTGGGCAGTCAGCTATCACATGCCCAGGCTTGCTGCAATAGTAGCAAATTACTTTAGAGGAGTTATATTTATTATGTTTAGAACAATACCTATCATTCTTGGACTGGTTCTTTACATGATGAGTGGAAATGGAAGGCCTTTTCTTCCAATTCTTCTTCTTCATTAAACTCTGGTGTTTTCTGGAAAAGATTGCAAAATCTTCATCAGACATGCTGCTTGAAAGTGAGGGGTTAAATCTGGTATACTCTAGAAGGGGGGGGGGGTTGAATAGAGTATCTTTAGGTTTTATAACTTTTGCTATAAATAAAAACTTATTCCTAAACTAATATGATTTGTCACAGGCACAACAAGTATAAATAATCACAAACATAACAACCTAACTAGCACAGCCACAACAAGAATAAAAGAAAAGAGCATCCAGACAACACAAGAATTTTTTATTGGTTCCTCAACTTGGGTACATCCACTCTTCTACCACCCTGGTAGAAATCCACTCAGGTTTTGTTCAGGTGACTGCCACCAATGAGATTTTGATCAGGTGCTCAAAAATCAAACCTCAAGTCTTTTTATCAAATGACTTGCAATCAGGAATAGCTTTTGAAGGGAGTTAAGAACCCTTTTTATAGTGAGGGATAAGAGATTGATTTTGTCTTCTCTTTCTCTAAGTATATTTGAGAAGACTTGTGTGGATTTTGATGTTAGCAAAGGCTCCCCCTGAGATAATGAAAGGTTCAGGAAGTTGGAGCTTTGCTGCAGGGTGATAGGGCTTCAAGCTTTTGCTTTGACCAGAAGAGATTTAGGAACTTCTTGAATGATGTTATAGTTATTGTTCTTGAAGAATCCTGGGATTAGGACAGAAGAAGACTCTTGATTTTGAATGGTTGTTCTTCTTCTTCTTCAACTTAAAATTCTTCCTCTAGTCTAGCACTTGTTTCTCTCTATCTCTTTGTTCTGTGTACTCTGTGTCTCAGAGTGTTGTCGAGAGAGAGAGAGAGAAGAAGATCCTTGTTCACTATTGTTGTTCTGTTCTTCTGTGTATCTTATTACTGGAAGAGAAGGAAAAATCCCTTTTATATTTTCCATATAAATTTCCTTTTGAAATTTGAATTCCTTCCTGCATTCAATGCTGACGACCTTGAGAATGTTTGCATTGATTGATTTCCCCAACTGTCCCTTTGAAAAACGACAAGCAAAAATCCTTATGAAGACCATAACAAATGCTCTATCTAACGGTAGTATTAAGAGAATATTTTAGCATTAATTACTCAGGAATTACTGCAATAGAATAGGGATAGAAGGATGGGAATAACCAAGTCTGGATTCGTCGAGCTAAGATCCAAGATCGTAGACCTCAGAACTACTAATTGCTACTTGATGAATCTTTCCAATTATGTGCACCAAGATCATCGAGCTGAGATACAAGATCGTCGAGCTAAGCTCAGAGAATTTTCTCTGAGTTCGTCGAGCTGAGCACGACTTTCGTCGACCTGATTTTCTGAGTCTTTGATATTTCTCTAAGTCTTGAGTCTTTGGTAGTCTGTTGATAGCTGGTCCATTAATTGTTAACTCTAATGACTTGGCCTAGACTCTAGGACACAACCATGACCTTGGCTATACATGTTGTGTCAAATGATCCGAACTTAATGAACCTAGACCAAATCTAAATCGGGATCCAACAATCTCCCCCTATTTGGGTAAGGTCACTAATTACAGACTCATAATAAAATCAAAAATGTACAAAGCAAGAAAACATATATCTGGCAGGAAAAATTAGCATATGCAGAAGATATATATTCAATAAGCTTTGTATCAGGAAATGATAAAGCAGTTTTAAAATATCACAAAATAATCAGTTCAAGTTTTTTTTCTTTTGCTTTTTCTCCTTGTGCTTATCCTCTTTACCTTTGTCTCCAGACTAAGTAAATATGATTTCCCTATTGGGATTTGCAGCTTGAGCCTTGGTCAATGTCATGCTAGCAACCCCAATGATATTTAGAGAGGCAGTCCTTGGGACCACTGCTTTTGGATGCAATTTCATGTAGTCATCAACATTAAATATTTTATTAGCCTTTTCAAACCTATTAAGCTCTTCTTTTCTATATTTGGACAATGTAGAGTATTGAGAGGGATCCTTCCCTTCAGCTTTAGCTTTATTAATCATTAAAAGGCCAACCAGTTCCTGAAGTCTCGCTATCCTAGCTGTTGTAGTTATCTCTGGATTTTCCAATGATATAGGTGGGGAAGCAGGTCTTTTAGGGCTTTTAGCCTTTTGATGTTCAGGGAATTGTTGTTGTTGTTGTTGATGCTGTTGTTGTCGATACTGTTGCTTGCTAGATGAAAATATACCTTATTGTCTTTGGTAAGTTTGAAACTTGGTAGACCTTTGGTAAGTTGTGTCTGAAGCACCAATAGTTGATGGAGGAGGAGGAGGAGGGTCCTTTCTGTATCTTTGAGTGGGTGGAGGTGAATATCTCCTGCTTCTCTTCCATTCTTTCTATTGATTTTTGGACAACCACATCCATGTTGGCATGTCCTTATAAGGGGTAATTTTATGCAGTATATAATATGGAGTGTTATTTGCTGGATTTGGTTTGGGGGCAGGAGGTGGAGGAGCTTTCCTCTTCTTGGATGTTTTCTTTTTCTTAGGATCCTCATATGAGTCCTCATTATTATCATCATCATCATTAGAATCTTGTGGGTTGTCATATAATGCATTTATTTCCCTTAGAGTCTCAACAGATATTTCATGTTTTTCAGCCTGGAAGGGAGCTGAAGGAGGAGCTTGAGAACAGCACACTTCAGTTATTTCAGCAACTGACTTATTTTCCTCTTCTATATCAGCCATGATCAATGCATCAAGATCAGACATTGGTGAATCATCCATAACAAAAACTGGAGCAAGAGGATATGAGATAGTGGGGGAAATAGCACTTGGAGGAGATGGACTGGCTGGGATTTCTGGAACAGCAAAAACGGCCTTAAGTTGCTCGGCAACCTTGGGGCATATTGGTGAGGTGTAAGGGACTATAGCCATTGATGGCTTATTGCTTTCCTCTGGCAGACAGTTCAAGTGAACTGTATCAAACATGCTTAATGACTTTACAAGGTCAACTGTGGGATTTATAATAAGATCACTAGTAATTTCTGGGACTTGCTTATCTATGTCAATATTAGATTCAATAAACTGAATGAAATCAAAAGAATCATCATCTATTAGTTCTACTATTGATGTTGCTGGTACTACTACATCTGTTGCTGCTTCTGCTGTTGCATCAGCTGCTGCATCTACTGCTGCTTCTACTACTGCATCTGCTGCACCTGCTACTGCTATAACTGTTATGATGGTTTTGAGAAGGGGTGTGAGAAGTGCAATGAGTGGTGGTATGATGGAGGGATCCAATAGTGGTGAGGCATAAATTTAGTTCAAATATTGTAGAATTTAGTTCATTAGATATATTAGCATTTTCAGAAGTGATTTTATCTAGATAATTTAATTTTTCTCTAAGAAGTTTGATTTCCTTCTCAGAGCTTATCAAATCTAAGCATAAATTTTTAAATTCAAATTTAAATTCATCAGATTCAAAATCATAAGGTGCTAATACCTGATCTTCAGCTGACAGGTTTTCTTCATTATCAAATTCATCTATATCTGATCTGATACTGATAGCATTAATTACCATGAGGCAAACTTCTTTGGCCCTTGCCTCTTCTTCTTCTTCAATTGAGCTGGAAGATGAGGATTCATCTTCTGTTTCACTCCAGCTTTCAGCTACAAAGCCTTTCTCCTTCTTTTTGTTCTTGATGGAAGAGGGCCTGCTGCTTTGTTGTCTTCTAGAATCCTTCTCCCATCTCTTTTCCTTCTTTTGATTCTCTGGACAATCTGAGAGGAAGTGTCCAGGTTTCCTACAGCCAAAGCAAACCACTTCTTTAGTGGGGGTTTTGTCATACCTTGGCTTGTCATCCTGCCTGGAAGACTTTCTTCTGAAATATTTATTTGCAATTTTGTAGAATCTTCTAGAAAATAAGCTCATCAACTCTTCATTAATTGTTGGAGTCTCTGTATCCTCAGCAGCCTTGAATGCAATGTTGTGCTCCTTCCTTGCTGGTGGAGGTTTTATCTGCTCAGCTGCTTCTTTGGATTTGATGAGCTGCTCAAAGGACTTAAGCTTTCAAAAAAGAGATTCAGTGGAAATCTCATTTAGGCTCGTGGCTTTCTTGATGGGCCAGATCCTTGAATCATTTGAGCTTGGGAAGCACATAAGGATTTTATCATTAACCTCTGTAAGGGTGATGTCCTTATCCAAGGTTTTTAGCTCATTGATGACTGAGCTCAAACTATTGTACATGTCTGCTACAGATTCAGTTTCCTCCTTCTTGAAATTCTCATATTGGGATATGAGATTGGATCTTCTATCTTTACTTTCATCTACAGATCCAGCCACCATTTGATTGATGGAATCCCAAATGTCCTTGGCTGATGTGCATTCAGCCACTTTCTGAAAGATGTCATCTGACATTGTTTGGGCCAGAATGTTTATTGCTTTAGCATAAAAAACTTTGGCCTTTTTTTGAGCCTCAGTCCACTCTGGTGGTGGACCTGTATTAGGGCTGGATGTTACTGTAGAGGTAGATGCCTGAGGTGGACCTGTCAAAATAGAGTTTTAGATATCTTCATCAATAGAGTTCATATACAATTTAATTCTTGCCTTCCAGATGGCAAGCTTGTTTAGATTGCATATTGGAGGTCTGGTGCTTGCATAGTCTTTATTCTGTGTCATGCTGTGTGTATAAATCTAATAGTAATGAAATGACAAATCTAACTTAGGATCTTTGGTTCAAGGGTTAGCTTGTACAACCAAAAGAACCTCCTCTAATACCAATTGAAAGTGAGGGGTTAGATCTGGTATACTCTAGAGGGGGTGAATAGAGTATCTTTAGGTTTTATAACTTTTGCTGTAATTAAAAACTTTTTCCTAAACTAATATGATTTGTCACAGACACAACAAGTATAAATAATCACAAACACAACAACCGAACTAGCACAGCCAGAACAAGAACAAAAGAAAAGAGCATCCAGACAATGCAAGAATTTTATAGTGGTTCCCTAACCATGGTACATCCACTCTTCTACCACCCTGGTAGGAATCCACTCAGGTTTTTGTTCAGGTGACTGCCACCAATGAGCTTTTGATCAGGTGCTCAAAAACAAAACCTCATGTCTTTTGATCAAGTGACTTACAACCAGGAATACCTTTTGAAGGGAGTTAAGAACCCTTTATACAGTGGGGGATAAGAGATTTATTTTTTCTTCTCTTTCTCTATGTACAACTGAGAAGACTTGTGTGGATTTTGATGTGAGCGAAGGCCCCCCCTGAGATAATGAAAGGTTCAGGAAGTTGGAGCTTTACTGCAGGGTGATAGGCCTTCATGCTTTTGCTTTGACAAGAAGAGATTTATGAACTTATTTACTGATGCTGTAGTTGTTGTTCTTTGAAGAATCCTGGGATGAGTAAAGAAGAAGACTATTGATTTTGAATGGTTGTTCTTCTTCTTCTTCAACTTAAAGTTCTTCCTCTGGTCTAGCACTTGTTTCTCTCTATCACTCTATTTTGTGTACTCTGTGTCTCAGAGTGCTATCGAGAGAGAGAGAGAGAGAGCAGAAGATCCATGTTCACTGTTATTGTTCTGTTCTTTTTTGTATCTTGTTACTGGAAGAGAAGGAAAAATCCCTTTTATATTTTCCATATAAATTTCCTTTTGAAATTTGAATTCCTTCCTGTATTCAATGCTGTCGACCTTAAGAATTTTTGCATTGATTGATTTCCCCAACTGTCCCTTTGAAAAATGGTAAGCAATAATCCTGATGAAATCCATAACTAATGCTCCATCTAACGGTAATATTCAGAGAATATTTTAGCATTAATTACTCAGGAATTACTGCAATAGAATAGGGACAGAAGGATGGGAATATCCAAGTCTGGAAACATCGAGCTAAGATCCAAGATCATCGACCTCAGAACTGCTGACTGTTGCTTGATGAATCTTTCCAATTCTGTGCACCAAGATCGTCGAGCTGAGATACAAGATTGTCGAGCTAAGCTCATAGAATTTTATCTGAGTTCATTGAGCTGAGCACGACTTTCGTCGACCTGAGTTCCACGAACGTCGAACTCCTTTTCTTAGTCTTTGATATTTCTCTAAGTCTTAAGTCTTTGGCAGTCTGTTGATGGCTGGTCCATGCATTGTTACCTCTAAGGACTTATCCTAGACTCTAGGACACAACCATGACCCTGGATATACATGTTGGGTCAGATGATCCTAACTTTGTGAACCTAGCCCAAATCTAACTAGGGATCCAACACTGCTGTCTAATGCCTCTGAGTCAGAGCTGTCTGACTCAACTGGTCTCCTTGGTGGCGAAGGAATCCTTTCCTTGCCTTTCCTTGTGCTTTTAGCTTTGAAGGATAAGGACTTTTCTTTGGCCGATGATTTGTTGGAGGTATCCTCCTCCTTCATGGCAGTCAACTGTATCTCATAGGAGAGCAGCTTCCCAAAAAATATTTAGGGAGGAGTGTCAGCAAGCTTGAACATCTTTCTTTTAGCACAGATCTTAATATCCCAGTCTCTAGTGAGAGATCTGATAAACTTGTCATTAATTTCATAATTATTGAAGACCCTTCCATAGGTCTTCAACTCATTTATGATCCTGAAGAATCTTTCATAACAGGTAGTTATGTTCTCCTTCAGGATTTGCCTGAACGCCTCATACTCTTGGTTGAGAAGATACTTCCTATAATCTCTTACCTCATCAGTACACTCCATGTAGACCACAAGGGTGTCCCACATCTCCATGGAGGTCTGGTAGTGAACCATGTTCAGGAAGGTTGAGTCATCTACAGCACTGGCAATGATGTTCTGTGCTCTCCTGTCAAGGCCAGCTAGTATGACCTCATCTTTGGTCATTTCAGATGGTGTCTTGATGTTTGTATCCAGAGTAGAGACCTTCGTAGGAATGACAGGTCCCTCCCTAACAGTTGCAAAAATTCTTGGATCATAGGCTACATGAATTGCCTCACCCTCTCCTTCCATATTCCAAACTGCTCCTTTTTGGAAATGGGGAGTTTCATGGAATTCAGCTCTCTCTGGATCTCTCCTGAGCCCATGACCACTTAGCAGCAGCTACCTTGGAGGATCACTAAGATTGTTAAATCATTTTTGAGGAACCTCCCTCTGATAACACTTGAAAGATCTTATTTACAAGGTAGCTAACAACCTAGAGGTGGGTGAATAGGTCTGCTTAGGTCTTTTGATAGTGTTTTTAAATCACTTGTCTGTTTCTTTTAGCTATACATGATGGGTCAATAACCTAATAGTGAACCTAGCCCAAATCCAAACTTGGGATCCAACAATCTAGTTGTACGCTACTTAGCGAAAAACGCACATTCATATGTGTATATAGAAACAAAAGATGACATAAACATCCTAATGAGAGGAGGAAGATCGTTACCCTTGAAGTTTGTTTCTGTTCCATGGATGGTAAACTAGTTGGATGAAAGTGATCGTAGTGGACTCTCCTCCGCGGATCTAAACTCAACTAGTGACTCGGAGCTCCGAATCTCCTACATTGGCAGAATCTCCTTCCTCTTCCTCTTCCTTGCTCTCCCCTCTCTCTACCTCTTAGGAAGAAAAATCCCTAGGTTAGAATGATGGATAACTCCCATCCCACGAACTGAAACTAGCAAAAAATCACAGCCCACCTTAGGATAGTTGACGAACTGCCATGATTCAAAACGGTTCTCTGTACAAAGTGCTACCGTCGCGCGGTAACAAGATACTTCCATGCAGTACTGCGAAAGATTGATTATTTAGCAAGCACAACATTCAAACTCCCCAATCATACACTGACACGTGGCTATGTCATAACTTTTATGATACCTCCCGACGATACCACACTACCATCAAGCGATAGGTGATACGTCATGTCCTTACGACGCTTGCAATCAAACATCACTACCGCCACATGGTATCGCTATCACTGGGCAGTAGCTCACAGAGAGCCATGCCAATAAAACTTGCTATGCTACTGCCGGCGGTAGTACTAATGACGGGCAGTAGCTCTTAGAGATTTATACTTGATAAAAACTAGGGCATTATACCCATGCAGAGGTGATCGTACTAGTTGGTAAGAGACCGTGCTTGGATCATAGGCTATCGCGACCAATAACATACTATTGCCTAGCGATACCGTAGATCCATGCACGTCATACCTAGATCGTGCGGGATGAGGCAGATGTAATACAGGCTATCGCTCGACGATAGCAAGGTATCACCCGCGATAGATCTCTCTTTAGAGCTTGTCTACTATTCTTCATATCACATCCATAGGAGTATTGTACCTATTATATCTATACACCATAAACAAACTACGATCAAATACATTCCGGATTTGTTATTCTCAAACTAAGGAATGTGAAACACATGCTCTAATATTTATCACTTCACATAAGTAGTTAAAATTTGAGGAGTTTTAGAATTAATATTGATATAGTTTTTGATAAAATTTATATGTGGGGCAAAAATTGAATAAATGAAATTTTAAGCATTTAAATTGCACCAAATGACAGAGTTTTGGTGACCACATTATTATGATATAAATATATGGTGAGCAAAATTTGGTAACTTTTTTGTGCCTAAAACACTAGTTTTATCTTAAACAAAATTGATTATTATTCGTCACACAAAAATTTAGCTGTAATTAATTAAGTTCATAATACTTTTGATCTTATGCATTATGTGATGTATTTTTTGTTGTTAAATTATAGTCTCATATTCCATGTATGTTAGGAATGTGGTAGCACATTGCTATAGCCTTTATCATATACCAACCTGTTAAAGGTAACACCAAAAAGTGTCACGTTGAGCAAATATTTGATTTGACTATTTGTGCACTTTGTATAAGCGAAAGACACCATGATACTGATGTGGAGAACTTTTAAATTTTAGAGTGGTTATCCCTTCACCTGGTTTAGCTTTGTTATAATTAAATGAATTTATTATTAGAAGAACAAACTTTTTATTTGTTAATGAACTCATTTTTGCTAACCATGAATATCCTTCTTTTTATGCATATGAGGGTTCATTTGCTTAATATGTCATATATTTGAGTTAGTTTTATGAACTCTTTTGAAATTCCAAGTAGTTATCATATATTATGGTTTTGATGAAGTTTACTTAGAAGTATTGATATTTTGTTCTATTCTTAATTTGTAGGCTAATACTTATATTATAGCTATATCCATGATTAAGACATGTCTTTGTCTTGTACTATAAAGTCATGTGCCTACAAGAGTCACTATCACAAATGTTATAGATGTTATCATACTATGGCAGGTCCGTCCATCTCTTCCAAATAGTGCAATCTAATGGGGTGTTTGCGAGGTGACTCTAAAAGGCAGTGGGTCTCGAGGTAATCCTTAGCTATTTTCTAAGACATTCTACCATGGTGGGCTCAGCACTCTTGTATCTAGAGTTATTTATAGTGTTGTGCAATTAACTTGATCATTTACTCTAACATAGTACAAGTTTTACTCGTACACTAGGGCCTAGGTTAAGTTGTGTGTTTCATCCCTAGAAGTGGTGTTAATCATACCACTATTGTCATCTTGACACAACGACAATGCCTGTTGGATCGCTACCTACGTAATAAGGTTGTTGGTGTTGGCATATATCATAAATTGTTGATGCATGAAAAGCGATGGGGAAAACGGACACCACCAGCTAACCGTTCGAGCACTGGGGAAGGTATTGGGAAAAGACTGTCGGCTAGTCGGTTACTAGCGGCTAGGAATGGCGGTCAGGACTGGATAGGAAAAAGAGAGAAAGGGCCGCTGCCAGCGGCAACACCAGAGTTCGCCCGCCGCGGCCTGAATGCCTCTCCTGCGGCGGGCTTTCCTTTTATAGGAAAATAAGCGATTACACTTAGAAAAGAAAGAAGAAAGGAAGAAGCCGGCCGGACAATAGACCGCAAAGGACTAGAATCGAGGCCGTAACTTTTAACAAGCGAGCTCTTGGACTCGAGTCAGCGTGCTTTGGGTGTACTCCCGCCCCCTATTTATAGGCTTGGGGGCCTGCCCAAACGGGCAGGGCTAAAATTACCGGCTGCCCGAGGTACAAGAGAATCGGGCAGCGGTGACGGGAATCGAGAAAAAGAAGAAAAGCCAAGAGACAGGCCGCACGGCCTGGCGACCTTCTTCTGCCGAGCTGCAAGATGGCCTCTGGGCCGGCTGATCTGGACCTCCTCTGACGGCGACCTGGGACACAGGTCGCGCAGCTTGGGCAATGACAGGCCGACCCTTAGATGAAGGCTGGACCGGAACTGGCGACTGTCTGACATCATAAATCATGTGTATATGATGGTGTCTAGCATCGGACTTAAGTAAGATTATAGTTCTTATATATGTCTTGATTGCTTATATTGTCTTGATTAACATAATATCACCTTGTACCCTTATCCTATTCGGTGTATGGGCATCATAATATGATAAGTTATGATTTCTATGTTTGTACTAATCATAGGCCCTTATTTTGTGAATCAATATGGGATCTTTTATATAGTAAGTTACTTTGTTTATCATCATGTTATGTTTGGACTTGTTAAACTTGATAAATAACCTAATCCTTTGTTTGATAATTTAAAAGTCATATGACCCTATTTGCATTTTGCCCTAAGGCTCGCTGAGGGGCAGGAGTATGTCGCTTAGTTATTGATGACAAATATTTTTATAATTAAACACAACAAGAGCAGGGATTAGCAAGTCTATAGTGGGTGCCTCCTCGGATGTTCAACCTGTACTGATTTAGAAGGAGAGCTAATCTAATGATGCTAGCCCCACCACCATTACCGGACTCTTCTACTGATTTGTTTGATGATACAATAACTGTGAGAAACATGGAGATTGTCATTCTTGACTGCTTTTAATTTTTTATTGGGCATTTGTTTATGTATCGCTTGTGTTTGGAATTTACTACTTTCTGAATTTAGACTGGAATTCTATGTTTATGTTATGACTTAGTTTTCCTATGCTTGTACTACTTCAAGTTTAGACTTCTATTGTACATGTGTACTCTTTCTTATAATCTAATTTAGATTACAATATTTAGATGTAAGGGTTAGTGTCATGTGTTTGGTCCATTGCCAACAATATCCTGAATTTTAGAAAGTAAACCTTATCAATGATATACACATATAGAAAAATGACTGTGATGGGACAGGTAGAATAAATGGCTAAGTCAGGTAAACACTTACCTAAGGTGTGGGATGACAGAAATCTGTCTAAGTCCACAGGCATTGAGTGAAGGTAAATCACTCAATGCCAGATTACTTATAGCGCTGAATGGTGCCTATATAGTCAAAGCATAATTAGTGGCAAGCTGAGAAACTGACAAAGTCCACAGGCATTGAGTGAAGTCAACTCACTCAACGCCATAAAACAAAATGCTTTGAGATAGGCTAAAGCAGAAATTGCCTAAGTTAGAATGAGCAGAAATATGGCTAAGTGTTTTGGCATTGAGTGATGAATACCCACTCAACGCCATACAGCTAAAAGTCTGTAAGTTGAACTAGTTGAACGACATTCAAAATTCATCGAACGTAGTTCAAAGTTCATCGAGCTCAGCTCACCATTCGTCGAGCTAAGTTCAGTGCTTGTGATTCTGAGTTCGTCGAGCTCAGTTGAGAATTCATCGAACTGAGTTCAAAGTTCGTCGAGCTCAGTTCACTATTCGTCGAAATCAGTTCAAAGTAAGACAGTCTAAGCCCAGTATTTTTAAACACAGAAATTCTACTAAGGAAAAAAGCGTTGAGAGAGGCATGCTCACTCAACTCTCTCAACGCCCTTATACAAAAATGAGTTCCAGCAAATACCGTTGAGTGAGGCATGCTCACTCAATGCTCTCAATGCTTAAGTTGCTAAAGAAGAAGAAATATGGATAAGGCAGATGGAGTTGAGTGAGGGATGTTAACTCAATGCTCTCAAAGCCTAGAAACAGATTTATATTCTAAGTAGTTTGGCGTTGAGTGAAGGTTACTCACTCAACACCAAGAGATAGCAAATCTATTTGTGTTTTGGCATTGAGTGATGCTTACTCACTCAACGCCTATTCTACTGTTGCTCGATTTTGGCTAAGTCTACAGGTGCTGACGTCAGCAAAATAGACAAAATCAACTAAAGTCAAATCAGGTACGGGAAAGCTACAGTACACGACGAAACTTTCCATAAATCTACTGTACGTCTTCTTCTGTTAAAGCAAGACGAAACTCGAAGTTGATGGTAGGGCCCACCGATCTCTAAGAGCCGTTGATCGGCGAACTAAAAAAGGAAGAGATATGGCCAAGACAAAGACAGCTTTTAGGGCATAGAATATTAAAAAAGGAGAGCATACGTCTTCATCTTCTTCTCCATTAATCCATGTGAAAAGCTTGAAGCTCTCCAGGAAGTAAAGTTAAGTTTGCTGTGCAAGTCTCCATCTGCCAAACCAAATTCAGAATCAGTTCTGAATAAGAAGAAACTTCATCCTTAGGTTCAGTGAGCTATTTGAAGACTCAAGATCAAAAGATCTTTAGACTTCTACAGCAAGTTTAGAAGTCAACTTCTAAGTTCCTCCAACAAATATTTTCCCTTCTGTTAGGAGAGTTGGAGCAGAAATTTTCTGCTCAAGTTGTTGACACAGAGAAATTTCTCCGTATCAAAGTTAATTAAACTATTTCTTTTTGTGGGATCTTTTTAGATCTGAGCTTTAGGACTTTGGGGTATGAGGTTGGCAAAATTTGCCTGAGCTATAAGAGAGTGTATCTCTCTGATTTGTAGGAGCAAGTGTGCTCTGAGATAGGATTATCCTCCATAGCCTGAGTGGTAGGGCTTAATTGCTTGAGTTAGGTGATACTTGTATCACTGAGAGTAGGCCTTTGTGGCCGAGGTGTAAGTCTTGGAGAAGACTAAGAGATCCTAAAGGATCTGAGGTATACGCTCCTTAGAGCAATGGTTTGGATAAGTGCCTTGACTAACAGGAAGTTATCAAGGTGGGAGGAGAGTGGACGTACCCATAATTTTGGGGAACTTCTATAAAATACTTGTGTGCTTTTCTAGGTTTGCTTTTATTTTCTTAATTGCCAGTGTTAAGTACAAGCTCTTGATCACCCTAAGTTGAAAGCTAAAGGAAAACAACAAGATATTAAAAAGAATATCAAAAGACCAAGACAAACCTATTCACACCCCCCTCTAGGTTGATAGCTACCTTGAAAATAAGATCTTTCAAGTGGTATCAGAAGGAGGTTACTCAAAAATGATTTAACAATCTGAGTGATCCCCAAAGGTATCTGCAGTTAAGTGATTATGGGCTCAGGAGAGAGCTTGAGAGAGCTGAGTTCCATGAAACTCCCCATCTGCAGAAAGGAATAGTTTGGAATATTGAAAGATAGGGTGAGGATATTCATGGAAGCCTATGATCTATGAATCTTTTCAACTGTTAGGGAGGGACCTGTCATTCCTATGAAGGTCTTTGCTCTAGATGCCAACATCCAGACACTAAAGACATTATCTAAAATGACCAAAGATGAGTTTATATTAGCTGACTTGGACAGGAGAGCACAAAACAACATTCTCAGTCTTATAGATGACTCAACCTTCCTGAACATGGTTCACTGATAGACCTCCAAGTAGATGTTGGACACCCTTGTGGTCTACAGTGAGGGTACTGATGAGGTAAGGGATGATAGGAAGTCTTTGCTCAATGAAGAGTATGAGACTTTAAGGCATATCCTGAAGGAGAACATAATAACCTATTATGAAAGATTCTTCAGGATAAAAAATGAGTTGAAGACCAATGGAAGGGTCTTCAATAATTATGAAATAAATGACAAGTTTCTCAGGTCTCTCACTAGAGACTGGGATACTAAGATCCGTGCCATAAGAGAGATGGCCAAGTTTATTAACACCCCTCCCCAAATATTATTTGGGAAGCTGCTCTCCTATGAGATGCATCTAGTTGCCAGGAAGGAGGAGGATGCCACCAACAAATCATTGGCCAAATAAAAGTCTTTGGCCTTTAGAGCTGAAAGCAAAAGGAAAGGCAAAGAGAGGATTCCATCTCCACCAAGGAGACCAGCTGATTCAGACAGCATAGACTCAGAGGCATCAGACAGTTGCATGTCTGATGAATACTTTGCAGCCTTTTTTAGACAACTCCAGAGGTTGATGAAGAAGAAGCATTGGAAGAAGAGGCCTTCCAATTCCACTCATCACTAGAAGAATCATTCAAAGACTGACATGTATGGTTCTAAACATAATAAATATAATTCTTCGAAAGTAGTTTGCTACTATTACAGCAAGCCTGGGCATATGATAGCAGACTGCCCAGAGAAGAGGAAGGAGACTGAGGAGAAGAAGCAGTACAAGCACAAAGGAAAGAAGGAAAAGTCATTCATTGCTAAGAAGTAAAAGAGTTGGACAGACTCATCATCTTCTGAGTCTGAAGAAGAGGAAGCCTCCATTGGGCTACTTGTTGCTGCTGCTAAAGATGAAACTGTTGCAGCGGGAGAAGTCAATCCTTTAGTGAGGATAGGAATTAGGGCCCCTCTAACACTATCAGACAGTGAGTCAGAGGTGGATGAAGATGTCCACAGCTACAGAGGACTGATGGCAATGACCGATGAAGAGGGCAGCCAGGATCAACCTAGTCAAACAAGGTACATCCATTACCTAATTCTTCTTCTTTGTCTGAGTATGAGACTAGTCCTTGCTCAGAAGCCTCTTCAACCTATGGTGAAAAAGATTCTAGATTTGAAGGAGATGTCAATTAACTGATTGATAAGTATGGAGAACTTTTGAATGCCTTCAAGAAGGTCAAGAAGTTGTCTAAGAAGCAAACTAAAGAGATTTCATCTCTTAAGCTTGTTGTTGCCCAGCAAACTATAACATCAAATCTGCTGGACAAGAAAGCTAGGGAAATTTGCCAACTGAAGTCTCTCTTGGACATTCAGGTTGCCTCCATCAAGCACAAGAACTTTCTCATCAGGGAGCTTGAAGATAAGCTTGAGAAGGAGAAAATATTTGTAGCTAGCTATTCTAAGCCAAATATTATCATCCCCTTCATAGACTCCTTCTCCTCTCAAAAGGGCAAGAAGGGGTTGAGATTTAAGGGAAGCACAAGAGTTTTTCTTTCCAAAAGGAAGGACAAAGCTCCAGCTCCACCTTAGCCTATTGCTTCCAAGCCTCCCATTCTTTTTAGAAAAGTTCTGATACATTCTAACAGTATGACCAAGAAAGCTCTTATTGTCACTAGGAGAAGGGTTATTCATCTGGAGTGAACAAAGATGTTAATTTCCATGGTGAAAGTTTTGGCAGGGTGTGTGCATTCAAGTCTGGCAATGAGAAATTTCAAATGGCCCAATCTAGACCATTTATCTTTGGTACTTCTGCACCAACACTCAAGAATGTTACTGTAGCCAAGGCTCAAAGTCTGACAGCAATGGTTCAGACTAAGGGCAAGTATAAGAGTTAGGATGATCTGGGCATATCTGAAACACCCAGAAGAATGATTTTTGAAGAGAAGCTTGTTTCTGCTAGCACTCAGGGCAGACCAAATCAGCCAGCTAAAAGACTTACCTTCAGTCAATTTCTAGCTGAAAGAAATCAGAAAAAGGCTGTAACACATCTTCCTCCTATTAAGGAGGCTACTAACCAAGCAACAAGGCCTACAAAGAAGAGAAGATATAACATATATGACTGTTGGTGCTGTGGTAAGATATGGAATTTTGCCATTGACTACTAGCACAATCCCAATATGGCGAGAACTAGGGTCAGTCCACCAGTAAGAAATTCTGCTAGTGGACATGTTCAGCTTCATGCTAACGTACACCTAGGACCCAATAAATATTGGGGTCCTAAGGTTAACTAATATGTATATTGCAGGATAGGCCAAGATGCCATACCCTTATATGGTACTTGGATATTGGTTGTTCCAAGCACATGACTGGAACATGGAGAAACTTGAAAGAGTTTACTCCAGTAAAGATGGTCTCAAAGTCATTTTTAGTGGGTAAGATAGAGGTGTAACCAGAGGATATGGTAATATTACCAATGACATAGTCACCATCACCAAGGTGGCTTATGTTGAAGGGTTGCAACACAACTTGATAAGCATAAGCCAACTCTCAGATCTTGGATATGTTTTTGTCTTCCACACAGATGAGTGCCTAATTAGGAGGACAAGTGACCAAGAGGTAATCTTGATAGGCACTAGGAGTCAAAATGTTTATTGCTTAAACTTTATATGTTTAGACACAGATTCTCTTATCTGTTTAGTGGCAAATGAGAAAGTCTCCTACTGTGTCCAGTGGAATAAGAGGCTAGCCTATTTGAATTTCAAGACTATTGGCAAGCTCTTTAGTCAAGAGCTAGTTTGTAATTACCCCAATGTGAAGTGCTCCAAGGATGGCATTTGCTCAGCTTGCCAAAAGCGTAAGCAGACAAAAGTCTCCTTCAAGGGCATTAGGACAAAAGACTCTATAAGGTGTTTATACCTCTTGCACATGGACCTATATCGGCCTATGTCAGTTCACAGTCTTGGTAGGAAAGTTTACACCCTTGTGGTAGTTGATGACTATTCCAAGTTTACTTTGGTGTTCTTTCTTAAGAAAAAGGATGAAACCCTTGATGTCTTCATGAGGTTTGTCAAGCAAATTCAGAATGAGCATGGAAGTTCTGTGGTCAAAATCAGACGTGACTATGGGATTGAATTCCAATCTGATAGCATGACAAATTTCTGTGAAAAGCACGGGATTCATCATGAATTCTCTTCTCCTAGAACACCCCAACAAAATGGGATAGTTGAGAGGATAAATAGGACTCTCACTGAGGATGGTAAAACACTATTGAGTGATACATCTCTTCCAGAATATTTTTTGGCTGAGGTAGTAAATACTTCATGTCATGTCCTCAACAGGGCCTATATCACCAAAGGTAACAAGAAGACTCCCTATGAGATCTTGAAGGGAAAAAAAATCAAATCTGGGCAATCTCATAATATTTGGTAGTAAGTGCTCTGTGCTTCACAATGGCAAGTCCTATATGACTGATTTTGCTTCCAAATCCTATGATGGAATATTTATTGGGTACAACAATCATAACAAAGCCTATAGGATCTACAATTTGAAAAGCTAAGTTGTAGAAGAATCAATTCATATAGTCTTTGATGAGTCTATCATGATTAATAGTGGACTACTTAGCCCCTCTTATAGTACTGCAAGTACAGAACAGATGATGGTCAAGCTGACCATCAAGGAAGCATCACCAGTTATCCAAGATGAAATGGATACTCTAGAAGATCTACCAGGCACACTGGAAGTGGATGAAGATAACCAAGAAGATGCCCTTATTGCTAAGAGAAGACTGCCACCTACAGTCAAACATTGAGATATCATCCAACATAACATATCATTGGTGAGGCAAGCCATGGAGTAATGACAAGGAGCAGAAGTCAGAACATAGCCATGCATTAAAGCTTTCTATCCCAAGTGGAGCCCAAGAAGTTTGAAGAGGATAACATAGGCCGGCATTTTATTGGAGCTATGTAAGAGGAACTGAACTAGTTCAAGAGGTGCAGTGTTTGGAAGATGGTTCCAAGACCACTTGGTATAATGTCATTGGAGTCAAGTGGATTTATAGAAATAAGCTTGATGAAAATCGCATTGTAGTTAATAACAAAGTCAGACTAGTAGCTAAGGGGTACAGACAAGAAGAAGGGATTGATTTTGGAAAAACCTTTGCCCTTGTGGCAAGATTGGAAGCCATTAGATTGTTCCTTACATATGCAGCACACAAGGGATTCAAGGTCTACCAAATGGATGTGAAGTCAGCCTTCCTAAATGGTGACTTAAAATAAGAAGTCTATGTTGAGCAGCCTCCAGGATTTGTAATTCCTAACTCACCTGATTACGTTTACAGACTTAGAAAGGCTCTATATAGGCTGAAGAAAGCCCCTAGAGCATGGTATGAGACATTGTCTAGTTTACTCATTGAGAACAAATTCTAAAGGGGGAAAATAGACAAGAACCTATTCCTAAGGGAATCGAAGGGTAAGATCATGCTAGTTCATATCAATGTAGATGAAATCATCTTTGGATCTACTAATGACTATCTCTGCAAAAAGTTTGCTAAACTTATGTAGGGGAAGTTTGAGATGAGAAGTATGGGTGAACTTAAGTTCTTCTTGGGCCTCCAAGTAAGACAGACTGATAATGGATTGTCCATATCCCAGTCTAAGTTTACTAGGGAGTTAATAAATAAATTTAGCATGGTGAATTCCTCCACCTTGAGAACTCCCATGGGGTCAAGTATGCCTGTAGGCAAAGATTAAATAGGGAAACCTGTTGATGAAACTTTGCATAGAGGGATAATTGGCTCCCTTCTATGTAACACCTCTGTCCGTCACATGAAATATAACAGAGGGTCCGACCGGGGCCCCACACCATATTCCATAGAAAGTCGGCGACATTACTTATGAATATCAAAACAAATACACACATCGTAACTCAAAGCATTTTAGCGGAAGCTTTAGGGGTTATTACTAAACTCAACAATCATGAATGTCTTCTATATATAAACAACCACATTTATATGTATAACCGGAATGTAACCAAAAATACAAAAGTGGTTGGCCTTGAGGCCTTACAGTTAAACTTAACAAGTGTGGATTACACACATCGGCAAGCAGGCCAGCCACACATGAAATGGTAAAACTATTCCATTTGGCATCGAGGGCTAGCATAGCAGTATGGGCTTCAACTCGCTATTTCCCGCTCGGCTCTCCAACACCTGCATAGAGACAATCAACCCCGAGGGTGGCAAACAAGGAAACGGTCAGCATTCAGCTAACCAATTTATAACGACCCTACCCTTTTCCTGGGGTAGTGGTATTCCTTCCCTGCAGGCATAGCATTTTAACAAGATATAATAAGATGTGCACTCACGCACAATCTATATATCAAAAATGTCAACCCCACGGTTCGACGCTCTATGAACTCAGGGCACATTATCGATGTACCGAAAAACTAGTGTCCCACCATTGTTCAAAGGTCCAATACCCAACGATAAACGTTGAGCATTTTAGTCTTAATGACACGCATGCCTATGACTCTCATTATGCTCTCCAATGAGACCAATAACTTAGGTCTACCAGTTAGTAAGACATAATGCGGGTGTTGTTCAGCCTTGAATGTTGCTCAAATCGTCCAAATCATGCAGGTCTGCTTTCCCCTTACGCATTGGCATACTGACCTTTAAGATCTGGCAACTCACACAATAGCCACACTATCCTCCAAGAACTAGATTTACCATCAAAAAGGGAGTTAGTGCTAGCGTTCGTCACGATCACTTGGCGGGATCAACAGAAGCTCTCTTTCTGCTCCCAAACTCAACCCAAACCCTATATCATCCTGCAGTGCAAGAAAACTGGTCTTTCATATCACAAATAGCTCCCCAAGATCTATCTTTGTTTGTGATACTCGCTATCGCTCGGCGACACCGAACTGGTCTTAAACCGTGGATTTCTGGGGTATTTTCCTGGAATGCAACTCTAGTACCCCGCATACCCTATATATTACTTGTTTATACTCGGAGTCTTCTCCGACATGTAATATAAACATGACCAATCTAGACCAATCTATCCAGATGGGCTTCAAACTGCATTCCTATTCCGTTCTACACATTTCCAGATCTATATGCAAGACTTGCTGGGGATTTCATGAAACAACCCAAAGGAATTCCCTCGATTCTCCACCTTTTGGTGGGGGATTCCATGCATATTCCAAAAGAATGATTTCACTTGTCCAAGAAGAAAGATCATTACCCTTGACATTCTCTTTAAAGCCATGATAAAGCATTTCTACACTGATGGAAATGAGCGCCTTACTTTCCACTTTACGAATCTAGCTTCAGATCTTGTTTTCGGCCACTAGATCTTCTCTAGTAACCTCATCAAGCCCTAGCTCTAGCCGAGAGTTTTCTGCTCTAGAACTGGAAAGAGAGAGAAGAGAAAAGGAAATAATGATTTCCTCCTTCCTATCCATCTGCCTAAGAGGCCTCAGAATACATCCCAGCCACACGATAAAATCAACAAAACAAAGCAACGGCTCGGGTTGAAGTTGAAAAAGTCAATCACCGCTCAGTGGACACACCACATCCACCTGACACAGGACGCTCCAAAATCATCGAGCTCCGCTCGACGATCTTCATCGAGCCTAGGTTTGCTATTTCCTATAACTTTTGGGGTGTTACAATACTCCCCTCCTTACAAAACTTTTATCCCGAAATTTGCATACAACACAAGAATACAGCAACAAAGATGTTATAACATACATTTTCTTCAATAATGAAATGTTATAATATTTTATACAAATAATTTGGGAAATTCAGTATGCATGGTTGGCTCTCATTCCCATTTTATTTCCTCACGCCAAAGTTGTCCCACCGGACCTTGACCATCCCGATTGTCTTGTTCTGTAGCTGCTAACCGCTTTATCCTCGATCCGAATGGACCCAAACTTTGTCGCTAGCTCAGACTCGACCGGTATGCGATCAGTCGCAAACACTTGAGGTGGATCTTTCACGTCTTTTTGAAGTACTGATATGCGGAACACATCATGTAGTCCATTCAATTCTGCTGAAAGAGCTAGCCAATAGGACAGACCAAGATACCTCAGACTTAACTTTTTCAAGCGCCAAATCCTGGACACGCCTTTGAATGGCTTGATTCTTAAATATACCAAATCGCCCACCGCATATTCAACGTTTTGATGCTTGGCATTTTAATATTTTTCCTGCCTATCATTGGCTATGAATAGCCTCTCCTGAATAGAGCGTAACGTCAAATTATCCTCTTTGACTTTCTTACGCTTATATAATTTTTTCTCGCCTGTTTCCGCCCGAGCTAACGATGTACGACACTTCTTACCGTATAAAGCTTCAAAGGGCGCCATCTGTATAATAGCTTGAAAACTATTATTATAGGCAAACTCAATCAAATAAAGATTGTCTTCCCACCTCTTCCCAAAACTCAAGGTGCACATTCGGAGCATAACCTCCATCATTCTGTTGGTCCTCTCAGTTTGGTAATCCGTTTTTTTATGAAAGACCATACTATATGTTAATTTTATCCCAAACAACTTTTGTATTAGCCTCCAATCAATCGATGTGAAGCGCCCATCTCGATCACTTATGATGTTACGGGGCACACAATGCAATCATATTATTTTCTCAACATAAAGCTTAGCCAAGACTTCAACTGAATCGTCCCTCTTGCTCGGAATGAAGTGAGCCACTTTAGTCAACCGATTTATGATCACCCAAATCGAATCGTTATCGCGTTGAGATCTCGGCAAACCGTGCACGAGATCCATTGAAATATCAAACTTCCATTCCGGAATAGGTAGTGACTATAGGAAACCTCCATGCTTCTGGTATTCAGCTTTTACAAAGGCACAAGTTTGACATTTAGCCAAATAGTGTGCGATGTCTTTCTATAAACTTGGCCACCAGAACAGCTTTTTCATTTCTTAGCTTACCCATTCTTGGGAAGCACAAATGACCATCTTTCCGCAAAAGGCCGTCATCCTAGGAGAATTGGCCATTTGACCCATCCACTGCATAGCGTTGCAAACTTTCATCAAGTTTCGATTCTCGCCGAACCTTGTCCACAAGGTCATACTGTACCTCCATCTACTTCAGGCCTGCATTTACTGTGGAATTTTTGTAAACACAAAAACTATCTAAAGCTTTCAACTCCTAGATCAGACGCTCATCATGCATCTGCAACCAATTTGCCTTTGTCGAAGTCCTACGACTCAAGGCATCTGCGACAATGTTTCAATTTCTGGGAATGTAATGAATATCAAAGGTGTAGTCCTCGAGGAACTCCATCCACCTTCGTTGTCGCATATTGAGATCCTTCTGATCTAATAGGTACTTTAGTCTCTTATGCTCCGTGAATATAACCACTTTCGCGCCATATAAATAGTGACGCCATAATTTCAGTGCAAAAATCACCGCCGCAAACTCCAAGTCATGGACGGAATAATTTCGCTCATGCACTTTCAACTATCGAGATCCATAAGCTATCACTTTTCCAAATTGAAGAAGAACGCAGCCTAAGCCGCTCCCTGATGCATCGATATAAAACTCATAGCCGTCTGTACCACAAAGCGACGTCATAATAGGCGCCATGGCCAAACGACTCTTTAGCTCTTCAAAGCTCGTGCGCACTCCGGCGTCAAAATGAACTTTGGATATTTCCTCGTCATTGTGGGGTGAGGTAAGGCTATCCGCAGACAGTAGCCAGCAAGTACGTACAAGGAATGTATGACTTAGCTACAATAGACAAAACAAGTCACTGCTGTATCGTAACTATCTTTGCAGGATATACTGCCATACCTACCACAATACCCACATGGCAAAAAAAAACAAACTAACGATAGCTAGAACTCTCACATTGAGAATATGGCATAGAGCTTTTACTTTTTCAGGGTGTGCAACACCATTCGTAAGTAGTTCGTGTGGTCTTCTTCAAACTGAGAGTATACTAACATGTCGTCAATAAAGATGATAACAAATAAGTCCAAGTACTCTCAAAATGTTCGGTGCATTAGGTCTATGAATATCGATGGCGCATTTGTTAGCCCAAATGGCATTACCATGAACTTGTAATGACCATAGCGTGTACCAAACGCTAAATGGGGAATGTCACATTCCCGAATCCTTAACTGATCATAGCCAGATCGTAAGTCAAGCTTAGAGTAGACAGTTGATCCCACTAGCTGATCAAACACCTTATCACTTCATGGAATCGGATTCATGTTCTTCTCTGACAGCTTATTCAGTTCTCTATATTTTATGTACATCTACAGGCTACCATCCATCTTTTCTTTTCCCTAAAGAGCTAGTGCACCTCAAAGTGACACCCTGGGACTCTAATAATCTTATCTTAGCATTTCTCCTAGTTGAACTATCCATTTTGCCATCTCGTCTAGCTATTATCGATATAAGGATAGGGCTACAAGCTTCACACTTGACACCACCGCAATAGTATCGTTGGTCTCCTGGTGGGACATCACCGATGGAGGTCATTAGGAAACATATCTGTATCAGCCGACATAATAGGAGTGTCACTCAACCGGGCATCGGCCTAAAGGCTGCTCTAGGCATAAAGAATTACTTTGTGCACTTTCGAACAAGTTTAACGACTTGGAGAGTAGACATCCATATCTTGCTCGATCCTTGCATACAAGCGGACTTAGTCCCTCGTTCGACGATCTTTCCTAGTGTGACTTCCGTGAAGGTGTAATCTATACTGGTATGCTGCTCCAATAGCTAGACCATACCTATGATCACATCAAACATAACTATTGTCAACACAGATGCTCCTACATCCTGATATGACATCATAACGATATCTAAACATTTCACTTTCTACCAATATTCACCCTTTTCACTACGAACATATCATTCCACTCCTATATGTGATACGAAGTTAAGCGCATAGGGCATAGATGAAGCCTTAATCAAATGTCTTCTCGATCATTCATCATAACATATTTATATACGCAAAACAAGTATTGTATACATCGTTCCTTTCAAGGAACTATTTGATACATAATTATAGTTATTTATATACATACATTTAACATTTCCTTTTTGTTTGGTGTCATCTAAGGGCCACTTCTAAAGGCTTGGGCTATATGTCCTTCTTTGCCACACGAGTAGCAAGTGCGTGGAGTTCGCTTTGCAACTCCTCCAACCTTAGCTTTCTTTGTCCTTGGCGCATCACCATGGCATTCTCGGGCAAGATGTCCTACCTTACCACAAGAAAAGAAAACATATGGACCATACCTTTTCTTTGTTCCCATGATTGTGGAAGAGGTTGATTCAGCCAGATGTAACATCTTCTTCCACTTGCAAGAGTTTGAATTTTAAATATTTGTACAGTTCGGCACGTTGAACTCTTGCTTCGCCCTAAACTTTATCAAGTCCATTTCCAAAGACCTAGCAGTCATTACTAAAGAACAGAATCCAAGTAACTTTGGACCCACCAATAGACGTCATAGTTCATCGCGCAGACCCTCATAAAATCTGTTTGTCTTAGTCTCCTCTATTTCTAACACAAACTCTACATGTTGTCTCAGCACAACAAATGCATGAAAGTACTCATCGATCGTGCACAGTCCTTGAATCAGACATATATTCAACAGCTGAGTCGATGCTCTTCCCCTTACCATTTATTCTAGTACACCAATCGGCATGGGACTCACCACCAGAACAGAGGGCTGTACTTGTCCCCCATGTTAGACCTTGATCATTGCAAAGACCACATCAGTGATAAGTCGGACCGTCTCTACTAAAGGAGGAGGTGTTGGCACCTCAGTTGGCGCATTCATCCCCATCAAATGCTGGGGTTCTTGCTTCCCCTCATTACTTCTAGTCGCCTATAATCATGAAACACACAATTAAGCAACTAAAATATTGCAAAAATCAATACCAGGAATGCACATGTTCCCCACATATGTGTATTTTCATTCCAAAGTGGACATTCTTGAGTTCATTAATGTTGTAACGATAAGCACTTACACGGGCTCACCACCCCGCAAAAGAATTCGATCACGAATTCAGAGAAGGAAGACCAACACATTCTGATACCAATTTTTAACACCTCCATCAGTCACATGAAATATAATAGAGGGTCCGACAGGGGCCACACATCATATTCCACAAACAGTCGGCGACATTACTTATGAATATCAAAACCAATTTACACATCCTAACTCAGAGCATTTTAGCGGAAGCTTTAGGGGTTATTACTGAACTAAACAACTATGAATGTCCACTACATATAAACAACAACATTTATATATATCACCGGAATGTAACCAGAAATACACAAGAGTCTTTGTCCTTAAGGCCTTACAGTTAAACTTCACAGGTGTGGATTACAAACATCGGCACGCAGGCCAGCCACACATGAAAACGGTAAAACTATTCCATTTGGCCTTCGAGGGCTAGTATAGAAGCATGGGCTTCAGCCCGCTATTTCCTGCTTGACTCTCCAACACCTCCACAGAGACAATCCACCCTGAGGGTGGCAAATAAGGTAATGGTCAGCATTCGACTTAACAATTTATAATGACCCTACCCCTTTCCCAGGGAAGTTGTATTCCTTCCCTGCAGGCATAGCAATTTCACAAGCAGATATATCACAAGTTGTGCACTCACGCACAATCAATATATCACAAACGTCGACCCCACGGTCTAACGCTTCATGCACTCAGGGCACATTATCGTTGTACTAGAAAACAATGGTCCCACCAACATTCAAAGGTCTAAAACCCAACGGTAAACATTGACCATTTTAGTCTTAATGGCACACATGCCTAAGACTCTCATTATGCGCTCCAACGAGACCAATAACTTAGGTCTACCAGTCGGACAGACATGACGCGGGTACAGTTCAACCTTTTCCATTGCTCAAATCATCCAAATAATGCGGGTCAACTTTCCGCTTACCCATTCGTCACACTAGTCTTTAAGAGCTCGCAGCTCACACAATAGACACACTGTCCTCCAAGGTCTGGCTTTATAATCAAAAAGAGAGTTAGTGTAACACCCCAAAAATCACAAAAATGGATTTGAGGTGCAGGTTGTTTAACACGGCCTGGGACACGGGCGTGTCCCAGGGCGTGTCGGGGGTACACGGACTAGGACACGGGCGTGTCCCAGGGCGTGTCACTCAAAGAATAGGCGGATTGAGTCAGAAGATTACACGGCCCGGAACCAAGCCTTGAACACGGCCGTGTCAGATTTGACACGGGCGTGTCTGATGTCGTGTGCCTACCCGTGTACTGCTGGTTGAGTTTGGAGCTCGATGAGGCAGGGGTGACACGGGCGTGTCTCATGACTGACACGGGCGTGTCAGGTTCGACACGGGCGTGTCGATGCTCGTGTTCTGGTAAAGTTCAGTCGGTACGAGTACCGCGTGTGCCGCTTAAGGGTACACGGCCTGTGACACGGGCGTGTCACAGGCCGTGTCAGCCAAAAAAGTAGGATTTTGGGAAAATCGTGGCCGTTCATTTTCTCTCTTTGGATCCAAAGGCTCAGGTGATTCCTTGCTGGATTAAAACAGCAGAGGCTGGATGAAGAGCTCATTCTTTATTATAGAGAAAGAGAGAGGAGGAAGAAGAAGGTGGAGGAGATCAAGCCACCGGTGGAGCTCTCGTGGTCCGATTCGAGATCTGAGGCCAGCGCTGTGAAGGCAAAGCTGCTGCGGTGCTTTCTCACCGGCTAGTTTTCGATGGCTCCCAAGAGATCGTCAAGGGTAACGATCTCCCTTCTTGGACATGTGAAGTCCTTCTTTTCTGCATTTTATAGGGAAAACCCTTCCCCGCGAGTGTGCGGTGGGTTGTGGCATCCCTTGGGGTAGATATGTGAAGTCCCCCTTGTTAGAGTCTGGAATTGGAGTACGGATCTAGGCATGCTGTGTGAAGCCCATCTGGACATGTTGGTCTGGATTGGTTATGCTTTTTTGCATATCGGAGAAGACTCCGTGATTATGGCTTGTTTGCCTTGTGCCTACCTGTTGCTTGGTGCAGCAGGAAGTACTGGATGAAGTCCAGGAAATGAAGAGGGTTGGATGCAACTCTTGTGGCCGTGCGTTCCACTTTGTGTGCGGTTGAGCCGTTGGGCTGTAACTCGATAAAAAGGCAGATTGCCGAACAGGAAAGGTGAAACCGACCCGCGCCTATAAATTGCCATGGATACTTCCGTATTCGAGGTGGCACGACGACTTGAGCAACGGGGGGTGGCTGATCTGTACCTGCGTTATGTTCGTCCGACTTGGAAGCCTGGTTATAGGTTTTATTGGAGCGCATAATGAGAGTCTTAGGCCCGCGCGCCAAAAAGACTAGAATGCTCAATAACTTGTAGACGGTGGTGTTGACCCTGGTTTTCCGATGCACCAAGAATGTGCCCTGAGTGCACGGACTGTCGGGCAGTGTGGCCGACGGTTGTGATGGCTTGAGTGTGCCTGCGCGCACATATTTGCTATTGTTGATACCATGCTGTGCAGGGAAAGAATGCTACTACCCCGAGAAAGGGGTAGGATTGTTATAATTGGGTCAGCTGAATGCTGACCGTTGCCTTGTTTGCCACCGTTTGGGTGGATTGTCCCTATGCAGGTGCTCGAGAGCCAAGTGGTAAATGAAGGGCTGAATCCCTTACTGCTGTTGCTGCGGCTGGCCCTTGAAGGCTAAGCGAATGTTTTTGCTTGTTTTCTTTTACTCATGTATGGCCGGCCTGCGCGCCGAGGTTTGTAATCCATGTTGTATGGAAAGAGGAACTGTAAGGCCTTAAGGCCAAACCTTTACCTTTGTTGTACATTCCGTGGCTGTATATATAACTGTGGTTTATATATTGGACATTCCTGGTTAGAGTTCAATTTACAACTTAAAGCTTCCGCTAGCATGCTCTGAGTTAGGATACGTGTATGGTTTGGTATTATCCTGTGACCTCACCGTCTGTTTATGGCATATAGTGTGGGGCCCCGGGCGGACCTTCTATTATACGTCATGTAACGGATGGGGTCGTTACATTTTGGTATCAGCTTCGTTCGGTCTTCCTCTTTCGAATTCGTGGTCGAATTCTTTTATGGGGTGGCGAGTGCGTGTTTGTGCGCCCTGCTGTAACGCTAATGAACTCTGAAATGTCCACTAAGGAATGTACAAAATCTTTTTTGAGGAATCTGCGCGTTCCTTTTCTATTGTTTTTCTTGCATACGATCGCTAATGTGTGTCTTGTCCACCTATAGGTGACGCGTAGTGGTGCTGGGCAGTCTGAGCCCCAGCGCTCTGATGAGAGTGTGGCACCAGCTGAGGTGCCAACACCTCCTCCATCTGCGGAAACTGTTCGCTTAGTTGCTGAGACTCTATTTGCCATGATTCAGCCGACCGGGCAAGCACAGCCGGCAATAGTGCCAGTTAGTGTTGATGTAAGACCCGAGCCGGTTGAGGCTGTCGATCCACGAGCAGCTGACCGACAGTTGAAGCAGTTCATGAGCTTCAGTCCGCCTACGTTTACGGGACTGGGATCCCCAACGCAGGCAGAGGATTGGTTATCGCGTGTCAAGTGGATAATGACAGCGATCAGGGCGGAGGAAACTCTAAAGGTCACCTTGGCCACCTTCATGCTTGAAGGAGAGGCGCGGTTGTGGTGGGACGAGGTTGAGGTACACCATTTGGCGGGCAGGCAATTAACGCAAGTAACGATTGAGGTGTTCTCTCGAATATTTCTGGCGAAGCATGTCCCAGCGGCGCAACGCATTGCCATGGAAAATGAGTTCCAATGGTTAAAGAAAGGAGAAGATAGCGTGGATACCTACCTGCATGAGTTTACCAGGTTGGGGCGGTATGCGGGAACAATCTTCGCGGATGACCAAAGGAAAACGAATAGGTTCTATGAAGGATTGCAGGATGAGTTGAGGTTCCTGCTTTCGAGTTCAGTGAACCAAGGGTTTCAGGCATTGATTGATACTGCATGTGCGTTGGAGAAGGACATGCGACGGGTGCAAGAGAACAAGGGCTTGGTTGTGTCAAAGCTAGAGGTTCAAGCACCTCGCCCTAGCAAATCGTTCTACCAGAAGAAAGGGGGCAAGAGGTCCAAGCCATCTGGGCAAGTGACTACGACAGTTGTGTCGGGGGCAACATCAAGGCTGAAGTCTCGTACATGCTATAACTGTGGCCGGGTGGGGCATATAGCCCGTGACTGTCGGGTTGTTCAGCCCAAAGGGGAAAAGAAGACGGGTGCGTCTTATGCTGAGAAGGGCAAAGCGGTGGTTGATTCCTCTGCGTCCCAGGCACAGCCCCAAATCTATCACCTTGGCCAGCAGGAGGCGATTAAGCAAAGTGACGTCGTCACAGGTACGAGTTAATATAGCTTATTTGCTTAAGTGCTATTGCATTTGGTTATGTATAGCTTGTGCATGTGTGTGTGTGCTGCAGGCTTTGTCCTGATTCGGAATAATCTGGCGAGAGCCCTGTTTGATACGGGTGCTTCACATTCTTTTCTGTCTGAGGACTTTGGATCTCAAATTGGGGTGCCGAGTCATGTGACGGTTGATAGTACAAGGGTGCTATTACCGAATGACTGTGTGATGCTTGCGGATAGGGCTTGCGATGTGGATGTTCAAATAGGAAGTCGGGATTTCGGTTTGAGTGCAGCTGTGCTACCGTTATCGGAGTTTGATGTGATCTTTGGCATGGACTGGCTCGCGGAGCAGCGTGCCTTTATTGATTGCAACTCCAAGGATATCACACTGGGCCAGAATACCGATCTTGTGACGAAGTTCGCTGGTATGCGAGGAGTTGGCGGGACTTTGTTGTCTGCGCTCCAAGTCGTCAATGCTGTTCGGAAGGGCGCGGAGTTATTCTTCACGCTAATTCAGGTTGTTGAGCCAAAGGCCAGTGTCGGTGAAGTTCTGGTTGTGTCAGAGTTTGCCGATGTGTTTCCTAAAGATCTTCCTGAGCTACCACCCCAGCGGGAGATTGACTTCTCTATTGAGTTGGTGCCAGGTGCTAAACCTGTGGCCCGCTCACCATATCGCGTCGCGCCAAAAGAGATGGCTGAATTGAAAGCCCAACTGCAAGATTTGTTGGAGCAGGGATACATACGCCCAAGTATGTCACCTTGGAGCACGCCTGTTCTATTTGTGAAAAAGAAAGACGGTAGTTTACGGTTATGTATTGACTACCGTGAATTGAATAAGCTGACGGAGAAAAACAAATATCCGATCCCACGGATTGATGACCTATTTGATTAGCTGGCAGGATCAACGGTCTATTCCAAGTTGGATTTGAAATCGGGATATTATCAGTTGAGGATTCGGGAAGGTGACATTCCCAAGACGGCGTTTGGAACACGCTACAGTCATTATGAGTTCACGGTAATGCCGTTTGGCCTATGTAATGCGCCTTCGGTATTTATGGATCTAATGCATCGAATGTTCCGAGAGTACTTGGATTTGTTCGTGATTGTGTTTATCGATGACATCTTAGTATACTCTCAGTCGGAAGAGGATCATGCAAACCATTTGCGGTTGGTCTTGCATACCCTGCGGAGGAATAAGCTTTATGCCAAGTTCTCAAAGTGTGAGTTCTGGCTCTCTTCAGTAGCCTTTTTAGGCTAAGTGGTAAGTGGAGAAGGTATCGCGGTGGATCCGTTGAAGATAATTGCCATTCGAGATTGGCCTGTGATGTCTTCAGTGGCCGAGGTCAGGAGCTTCCTTGGGCTTGCGGGCTACTATAGACGGTTTGTGGAAAACTTCTCACGGATTGCTTTACCTCTGACCACGCTGACGAGAAAAGATCAAAGGTTCATTTGGACGCCGGAGTGTGCGCGTGCTTTTGAAGATCTGAAGGGCCGTTTGACCACGGCGCCTGTGTTGACATCGCCATGTGGTACAGATGGCTATGAGATCTATAGTGATGCGTCCGGGAGCGGCTTAGGCTGCGTTCTTCTGCAGTTTGGTAAAGTGATTGCTTATGGCTCGCGCTAGTTGAAAGTGCATGAGCGGAATTACCCCGTCCATGATTTGGAGTTGGCGGCAGTAATCTTTGCGCTCAAGTTGTGGCGGCACAATCTTTATGGCGTTAAAGTGGACATCTATACAGATCACAAAAGCCTAAAGTACTTGTTGGATCAGAAGGATCTGAATATGCGACAATGAAGATGGATGGAGTTCCTTGGGGACTACACCTTCGAGATTCACTATACTCCCGGGAAGGGAAATGTGGTCGCTGATGCTTTGAGTCGAAAGACTCCGGTACGGGCAAGCTGGTTGCAGAGGCATGATCAGCGTTTAATCTAGGAATTGGAAGCATTGGAGATATCTTGTGTTGACAAGGGTTCGTCGACCGATGCATGCTTGAACTGGACTGAGGTTCAATATGACCTTACAGACAGAGTTCGGCGAGCAACGGAGCTTGATGAAAGTCTCCAGCGCTATGCAAAAGATGGGCCGGATGACCAATTCTCTTGGGATAACGGTTTGTTACGAAGAAATGGTCGAGTGTGTGTCCCGAGTGTGGGTAAATTGAGGGAAGAGTTGATGTACGAAGCTCACTTTGCAAAGTACTCAGTTCACCCAGGGAGCACAAAGATGTACAGAGATCTGAAAAAGCTGTTCTGGTGGCCCGGACTAAAGAAAGATGTAGCACGTTACGTGGCGGAATACCATACCTGTGCGTTGGTGAAAGCAGAATGCCAGAAGCCTGGCGGTTTCCTGAAGTCATTACCGATTCCGGAGTGGAAGTTCGATGACATTTCGATGGATTTCGTGCACGGGTTGCCGAGATCTCAATGCGGTCATGATTCAATCTGGGTGATTGTGGACCGGTTGACAAAAGTGGCGCACTTCCTTCCAAACAGAAGAGACGATTCAGTGGAAACCTTGCCCAAGCTTTATGTGGAGCAGATTGTTCGACTGCACGGTGTTCCTCGGAGCATCGTTAGTGACCGTGATGGGCGATTCACATCGAATGATTGGCGGCTAGTTCATCAAATGTTGGGTACAAAATTAGCATTTAGTACGGCCTTTCTTCACCAAACGGATGGCCAGACTGAACGAACCAACAGGACGATGGAGGACATGCTCCGCATGTGCGCACTAGACTTTGGTAAGAGATGGGAATATTATATTTTTCTTGTCGAATTTGCCTATAATAATAGCTACCAAGCGAGCATCGGTATGACACCATTTGAGGCTTTGTATGGTCGTAAATGCCGTACATTGTTAGCTTGGGCAGAAGCAGGCGAATCTAAGCTGAGTGGGAAAAAAGAAGTCGAAGAAGCTACCTCGCTTATACGCTCTATTCGGGAGAGGCTATTGATAGCCCAAGATCGTCAAGCAAAATACTACAATGCCAAACATCGGAACGTGGAGTTTGCGGTGGGTGATTGGGTATATTTGAAGATCAAATCCTTCAAAGGCGTGTCCAGGATTCAACGTTTGAAAAAGCTAAGTCCGAGGTATCTTGGTCCATTTGAGGTGGTGGAGCGAGTTGTGGAAGCTGCTTATCGACTAGCACTTTCAGCAGACTTGGGTGGATTACATGATGTATTTCACATCTCAGTACTTTGTAAGGCTGTTAAGGATCCAGCTCAAGTAGTGGATAATGTTCGGGTACCGGTCGAGTATGGGCTAACAACGAGGGTTCGACCCATTCGGATCGAGGATCGAGCCGAGAAACAGTTGCGGAACAAAGTGATCGGGATGGTCAAAGTCCGATGGGATAATTGTGGCCGTGAAGAGCTAACATGGGAGCGAGAGCAGACCATGCGAGCTGAATTTCCCGAGCTGTTTGTATAAACTGTAGACCGTGTACCTTTTGTTATAACAGAGTTATCAAGTTATAGCATTGTATTTCCTTATTTCCTTACCGTGCAAATTTCGGGACGAAATTTTATTAAGGGGGGGGGGGAGGATTGTAACACCCCAAAAATCTCAAAAATGGATTTGAGGTGCAGGTTGTTTAACACGGCCTGGGACACGGGCGTGTCCTAGGGCGTGTCGGGGGTACACGGCCTGGGACACGGGCGTGTCCCAGGGCGTGTCACACAAATAATAGGCGGATTGAGTCAGAAGATTACACGGCCCGGAACCAAGCCTTGAACACGTCCGTGTCAGATTTGACACGGGCATGTCCGATGCCGTGTGCCTACCCGTGTACTGCTGGTTGAGTTTGGAGCTCGATGAGGCAGGGGTGACACGGGCGTGTCTCATGACTGACACGGGCATGTCAGGTTCGACACGGGCGTGTCGATGCCCGTGTTCTGGTAAAGTTCAGTCGGTACGAGTACCGCGAGTGCCGCTTAAGGGTACACGGCCTGTAACACGGGCGTGTCATAGGCCATGTTAGCCAAAAAAGTAGGATTTTGGGAAAATCATGGCCGTTCATTTTCTCTCTTTGGATCCAAAGGCTCAGGTGATTCCTTGCTGGATTAAAACAGCAGAGGCTGGATGAAGAGCTCATTCTTCATTAGAGAGAAAGAGAGAGGAGGAAGAAGAAGGTGGAGGAGATCAAGCCACCGGTGGAGCTCCCGTGGTCCGATTCGATATCCGAGGCCAGCGCTGTGAAGGCAAAGCTGCTGCGGTGCTTTCTCACTTGCTAGTTTTCGATGGCTCCCAAGAGATCGTCAAGGGTAACGATCTCCCTTCTTGGACATGTGAAGTCCTTCTTTTCTGCATTTCATAGGGAAAACCCTTCCCCGCGAGTGTGCGGTGGGTTATGGCATCCCTTGGGGTAGATATGTGAAGTCCCCCTTGTTAGAGTCCGGAATTGGAGTACGGATCTAGGCATGCTGTGTGAAGCCCATCTGGACATGTTGGTCTGGATGGTGATGCTTGTTTGCATATCGGAGAAGTCTCCGTGATTATGGCTTGTTTGTCTTGTGCCTACCTGTTGCTTGGTGCAGCAGGAAGTACTGGATGAAGTCCAGGAAATGAAGAGGGTTGGATGCAACTCTTGTGGCCGTGCATTGCCACTTTGTGTGTGGTTGAGCCGTTGGGCTGCAACTCGATAAAATGGCAGATTGCTGAACAGGAAAGGTGAAACCGACCCGCGCCTATAAATTGCCATGGATACTTCCGTATTCGAGGTGGCACGGCAACTTGAGCAACGGGGGGTGGCTGATCCGTACCTGCGTTATGTTCGTCCGACTTGGAAGCCTGGTTATAGTTTTTGTTGGAGCGCATAATGAGAGTCTTAGGCCCGCGCGCCAAAAAGACTAGAATGCTCAATACCGTGTAGACGGTGGTGTTGACCCTGGTTTTCCGGTGCACCAAGAATGTGCCCTGAGTGCACGGACTGTCGGGCCATGTGGCCGACGGTTGTGATGGCTTGAGTGTGCCAGCGCGCACATATTTGCTATTGTTGATACCATGCTGTGCAGGGAAAGAATGCTACTGCCCCGAGAAAGGGGTAGGATTGTTATAATTGGGTCAGCTGAATGCTGACCGTTGCCTTGTTTGCCATCGTTTGGGTGGATTGTCCCTATGCAGGTGCTGGAGAGCCATATGGTAAATGAAGGGCTGAAGCCCTTGCTGCTATTACTGCGGCTGCTGCGGCTGGCCGTTGAAGGCTAAGCGAATGTTTTTGCTTGTTTTCTTTTACTCATGTATGGCCGGCCTGCGCGCCGAGGTTTGTAATCCATGTTGTATGGAAAGAGGAACTGTAAGGCCTTAAGGCCAAACCTTTACCTTTGTTGTACATTCCGTGGCTGTATATATAACTGTGGTTTATATATTGGACATTCCTGGTTAGAGTTCAATTTACAACTTAAAGCTTCCGCTAACATGCTCTGAGCTAGGATACGTGTATGGTTTGGTATTATCCTATGACCTCACCGTCTGTTTGTGGCATATAGTGTGGGGCCCCGGCCAGACCTTCTACTATACATCATGTAACGGATGGGGTCGTTACAGTTAATGCCAGCATTTATCACGATCTCTTAGTGGGATCAACAGAAGCTCTCTTTCTATGCCCAAACTCAACCCAAACCCTGCAGCATCCTGCAGTGCTAGAAAACTTGTCTTTCATATCACAAATAGCTCCTCAAGAGTTATCGCCGTTGGAGATACTCGCTATCGCTCGGCGAAACCCAACTGGTCTTAAACTGTGGATATCTAAGGTATTTTTCTGGAATGAAACTCTAGTACCCCGCAGACCCCGAATATTACTCATTTATACTCGGAGATTTCTCTGATATGCAAAATAGACATCACCAATCCAGACCAATATGTCCAGATGGGTTTCATATGACATGTCTATTCCATACTATACATTTCCGGATCTATATGCAAGACTCGCTGGGAATTTCATGAATCAACCCAAGCGAATTCCCTCGACTCTCCACCTTTTGGTAGGGGATTCCATACATATGTTAAAAGAAGGAATTCACTTGTCTGAGAAGGAAGATGATTACCTTTGATGTTCTCTTTGGATCCATGGCAAAGCGCTTCTATACGAATTGAAATGAGCGCCTCACTTTCCCCTTCACAAATCTAGCTTTAGATCTTGTTTTCGGCCATAAGATCTTCTCCAGCAACTTAAGTAAGCACTAGCTCCTGCCGAGAGTTTTCCGATCCAGAACTGGAAAGAGAGAGAAGTTAAAAGGAAAGAATGATTTCCTCCTTGCTATCAATCTTACTAAGTGGCCTCGGACAACATCCCAGCCACACGATAAAATCAACAAAACCAAACAACAGCTCGGGTTGAAGTTGAAAAAGTAAATCACTGCTCAGTGGTCGCACAATATCCACCTGACACAAGTCACTCCAAAATCATCGAGCTCTGCTCGACGCACTTTGTCGAGCTCCGCTCTACGCTCTTCGTCGAGCTCCTCTCAACCCTCTTCGGCGATCTCCGCTCGAGGAGCTTCATCGAGCACCGCTCGACGACCTTCGTCGAGCTCCGCTCGACGACCTTCGTCGAGCTCCGCTCGACGACCTTCGTCGAGCTCCGCTCGACGACCTTCGTCGAGCTCCGCTCGACGCTCTTCGTCGAGCTCCGCTCGACGCTCTTCGTCGAGCTCCGCTCGACGCTCTTCGTCGAGCTCCGCTCGACGCTCTTCGTCGAGCTCCGCTCGACGCTCTTCGTCGAGCTCCGCTCCACGACGTCGTCGAGCTCCGCTCCACGACGTCGTCGAGCTCCGCTCCACGACGTCGTCGAGCTCCCCTCCACGCTCTTCGTTGAGCTCTGCTCCACGCTCTTCGTCGAGCTCCGCTCCATGCTCTTCGCCGAGCTCCTCTCGACGCTCTTCGCCGAGCTCCGCTCGACGCTCTTCGCCGAGCTCTGCTCGACGCTCTTCGCCGAGCTCCCCTCGAGGACTTTCGCCGAGCTCCGCTTTATGCTCTTCGTCGAGCTCCGCTCGATGACCTTGGTCTAGCTCCGCTCGACGACCTTGGTCCAGCTCCGCTCGGCGACCTTTGTCGAGCTCTGCTTGAGCACCTTCGTCGAGCCCAGGTCGACTATTTCCTATAACTTTTGGGGTGTTACATTCTATATCTGACTACAAGTAGGCTAAACATCATGTATACTACATGCGTTTCTGCTAGGTATCAGGCTTGCCCTAAAGAATCTCACTACTTTATAGCTAAGAGAATTTTTAGGAATCTTTAGGGCACTCCAGATCTTTGCCTATAGTATCCTAGGAATGGGGAGTTTGAACAAACAGGCTATTCAGATGCAGATTTTGCAGGCTGTAAATAGGACAGGAAGAGAACATCTGGCACCTGTCAGTTCTTGGGAGGGAGACTGGTATCTTAGAGCAGCAAGAAACAAACCAGTGTGACAATACTAACTACAGAGTTAGAGGACATCTCAGTAGGAAGATGGTGTGCTCAGTTGGTATTGATCTAGCACCAGCTTCAAGACTACAACCTCTAGATAAGTAGAACTCCTCTATTCTGTGATTCTACTAGTGCAATCTCAATTGCTAGGAATCTTGTCTCCCATAGTAGGACTAAACACATAGAGATTTGATATCAATTCATTAGGGAGGATATGTAATGTGAAGACATAACCCTTGAGTTTGTTCCAATAGACAAGCAAGTGGTTGACATCTTCACTAAGCCACTAGATGAAGCCAAGTTTAACACCTTCAAATTTGAGTTGGGTATGTTAAACTTAGTATAGCTTCAATTCCTCCTCATATGGTTGCAAGCTACTTTGCATTTTGTAGATGGAATTGTACTTTAAATAAATGAAGATTCTCCAATTGAGGGGGAGTATATCCCACACAATTCCAACATTTCACTACTGCCTATTTTAGGGGGAGCAGGTGGTAAGATGATCAGATGATAAGGTGTATTCTACCATCTATTTGATGTAGTCAAAAAGGGGGAGGATAAGATGATCAGTTGATCAGACAAGTGAGGTATCGGCAATTCAGGGGAAGCAGATTGCAAATGTAGTGATGTTCCATTCTGCAGGCAGGGAAGTATGGTAACTATAGATCACTTCTCAATTATATAGTTTTTTTATTATGCTTATTGCTGCATGGTTCTGTGTATGTCATTGACTCCCTTGCTTAAGAGTTTTGACTTCCTTAATTAGGGGGAAATCGTTGGGTCCATATCCCACAATATCCTGAATTTGAGGAAGTCAATCTTATCAATGATATACACATATCAGAAGATGACTATGATGTGATAGGTAGCCTAAATGGCTAAGTTAGGTAAACACTTACCTAAGGTATGGGATGACAGAAATCTATCTAAGTCCACAGGCATTGAGTGAAGGTAAATCACTAAACACTACTTGACTTATAGCGCTGAGTGGAGCCTATACAGTCAAAGCCTAATTAGTGGCAAGCTGAGAAAATGACCAAGTCCATAGGCATTAAGTGATGTCAACTCACTCAACGCCATACAACAAAATATTGTGAGACAAGTTAAAGCAGAAATAGCTTAAGTTGGAATGAGCAGAAATATGGCTAAGAGTTTTGGCATTGAGTGATGAATACACACTCAACTCCATACAGCTAAAAGGCTGTAAGTTGAACTAGTTGAGCCATGTTTTAAATTTGTCAAACTGAGTTCATAGTTTGTCGAGCTCATCTCACCATTCGTTGAGCTAAGTTCAGATTTTGAGATTCTGAGTTCGTCGAGCTTAGTTGAGAATTCGTCGAATTGAGTTCAAATTTCGTCGAGCTCAGTTCACCATTCGTCGAACTTAGTTCAAAGCAAGACAGTCTAAGCCCAGTATTTTTAAAAACTGAAATTCTACTAAGGCAAAAAAGCGTTGAGAGAGGCATGCTCACTCAACACTCTCAACGCCCTTATGCAAAAATGAGTTCCAGCAAATAGTGTTGAGTGAGGCATGCTCACTCAATGCTCTCAATGCTTAAGTTGCTGAAGAAGCAGAAATATTGCTATGGAAGATGGCGTTGACTGAGGGATGTTCACTCAACGCTCTCATCGCCTAGAAACAGATTTATATTCTAAGTAGTTTGGCGTTGAGTGAAGGTTACTCGCTCAATGCAAAGAGAAAGCAAATCGGTCTAGGTTTTGGCATTGAGTGACGCTTACTCACTCAACGCCTATTCTACTAATGCTCGATTTTGGCTAAATCCACAGGTACTGACGTCAGCAAAATCGATAAAATCAGCTAAAGTCAAATCAGGTACAGGAAAGCTATAGTACAAGATAAAACTTGTCGTAAAGCTCTGTACATCTTCTTCCATTAAAGCAAGACGCAGCTGGAAGCTGCAGGTGGGGCCACCGATCTCTAAGAGTCGTTGATCGGCGAACTACAAAAGGAAAAGAAAGGTCCAAGACAAAGACAACTTTAGGGCATACAATATTCAAAAAGTAGAGCTGCCGTCTTCATCTTCTTCGTCATTACTCCATATAAAAAGCTTGAAGCTCTCCAACAATAAAAGTTCAGTTAGTTGTGAAAGTCTCTATCTTCCACAACAACTCTCCCTACTGTGAGGAGAGTTGGAGCAAAAATTTTTCGGCTCATGTTGTTGACACAGAGAAATTTCTCTGTGTAAAAGTTAATTAAACTATTTCTTTTTGTAAAATTCTTCTGGATCTGAGCTGTAGGATCTTGGGGTTTGAGCTAGGGCAAATTTTCCTGAGCTATAGGAGAGTGTATCTCTCTGAGTTATAGGAGCAAGTGTGCTCTGAGGTAGGCTATCCTCCATAGCCTGAGTGGTAGGCTTAATTACTTGAGGTAGATGATACTTGTATCACTGAGAGTAAGCCTTTATGGTCGAGGTGTAAGTCTTGGAGGAGACTGAGAGATCCTGAGGGATCTAAGGTGTAAGCTCCTTGGAGCATTGGTTTGGAGAAGTGCCTTGACTAACAGGAATTTAGAAAGGTGGGAGGAGAGTGGATGTACCCATAATTTTTGGGAACCACTATAAAATATGTGTGTGCTTTTCTGGGTTTGCTTTTGTTTTTTTAATTGCTGGTGTTAAGGACAAGCTCTATATCACCCTAAGCTGAAAGCTAAAAGAAAACAATAAGATAATAAAAAGACTATAAAAAGACCTAGAAAAACCTATTCACCCCCCCCCCCCCTCTTCTAGGTTGCTTGCTACCTTGAAAATAAGATCTTTCATCATGTGGTGATGGGTAGCCATGCTCTAAGGTATCACTATGAGATGGTTTTAATGGCTATACAATCTGCTCTCTAGTTATTTGACAGAGGTATTTTACATACACACCTCTCAACACCTCCCACGTAGTGTGTTCTACACGATACACGAGAACCTAACACTATAAATACGGAGAGTGAAGAGTCTGATATTTATAGAGCTTCTTGGACACATCTGGGATTGTTTCCACTCATATGCACTACAGTTCAGGTCATTATTGCTTATATTTCACTTGATCATAATTCTTACTTGATGTGCACAATTTAGTCCATTGTTGTGTGCAATTTCGGTCTAGGTGTTGGGGGTAAGCACATGAAGCTCCCCATATTTTTTTTATGTTGATTTCGTTTTATTTGTGTGTGTTGGAGGATTGTGCCCTAGCAGTTATTTTATTGTGGAGGTGGGAAGATCCCCAATGCTGCCAGTTTTCATTTCTATAGAAATCGCACGGTCTTGTATTTACTTCATGCATGATTGATGCAACCGTGCAATTCCTACAAAGCTTAAATTTTATGATCTGCCCCATCCCATGCATTTTGTTCGTGCACGGTTAGTTTTAATCGGCGTGATCAAAATCGCACAAGCTTGTCTTTTTCTCTAAAAATTTTATGTTATGATTGTCCAAGTGTTTTCTTCACGCATGTTTGGGTTCCACCTTGTGTAAATGAAACACATAATCTGTTCTTTTTGGCCTAGTTTTTTTAATGATCTGTCGCTAACCGTGTGTTTTGTTCTCGTAGGGGTTGTTTTGCCTATGCATGATCAAAATCACACGGTCTTCTGCTGTACTAGGCTGGGAGATTTCAATGTGATTAAATTTTTTATGATGTACACACAATCGTGTGTTCGACCATCCATACCAATGTTTCTAACCTTTCACTATTTAAGTGCTGGATATCGCCCTATGTTGAAAGAAACTCTCCATTTCGAACCCGATGCTCTCATTTCTCCCCTTTCCACTGCTCCACTACTGCCCACCATTGGGAGGTACTCCAGCCTCTATCCTCTTGCAAATCCAAGGCTAGGACATCCTCTTGGCCTCCTCCTTCGTTTGCTTGCTTCTAAGCTCTGTTTCGAGCTGATATTTGCTTCACTCTTTGACTTCTCAGGTGAGATTGTTTTTGAAGGTGATTCATAAAGAAGAATTGCTCATTGGAAGGTGGTGATAGCCAATATCTACCACAAACAGCTTTTAAAGACCGAGTATAGATGAAGATTGACAACCCTATGATTCCGACCATGAACCTTCGATGAGTCTTCATGTTTTGGTTGTAGTCTCACCTTCTCCTTATTGTAGAAATTATTTTCATGAATTCTTTATTGTTTATGAGTATGATATTTGTAGTGTTTTCCGGACTCATCTGGGCTAGTTTTCACTCATGTACACTACACTTTTTTGTCATTATTGCACATATTTCTCTTTTTTTGTAATTGTATAAATAGTTCACTCTTAGGACCGTTGTGGTGTGCAATTGAGCACTATTGCTCAGGGTAAGTGTATGGTGCTCCGTAGCTTGTTTTTATGTTGTTATTTACATTGTTTTATGTGTGCTTGTGGTGTGTTACAGGCTATGTGTTACTGTGTAGGTAGGGAGATTCCCATTGCTACCCTGGTCTTCGTTGTAGAAATCACACGATCGTGCATTTTTCTTCGCGTATAGTTGATGAAATCGTGCGATGCCTATAGCATTGTTTTTTTGGTGCACTGCCCCGGGCAGTGTGATTTGCTCTTGCATGGTCTATTTTATTGGTGCATGACCAAATCGCACGACCTCGTCTTTTTGAATAAAATTTTATATATTCGTGTGTTTTCTTCATGCATGGTTGGAATCAATCGCCCGTGAAGGAAAACGCATGATCTGCCAGGTTTGCCTGATTTTAAGTGACCTGTTACTAATCGTGTTGTTTGTTCTCACACGGGTTATTTTGCCTATGCGTGATCAAAAATGCACTGTCTCCTGTTATATCAAACTAGGAAATTTCGATGTTGTTATTAATGCACGATTCATGCACGGTCGTACGTTCATCGTGTGTCACCATTTTCTGACAGTTTACTATTTAAGACGCAGGACTCTGCCCATTTTAGGGGGAATGATCTTTTTTGTGCCCAAAGCTTCCATCTCGCACTATTCCACTACTCTATCTACGACCATCATCTTGAGGAGCTCTGGTAACGCTTTTCTCTCAAAACTCTTGCTAGATCTTCCTCTTGGCCTCCTCAATTAATCACAAGATTCCAAGCTCTGTTCTTAGGGATTCCTCTCCGCACTTGTACTGGAACTCAGATGGCAATTGAAGTTCAAGCTCGGACAAGGCTTGAAACCCACGATTTTTGCCGTGAAACTTGGATGAGTCTTCATGCTTCGGTTGTAATCTTTCCTCCTCTCTGCTTATAGTTTATTTCTCTTAGAATATTTGGTTGTTTGTGAATGGTTGTGTAAATCCTAACTTCTCTTTAATGCAATCTTTCATGTTTATGTGATTGTTGTGTGGTTTATGCTTGTGAGGTGCACCCCCATCTCATCTCGTCACTCCCACCATCGTGTGAGTGCTACACTAGCAATTGCAAGTGGCGTGCATTTTGAAGAGGTGATTATGACCCTTATTCTTCTTAATCGTTTCATGCCCTCTGCTAGCCTTCTCGTCCATCCACCTACCAAAGAAGTGCATCGCGGCTTGCAAAACTTCCATCCATCTTGCGAAGCGGTAAAGGTGGCACACACTAATTTAGTTTGTTTTATTTGCTCGAACCAAATTCAAGCCTTGTTTTCTTTTAACCCTTATAATTAATTTTATAAACAATTGAATCGCTCTCCCCAACATGCGTTCTTTGAGAGATCGATACTTGGGGAGTTACTCCCACATTTTATATTACTTGAGCGACCGGTCCACTTGTAAAATGTGTATCAAGTTTTTTGCATCGTTGTCAGGAAACACAGGCATTATATGAATCTATTGTTTCAGAAATTATTATAAGATTTTTTTTTATTCTTTTTATTATTGTAAGTATATGTAGGGGCATGGCCCTGGTGGGCTTATTAAATTTGATCCTGAGATTAAGCGGACGTTGCATGCGCATCGCCGTACTTCTATTGACATGGATGGGATATGAGTTAATATGATTGATCAATGGGGAGAGGATGTTCCCCAGGTCAGTCAAGCTACTGATGAGCATGATGTGGTCTAGTCAAGGCCCCAGACGATGCTCGATTACACCACTCATACTATTGGGATTGTGTACCCTAGGTTTTGCCTGACTATTACTAATAGCCGATTTGATATCAAGTCGGCGCCGTTCTACCGCTAAAAGCCCGCCTCAATCTTATCTGAGACGTGACACCTACCTCTAGCGGTACCGCTACTACCGACCGCTACAATCCGAAAACAAAAGTCGAATTTTTTGGCTACTGTCGCGCGTTACCACTCTACCGCCGCGCGGTACATTCAAGAGATGATGGTCTTTTAATTCAGCAGGATACTGTTGGATCTAGTGGCCAACCTTAGGTGGGGTGGTGTGAATAATGTTTTATGAGTTAATTAAAAAAAATCGATTTATTTTGTCTAGAATAACTAATTTTAGAAGCTACCGTGGGGTTCTAGCTTGCTATCACGCGGCGGTAGGTCACAGACCTACCTTTCTTGAACAAATTTCTCCTTGGAGATGCACAAACCCTTCAGAGATCTACCGACAAACAATCACAACGTCACACGCAGAATGAAGAGCAATAAATAATTTTATTCAAATAGAAAAATATGGTTTACAATTACAAGCACTAGATCTCCATGATGCCGGAGATCGGAGGCGGTGAAAGTTAAATATCTTTTCATTTTCTTCACCGACTAACTACCCTGACCTGTTGTCTCTCTCCCTTTACCTCTAAGAAAGGTCTTCGAGCCGGCTCTTCACTTTTACACTTGGAAGTGTCTTAGAGCCCTGTTAAATCCCCAGATCTAGACGTCCCTTCCCCGAGACTATTTCTCACGGAATCCTTCTTGGATTCTTACAAACTCCATTGGTCAATTTTCCTCACATTAGACCCCCAGATCTTGACATCCCTTACCGGGACAATTCCTCACAAAACCCTTCCCGAATTTCAATGACCCTCCGGTCAATTTATCTCACATAAATAACAATACAATAAAAGGAGTTTAAAGTAAAATACAAGAATAAGAGAAAACTTCCCTCTAACTAGAACCCTTAATGTTGATGAAGATTTGCTTGCAAAGGTTCGATCTTTGTGACTTGAGAGTCTTCCTCTTTGATGTTCTTTAGATCCGTGAAGGTGTGCGCTTGATGAGAGTTTTTCGTAGCAAGGATCCTTCACATGAATATTAGGATGAAGGCTTCTTGCGCATCATGTTGGTAGCCTTCAATCCTTGCGTAAGAACTCCTTTCGATATCCTCTGAAGAACTCTCCTCCTCAATGAGTTGGGATGACCCCTTCGTTCCATTTAGACGGCTAGGGCGAACTCCCCTTTCAAATTTCGTGAAAAACCGTCGCCAAAACTCGTAAGCTACCGTGAGGCAGTAGCTTTGGCAGAAGCTTCAGCGGTAGCTCACAGAGAACACAATCCTTCCTTTTCTTCTTTTCAATTTTGTGGATTTTGCCTTCATGCTTGGAAATAAGTTATTCCTAATGAAAATAAAATATATCCTTCCTTCCCATTGATATTTGATGCACCTATGGACTTCTCAATCAAATAGAGATATATTTGGTGTTTCCTGATACAAAATGAGCTCTTTCCTTTTCTTTTCCTTAATCATTTGAAGGTTAGCATGCTTTTATAGTCAATTTAAATTAAGCTACCGCCAGCGGTAGAGCTAGAGCCCGGCGGTAGGTTGATGCGCGTGAAGGTGACAGGTGTCCAGTAGATTTGGAAAAATATCCAAGAAAATATTTGTCCTCTTTTAATGCTACTGTGGCACAGTACCAATTTATTGTTTGGCGGTAGTTCAATCTTCCCGATGAATCGTCTTTGCACTCGTTGAGAGCGCTAGTGAGCCATGGTAAAGGCTAGCGCCACACAGTAGGTTTACGAGAGTTCATTTAGTTTAATTCATGGCTAGCGCTCGGCAGTGGCGCTAGCGCACGGATGTAGTTTCCAGAACTTGATTCTTTCATTCTTCACACCTGTAAACCTACATACTATAAAAACACAACACATGTGATCAAATACGCACTGAGATTTGTTATTCTCAAACCAAGAGACGCGGAATTCATGTTCCAGCAGATACCACTAGTGCTAGTTCTACCGACTAGAGGTAAACTCCAGTGACCAACTACCTGCTGTTTTCAGGAAATTTGGGGCATTAAAAAACTCCACTCCTTTAACAAATTTTGTCCCAAAATTACAGAAGTATAAAACATAACAAATGTATCTCAACGGAACAGTTCAGGAAACTCTTCTTACATGGTCTGCACGTGCTCCCATGAAAACTCATCATGGCCATAGTTGTCCCAATAAACTTTGAACAATATAAACTTTGTGTTTCATTGTCGTTTTTATTTCGTGTCCTCGATATAAATGGGCTTGAGTTTCATTGTCAACCCACTACTGACTGGAATTTGCTCCACAACAACCACTTGTGTAGGCTCTTACACAGCCTTCTGCAGCACCGATATATAAAACACATCGTACAAACAACTAAGTTCAGCTGAAAGCTTCAGTAGATAGGCAGCTTCTCCAATCTGCTCAATGATTTCAAATGGCCCAAGGTATCTCAGACTCAACTTTTTTAAGTGTTGGATCCTCGATACGCTCTTGAATAGTTTTATCTTGAGTAAAACCCAATCGCCAACCACAAAATCCATGTTTCAGTGTATGGCATTATAGTATTTTTCCTACTTATCTTATGTAATCATCAATTGCCCTCGAATCAAACTTATCGTTGAAGTTTCATATTCAACGTCCTTACATTTATACATCTTTGATTCACCTATTTCTACCCAAGCCAACGGAGTACGACATTTCCTACCGTATAAGGACTCAAAAGGTTCCATTTGAATACTTGCTTGGTAGCTATTATAGGCAAATTAGATCATAAAGAGATGGTCCTCCCACCTCTTCTCTAAATTTAAGGCTCACATGCGAAGCATATCTTCCATCATTCTATTTACCCTCTCGGTCTGACCATCCATTTGGGGATGAAAGGATGTGCTGAATTTCTTCTTGGTAACCAACAATTGATGAATATGCTTCCAATCATTCGACGTGAAATGCCCAACTCAATCACAAATGATGCTACAGAGAACGCCGTGCAATCTTACGATCTGCTCAACATAGAAATTAGCTAACTTTTCCACTAAATCGTCCCTTCGATTTGGAAAGAAGTGTGCTACTTTTGTCAGTCGGTCAATGGTCACCCAAACGGAATCGTTCCTACATTATGATCTCGACAAACCATGCATAAAATCCATCGATATATCATCAAACTTCCAATTTTTAATTGGTAATGACTTCAACAAACCGTAGGGTTTTTGACATTCAGCCTTCACGAGGGCACAAGTTTGGCAGTTTGCCACATAATGTGTTATGTCATTCTTCAACCCTGGCCACCAAAACAACTTCTTCATGTCTTTAAACATTTTTGTGCTCCCTAGGTGGCTTGCGTACTTGGTAAAATATGCCTCGAACATCAACTCCTCCCGTAATTTTCCCACTTTCAGGATGCACAAACGAGTGTCCTTCCACAAAAGACTTTCATTCAACGAGAATTGGGAATTTGAACCATCCACTATCTTCACCATATAGCACTTCATGCTCTTGTCAAGCTCCAATGCAAGTCGAATCCTGTCCGCGAGGCCATATTGCACCTCCGTCCTGTTTAAGCATGCATCTGCGCTCGTCCTCCCACCAACACAAGAGATGTCCAAAGCCTCCAACTCATGAATAAGACGCTCATCATGCATCTGTAACCAATTTGATCATGTTGGAGCCTTGCAACTCAGCGCATCCGCGACTACATTTCCCTTCCCAGGAGTGTGATAAATCTCAAAGGTATAGTCCTCAAGGAACTCTATCCACCTATATTGTCGCATATTAAAATTCTTTTGTTGCAACAAGTACTTCAGGCTCTTATGGTCCATAAAGATATCAACCTTCATGCCATATATATAATGTAACCATATCTTAAGAGGGAATATAACCACCGCCAACTCCAAGTCTTGAAACAGATAATTACTCTCATGCACTTTCATTTGGCGAGAGCCATAAGCAATCACATACCCAAATTGAAGAAAAATGCAGCATAAGCCGCTCCACAAAGCATCACTATAGATTTAAAGCCTTTTGTTCCACATGGTGAACAAGACACATGCATCGTAGTCAGACGAATCTTCAACTCCTCAAAAGCTCGCGCGCATTCTGGCGTCCAAATGAATTTCTAATTCTTCCTTGTCAACGTAGTGAAAGGTAAAGAAATACTCGAAAAGTTATCTATAAAGCGCCTATAATAGCCGACAAGTCCTAGGAAAATCCTAAATTCTTCTACAAAAATAAGTACAACCACTTTCGTATCACAACTATCTTTGTCGGATCCACATCAATACCCTCTCCACTAACGACATGACCAACAAAAGCCACTAAAGATAGCCAAAACTCACACTTAGAGAACTTGTCAAATAGAAGATTCCTCCTCAGGGTATGTAGAACCAATCTTAAATTATTTGCATAATCCTCTTAAGAATAAGAGTATAACAGTATGTTGTCAATAAAGATAATGAAAAACAGGTCTGAATACTCTCGAAAGGTTTTGTGCATCAAGTCCATAAACACTGATGACGTATTAGTGAGCCAAAAGGCATCACAAAATTCATAATGCCCATAACATGTACCAAATGCTATCTTGAGAATATTACTTTCTAGAATTCTTAACTGCCATTAGCCGGATTTCAAATCCAACTTCAAATAGATAGTCGATAGAACTAGCTGATCAAACAAATCATCGATCTGTGGAAATAGTTTTGTCGTTCGTCAAACTCGAGGTCATTCGACGAATGTCAAACGACGTTCGTCAAGCTATCTGTTCGACGCGTGTATGGCAGCGTTGTGGAGCCGTTCGACAGACGTCGAAGGCCGTTCGACGAATGTGCAGGCCGTTCATCGATCTCTACCGTTCGATGAATTTTTATTGGCTGAGCTGTGAAGCTATTCGACGCAAGTCGAAGGCTTTTTCGTGTAGTTCTGTCTGTTGGCTTCTTAGCCATTTGATTTCACATAAAAACTAATCCTAGGGCCCAGGATCCTCTGCCCAAAGGGCTTATGTAGGTCTGAATAGTTTTCTACCTCATTTCTTCTCATTCTTGGAGTTGACTATGGGTTTGAGAGTTGGGGAGCGGATGAGGAGGAAGGAAGCTTTCTCTACAATTTGACGGATCTTTAGAGCTCCGATCATTGTTCCGAGGCCAGATCCGTGGAGAGGATGTTTACGCGCTCGTTTTCATCCATGCAAGACAAAGATTCCATGGATAAGAATAGGGGTTGTAAGATAATGACACTTCTACTCTTAGTTTTTGATGCGTGCATGGCATCTACTATTTTCTTGCTTTATTTCAAGCATTTTAGGCACCGAATCTCTCAAGTGAGACGGATTTAGGTTTCCATGGCACAAGGGGGGCCAACGGGTCGATTGTGTCCATCCCCGACATGATATTACATTAGAAATCCACTCCACTAGTGGATTAGGCATGATGGGTGAAGCTGTATTCGAGAACGTTAGTCCGACTCGGTGATGTTGCATAGCGAGCCTTAAGTATTTTGCAAGAAATGCGTAGCGGCAAGATTCCATTTGTAATGTATGTCTCCCTTATTTCACGCGAGTATGTGTAGTCGGTACCGGACAAGGTTAACACAGTGGTAATGGTAGATGGTTTCCTTGGAGAACGGGAATATTACAGTACAAAAGGTGTATTAGGGTGATAAAGCTATGTGTTGTTATGTACAAAGGCTTGACTTTACTCCATGGTCGGTTGTCTAGCGCGTGACATGCATGCCATGCATGGAGAGTGTCCCGGCGAGACAAGTCCCCTTCTGTGAAACTGACGAGAATACCAAGTATTGGTCAAGCCCGGGCATTGAAGCCCACGAGTGGGTGGGGGTCCTGCAAGGGTTCTTTGCATCGGTTTGTTTGTTTGAATGGCGGAATCCTAACGTGATAAGTCAAAGATTGCGGGCAAACCCAAGAGCGGGTGGGGCCTTGACAAGAGTTCCGTGTAGCGGCTTGAATGTCATTTGGGGAAATTCGAAGTACCCATGTGTTTGCAGCTTGAACGCTGAAGGGGAAAATGGAAGTACTCGATTAATGATGTGTGATGATGTGTTAGGTTCATATCCTTTAGGGTTCCTTAGGTGAAACCCAGGTTTGTATACATGCTGCATTGTAGGCCCCTTTTACTATATGCTCAATGTAGAAACATGTTTGTTGTGTGAGACATCCAAACAAGTTTATCCGCTTTACATGTTTATGTATATTGCATACGAAGTGCTGACCTGTAGGGTAATGGAGTGCCCCGGGGTCCGTTAGGGACGATCGGGAGAAGATGTGTTTGTTACACAGTTGAGGTCAGCATTTGATGACCCGCGTTACAAAAAATTTTTACAGGGCAAGGATCGTAAGCAGGAGCAAGCTCGCCGGGCAAAATGGTCTAAGCCTCATGAATTGAACCTTTATTTGCTTATGATTTGATGCTATGTTATGATCCTTGAGATGTAATCTGACTTGAATGCTGAGGTAGCCTAGGAGTGCATTTGCATATTGTTAGGATTGTTATTTAGTTTTGGACTCATGTTGTGTAAGGCCTTAACGCCATTTTGATAATCCTGATTTGGTGGATAACTTCTAGTTTTTTTGTACGTTTTAACTATTTTATTTTGAGTTTTGAGTTGGGTAGTTTTATATCATCTTTTAATGCTTAAGCTGTGGCATCTGTATGTTGTGGGGCCTCAACTAGACCCACATTAAATAGTCATTACAGGGGAGGTGTTACAATTTGGTATTAGAGGGAGGTTGGTGTCCAAGGTCAATTTTAGCGGTCGCCAGTTTCCGGGATGCACCCCGTCCATTGAAGAGTTTGCGAATGCTTTCTTGAAGAAGTACATTCCTACGTCGAGAAGGCTGGCCCTTTAAAGGCATTTTCTACACTGTACAGCGGGACAAGACGGTTGATCAGTATGTTCAGGAGTTCACTCGTTTGGGTCGTTATGCTGGGACGACCATGACCGATGATGAGGAGAGGGACAACCTCTTTTATCATGGGCTGAGGGAGAATCTGAGACAACCCCTCATATCTATGAAGAATGATGGTTACAATGAGCTAGTTGAGGCTGCCAGAACATTGGAAAATGATATGGAGCGAACCCAATGTTGTAAGAGGTGTGAATCCAAGCAGGGAGAAGGGAAGCCTTCTTTATCGCAAGGGAGGTCTGAAGGGAACAGGTGGAAGAAGAAGCCTCATCCTTTCAAGCCCGGTGAGAAAAGTAACATGACGTCTTGAGGGTCTCGCTTCAAGGGACTACTGTCGTGCTTTAAGTGTGGAAAGCTAGGCCATATAGCTCGTTTCTATACTAAGGGTAGTGCTTGGCAGGAGCAAAGACAGGAGCAGTCTGTGCGGCCCGACCGCAGTACCGCGAAAAAAGGAAAGATGGCGGAGTATAATGCTGCTCGTTTCCAACCCGTACATCCAAGGGCTTATAACCTTGGGCAACAAGAAGTGATCTGCCAACCCGATGTGATTACTGGTATGGAATTTTAAGTTAATCTTTTACTTTAGACTTTCAAGACCGTTTACATTTATTGCCAATGTTATAGGCTTTGTGTTAGTTTCTGGATACCCCGCTAGGGTATTGTTTGATATGAGAGTATCACACTCTTTTCTTGCGGAAAGCTTCATCCGGAGGATTGGAGTTGAGCCATTCTCAGCAGATGCAGAGATGAAGGTGCGCATGCCTAATGGGTCATCCATGACTACCGAGGCGAAGGGGCGCATTTGTTGGAGTCTGGGAAGAGTTGACTTCCTGGTGATAGCAGCGGTTCTACCATTGTTTTGCGATAAGAAATTCGATTTTCGTGGAGTTTTGCGAGGATTGGAATTTTCGGTTTTGGAGCTTTCCGCCATTAATGGCCGAGTGTTTGTTTTAGGTGTTGCGGCCGTTTTGATCCGTGCGAAGAGGAGGAAAGCAGTCCAAAGCTTCGCTGAGATTTGAGGCAAGTGGTATTCTTGCCCTTGCCAAGTTTTCTTTTTGATTTTACTTGCTGAAATTGAAATCCCGGTTAGCCCAGGTTAGAGGCCTTGTTGTTCTCATTTTCTTGCTAACTATAGGGCTTAGTTCTTCCTACTGAAACCCCCCCTATTTTGTGATGTTTGGAATCCGAATTGTCGGCGTGGAGCCGTTGTTTTCCTTTATTTTGATTGTTGCTCTGGTTCGGGTGTAGCCGAGAGGGAGAGTTAGGAGGGCGGTGTGGTTGCCGATTTTCGTTAAGGTATTACTCGAATGATTAGGCTTAGTCGTATGGTAGTCGTGTGCGACGTTGATAGTTGTCTGCTGCTACTGCAGTGGCGTGAGTCATGTGCGCGTTCCGGTGTCGTTCGGGAAATTCCAAACGGTACAGGTTAGTCGCGCACGGTCATCAACCGTTAGGGCGCACGACCACTGGTCGTGTGCCTCTGCTCGTGCGCGGCTGTCTTTCAGTTTCCAAAGTTCAGTCTCGGAAAATCGCACGAGCGCTGGCAACAGTGCGCACGACCAGTGGTCGTGCGACACTGATCGTGCGCAGTTGCTAGGTTTTCTGTCAGGTTTTCCAGGTTCGCTTCGCACGATCATCAGCCGATGAGTGCGCACGACCACTGATCGTGCGTCACTGATCGTGCGCTTTGTATATTTTCTTTTGCTAGGAGAATTTAGATGGTTTCGAGTGCGGGAGTTTAGATACTCAAGTGGCAGGCAACTACTCGAGTTCTGGATCGTATGCCTTGGTCGTTCGACTGTCGTCGAGCTCCGTATTCTTTAGTGGGCTTGTTGGTAGTGGTATTATTTTGGCGGCGAGTGAGGCTAGCTCACTCAACGCCAAAGTTTAGGTAGGCACTAAGTGGGTTTCACTCAACGCCTAGTCGTGTTGGTTTATTTCAACACTCTTCCTTTACCTTGTATTTCGTTTCCGAGTGGATTTCCAGTTGTATTTCTGGGTTTTCCTTGTCGGCCATTTTCTTTATTTTCCTAAAGGCCGAATCGTGGGTCGTGGTTAGTAGTGGTGGTTGTAGCTCTTTATGGGGGTGGAGTTGTGTGATATAGCCAAGGCCACCCATGTTTTTCTTGCTCCAGGTACGGGCTGGGCATGTCGGGTGGAAGGTCCCTTGTGTTTTCATGTGTTGACCCTCGAGCTTTTGACTTGGACATGGTGGATTGGGGGACTGCGTTTGCCTTCGATCCGGTTCCTCGTTGTTGTTTTTGCTAGTATCACTTCCCACAGTTTAGGGTGTTAGAAGTTTCTTCTTTGGTAGTTTGCAGCATTCTGGCTCTTGGCAGCCTAGTAGGCCCTGTAGGATGTGGTTCCTGGGCTGGGTCGTTGCTGTTGCTTTGCACGTTGTGCATTTCTTGTGGTCCTGTTGTGGACAGTTGTGACTCTTTCTACTGCATGTTTTTCTGTTAAATTGTCCTTTGATGACTCTTTCATGCAGTTTTTCTTTGTTTAGCTTGCTGAGGTATTCTGTTTTCTTTTGGAATACCCCAGGTTCTGAGCTGTAGCCAGTCTGGTGGCTAGTTGGAGGTGGTGTTGTTGGTGGACTCCCGGACCTTGGAGTTCTGTTTACCTTGTTAGTGAGGTTGTTTTCAGTACTCTCTTACAGACATATATTTGTGCTAGTGGGTTCGTGTCAGGTTTTTGGCGCCCACTGGTAGTTTTTACCTTGTACTAGATATATATACTATTGCTGCTACCATTTTCTGGAGATAGTCTACTTGCTCTGAGAAGGTTTTATGCTAGGTTGCTAGTTATTTTTAAACTATAATTGTTATTATAAATAAAGCTCATGATCAGCATGTTTTATAAGCGAAATCACTATTTTTCCAAATCACGTATAAAGACCATTTTCTTATATATTACATAAATTTAATGTAGAGTCTTGCATAGCATGAGTGGTTCTCTTGGAACCCTTATGCGCTCCTTAGGAGGTTAAACCTAAATAAAGTATTTTTCCGCAGCGTATAAATATAGTTTTCTTTTGTGGACTAGGTGATCCACTGAGCCGAGGGATACGGTCTCTAAAATATAACTGATTTTCTATTCATTAAGCATATGATTTTCTTGCATAAAGATTGTAGTTGGTTTTGCCTGAGCGTCAGCAGTTATCCCCTGCTTGACGTGGCATCATGACGTGTGTTTTCTCTTACTCTGATAATTCTTAATTCGGAGAAAATACGGGTTGTGACAACCGTTGGTTGAGTTTGATGTGATATTAGAAATGGACTGTCTTGTAGAGCAGCGTGCCAGTATTGATTGCCTATTTAAGGTGGTGACCCTGAGATGTGAAGGGCAGGCAGAAGTTAAGTTTGAGGGCCTTAGTGGAGTGGCATGCTCCCTAATTTTAGCCATTCAGTTGGTACAGGTAGTAAACTAGGGAAGAGTTGCTCTTGTAGCATTGTTAGAGGTTCTCCTTCCCAGGTTATAAATTGGGGAAGTGCCGGTAGTGGCAGAGTTCGAGGATGTGTTTCATGATGAGCTTCCTAGAGCACCTCTTCGACGGGAGATTGATTTCTTGATTTTGTTAGTGCCAGAAGCTAGGTCGGTATCACGTCCTCTTTTTAGGATGACACCAAAAGAGTTGGCCGAACTCAAAGTATAGTTGAAGGAACTGTTAGAACAGGGGGTATATTAGACTCAGTTCTTCACCATGGAGTGCGCCGGTGTTGTTTGTGAAGAAGAAAGACAGTAGTATGCAGTTGTGTAAAGACTACTGAGAGTTGAATAAAAAGACTGTCAAGAATAAGTATCTGATTCCTAGGATAAATGATCTATTCGACGAGTTGGTGGGGTAAGTGGTGTATTCTAAGTTGTACGTGAAGTCAGCTTACTATCAGTTGAGGATTAGAGATGAGGACATACCCAAGACAGCTTTTGGTACGAGGTATAGTCATTCCGAGTTCTCGGTGATGTCGTTCGGGTTGACGAACGCACCATCAGTATTCATGGATTTGATGAATCAAGTATTTTGGGAATACTTGGACACTTTTGTAGTTGTCTTTATTGATGACATTCTGGTTTAGTCCCAATCAGAGGTGGAGCATGAGACTCACTTAAGAGTAGTCTTGCAGGTGTTGAGAGAGAACCAGCTTTATGCAAAATTCTCGAAGTGCGAGTTCTGGTTAGAGAAGGTGTAATTTTTGGGCCATGTGATTAGTGGTGATGGGGTGGCGGTAGATTTGGCAAAAGTTGAATCCATCAGGGATTGGCCGATTTTTAGAACCATGGAGGAAGTACGAAGTTTCCTTGGACATGCCAGGTACTATAGAAGGTTTGTGGAAACTTTTTGCGGATAGCTCTACCCCTCACTTCTCTAACTCGTAAGGACTAGAAGTTTGTGTGGACTCAGGAGTGCAATCATGCATTTGACACACTGATGGAAAGGCTATTGACAACTCCAATCCTAAGTCTGCCTAAATAGACTGAAGGATTTCAGAATTTCAGTGACGTATTAGGATGCGGTTTGGGTTATGTGTTGGTGCAATATGGCAGTCTTATAGACTTTGGGTCTAGGCAGTTGAAGCCTCACAAGAGGAATTACCCCGTCCATGACATGGAATTGGTAGCCGTAATTTTTGCGTTGAAGTTGTGGCGGCACAATGTGTATGGTGCGAAGGTGGAGATCTTCACAGAGCACAAAAGCCTAAAGTATTTTTTAAATCAGAAGGACTTGAATATGAGGCAGTGCTGATGGTTCGAGTTCCTTGGAGACTATGAAGTGGAGATTCAGTATATGCAGGCAAAGCCAACGTGTTGGCAGATGCCTCGAGTAGAAAATACTTTGGACAAGGGGGTTGGATCGAAGCTCATGATGAGCGATTGGTGCGGTACTAGGCGACCCTTGACATTGAGTGTATAGCCAGAGGAAATTCTAGTATGACTCGGTTGAACTGGATTGAGTAGTAAAATGACTCAACTGATCGTGTTCGGGAAGCAATTAATTTGAATTTAGAGTTCCAACCATTCGTGGTGGAAGCTCAAAAAGGCAAAGGTAGCGCCTGAGAGATGATTGATGGGATCCTGAGGAAGGACGGAAGTATATTTGAACCGCAATTTGGCAAGCTCCATGAGGAGTTGATTTTTGAGGCTCATTTTACGAAGTACTCCATTCACACGGGAAGTAATAAGATATACTTGGATATGAAGAAATCCTTTTGGTGGCCTGGTCTGAAGCGGGACATAGCTTTGTACGTGAGTCAGTGCCAAACCTACGCCTTAATGAAGGCTGAGTGTCAGATGTCGGGAGGGTTCCTGAAACCTCTTCTGATTCCTGAATGGAAATTTGATGACATCTCCATGGATTTTGTGCATGGTTACCTCGATCGCAGTAGGGTAACGATGCGATTTGGGTGATCGTGGATTGCTTGACCAAAGTGGCTCATTTCATCCCAAATCGGAAAGAGGACAGTGTGGAGAAGCTGGTAGAGTTGTATGTTCATAACATTGTGCGACTACATGAGATTCCTAAGAGTATTGTTAGTGATTGCAATGGATGTTTCACGTCCAAAGACCGTAGGTTGGTTCAGAAGAGTCTGGGCATGAAGCTTAAGTTCAGTACGACGTTCCATCTACAAACCGATGGACAAACAGAAAGAACGAATCATACAATGGAGGATATGCTGAGAACGTGTACCCTCGATTTTCGGAAGAAGTGGGAAGATCACCTATTCATGGTAGGGTTCTCCTATAACAATAGTTACTAGGATAGTTTAAATATTGCACCATACGAAGCTTTGTATGGAAAGCGGTGTCGAACACTGATGTCCTGGATAGAGGCAGGAGACACCAAGCTTTTGGAAAAAAAAAGTGGTGGCCAATGCTTGCGAATTAGTATGGACCATCCAGGAATGCATGAAGGTTTCCCAGGACTGGCAAGCAAAGTAATTTAATGCTCGCCATAGGAACATGGAGTTTGCAGTGGGAGACTAGGTTTATCACAAGATTAAGCTGTTCAAGGGCGTTTTGGGGATTTGCCGACTCAAGAAGCTGAGTCTGAGGTTTTTAGGATCGTTCAAGATTATTGGGCGTATTGGAGAAGCAACTTACCGGTTGGCGTTTTCAACAGAGTTGAGTGGATTACATGGTATTTTCCATGTCTCCATTTTGAGGAAAGCCTTGGTGGATGCTAGTGTTGTGGTCGAGTTGGCAACAGTGCTAGTAGAAGAGGAACTGAGAACCAAGGTTCGTCCAGTTAGCTTAGAGGATTTAGAAGTTTGACAGTTGTGAAATAAAGAGGTTAAGCTCGTAAAGGTGCATTGGGACAATGATGAGTCTGATTTATATAGAGTTTTTCGGACTCATCTAGGCTTGTTTTCTTGCATTTACGCATCACTTTTAGTATGTTACTGCTTATATTTCACTTATACACCATTATCACATGAAGTGCACATTTTAGCTCATTGTGTTGTGCAATTGTGACCTATTCAGTTGGGGGTAAGCACATGGTGCTCCCCAAGTCTCTCTTATATTTTTTTTCTTTCTGTTCTGTATGTTGGTGGCTTGTGCCCCCATTGTGAGGTTTGCTGTGCAGGTAGTCAGAAAGCCAGCCTACAGATTGTTTCCTGTGTAAAATGCACGGTCATGCATTTTCTTCACGCACTATTTCAGTGTAATCGTGCATTTTACTCAGTGGTTTCCTGGGATTTCTGATTCGCCTGTGCGTTTTGTTCCCGCACGGTTTGTTCCAAATCGTGCGAGATGGAAACGCACGTCTTGCTTATTTTAGCCTTGTTCTTGGTGCTATGTGGTTACCTGTGAATTTTTACCTCGCACGGTTGATTCAAACCGTGCATGACCATTTTCACACGCTTTTATTACTTATTCCAGATCGCACGGTCGTCGTTTCCTTCACGCACGTTTCGGGCCGGTCGTGGGCGATCATTTCACAAAATACTCAGTTCTATTTTTGCCCGTGCATTTTTTTTCACTCATGGTTTGCGCCTGTGCGTTTTGCCCATATGTTAACAAAATTCTGCGCGATTTCTATTTAAACTGCTCTTTTTCAAGGTTTTGGGGACCAGATTTTGTAGTTGTTTTCTTCCGCCGGAAGGGGGTTTTGCCCCATTCTTCATCCTCAAAGCTAGGGCTTTGCTCCCTATGAAGTACCCTTGCATCCATGGCGTGGAGAAGTGAATTTACACTCTACGATCTCCTCAAAGTAAGGAAGAAGTGAAGGTTTGACGTGGACAATGTAGACCAATGAGAAGACAGGCGCTTAGGAAGCGGTGACAGCCCTCCCAGACCCCGAACGCAACCGATGAGTGGCTCACTGGACACGGATTGACAACCCTGTGCTTCCTCCCACGTCTACGACAAAGACTCGTTTGTTGTTTGTATCTCTACCTTTCTTGTCCACATTTCTAGGTTTTTGTATTGGATTTTCATTATTATTTGATGCAAGAACTTTGATGAACCTATGACTTAATGCTATTTACTATTGTTCATGCTTGTGAGTGATGCGATGGTTTGTTGGCTTAAGTTACTTGTTGTGTAAATGTTTGTGTTTGCTACATTAGTAAGTGCTAGGTGTGAGCATATTGATGAGGTGATTACGACCCTCAATTTCACAAGCCATCTCGGTCATCCATGTTGCGAAGCGGTGCATAGCGGCCCGTATAATCCACTTACCTTGATAAGCGGTGTCGGCTACCCGTATTGGTTAAGTTAGATTATTTTATTTTCTTTTATGCAAGTCATAACCATTCTCCCATCGTAACCTTGACCTTAGGACTTCAATATCAAGTCCCCTTCAAAAGTTAACTCCACCTTGCCGTGTTCCTTGAGAGATCGATACTTGGGGATAATTCCCATATTTTATTACTTGACTACAATCGGTGCACTTGTCGAGATTGCATAATGTTTTTGGCACCGTTGCCGGGGAACACATCCGTGTGAGTTGCTGGAGAGGGAGACATGAGATTGGTTTCATTTTCCTTTATAAATTGCTTTTGTTTTGTTTTATTTCCGTTTATCTTGCTTTTTTCTTGTTTGTTTAGGAAACTAAAGTGATATATTGTTGGATTTAGTAATTTTCACAATTTATTTTGAATCTGCTATTACGACACCATGTGGAGTTATTCGTATGCCCGATGTCGTTGGTGTGGAATTTCCTCCCACTCTTGTCATGAATGCCTTACGAGAGATATTAAGCGTAAGCCTCAACGCACAATACATGAGATGCTGTTTTTGTACATCCCTTCAAAGACAATGCCACGAGCTTATGGCCATTTGCCATCACCACATACACCATTCTCTTATTCCTCTCCGACCCAACAAGGATCGCAGAGTAATGGGAGAAAGTGTTTGTATTGTCGTAGAATAGACCATGTACTGAAGGATTATGTCGAGTACCTCCGTGTTATGGAAGAGGATGATGAGCCGGACATTCGGATCATCCCGAATCCTACCCTCGGTGGCACACCTTCATCGTCTGGTTATGTGACCCTGTCACCTTCATTTATTGAAGGGAATAATGCGAACACAACCACCAGATGTGTGGGTTATCTAGGCTTCGACGTGGCTGAGCACATCTCTCATGTGCATACATCTCCAAGTGTGGAGCCGATTCTTTGTGAGGAACCTGTGCTTGAATTTTATCCAATCAATGTTCTTCCTCCTTTTGTGCATTCTACTACAGTTGTTTCTTACGACATTTTCGACGATGCATCACAAGTTGAGGCTTGTGATACATGGATTGTTTCTACCCCCGTGGAGGAGGACAACTTTCCTTGAGTCGAGGATTCTCCCTCAACACCAATGGAGGAAGTTTGGAGGGCTCTATGGATCTTGCCGAGCCTTGTTGCATTGTCTACAATGCCGACGATATTTTTCTACCTCTACCTTTGGGGAGTTAGACTGGGATCAGTCCCCCCAATTAGTTCCTTATGTTCTTCATCTCTTTTATTTCTTTATCCCCCTTCTCTATCTGAGCTTGTACAGGTTGATTCTCCACAGGTACTTCAGGAGGACTTTGAGCACTCTGCTCAGGTCAATGATCAGAACATCCTTATATGTCAGGAGGTTGATCCCTCCTCCATTGAGGAATCCTCATTCATTGTCTACTCCTCCTACAGACCTTTTGTGGATCATACCTTGCAGGGCAAAGATTTTTTATGTGAGATGAGTGAGGACCAGGCCTCCTCCTCATCTTACATTATGTTTCCTGTACTTGTAGTTTGCAGGTATTATTATTCAGGTAGAGGGGTTATTGTTCTATCACCATATCGGTACCCATTACTGACATGGATATTAGGACAGTTGTCTGTTCATTTTTTATTTCATAGGCCCATTAGCTAGAACTATATGTTAGTCGAATAAGTTGTGCTGGGATGACAATAACCTAATAGTAATCTTACTTCTATTGCATTTTCATTTTGGTAGTTAGAGTAGTTAGTTATTTTTAATTCAGTTTTAGTATATCTATTTTCTTTTGTTTTAGTGGAGCTCACTCCTGCAGGTATACATTACACCTACAAATGTCAGGTTCGCTTCAGATTTTCACGCGTCTTCTAGTATGCACACTTGCTGAGCATTTGGTAACTTCTCCCCTAGCTTTCTGTTTTGATTTTCACTATCATATCACTATGTTGTGCTTCTTAGATTATGTCTGGGGGAGAGCCACGCGTTGTTACACACTCACGTGCACATCTCATTTGCATTCTAGAAGCTTTTGTTGTAATATTTTGATATGTTAATCTATATCGCACACCACAACACAAACATCAGCGCATGCTTAAATTATTGCATGAATCGAGCTCATTTATTTCTTGTGTGCAAAGTAAAGAATTCTATGTTGGCTTAGGATTGTGTGGCGGAGTAAAATGTAGACTCCAAGAGTGTTCCTAGGCGTGCACTCATGGTCACTTAGAGTTTTGTGTCGACTAAAATTCTTTGTATGCTTTTAGTTTCTATTTTTTCTATTAGCGTAGATTTTGTTTACTGTACTCTAGTTTTGAGTCAGGATGTGAATCAAATGGCAGCGTAGAATTGTGTTTCGGCGTTCAGTAGCCTTGTATTTCTCGAGTAGGGAGGAAGGTTGATCTTTCTCGGTTACTAAGAACTTGCCCCTAGCTATTCTCGAAGCATGGGTACATGATTAGTCAAGTGCGTGCGTGATGTAGGCCGTCACTTTGTTCTAGTTTAGGACTTGTACCATTCCCGACATAATTCTGTTGTAATCCTTGTTAAGCCTATCCCTTCCTTTGCCAACCCTACGCCTCGCTACCAAATCCATATAGCCTCTCGTACTCGCACACCTGAATGTGATCGCTCGGTTTTTTTGCAGTTTTCTTGTTTTATATGCGTGGTGTGTGGTTGTTGTGCGGAAGCTTCCTGTTGCTTTTGGTGTTGCCTTGTTTTTGGCTTAGTTGTTTGGCTGAAAAAATAATAGAGAAGAAAAAAAAAATTCCCCGATGTGGAATAAAAAAGAGTTATGATAAATAAATAAATATATATATTAATTTGTTGAGTTTTTTTATAGTTATGAAATTTTGATATATTGTTTTCGTTGGGGATGTGCACGCACCATTATAAGTAAAGGTCTGGTGGTGCGGTGCATGTGTTTGTCTTTGTGTAGCTGTGTGTATTTTTGAGCGGTTTCATTTTGGGTGTGCGTAGCAATTGTGTCTATTTTTGTATACCCCGCCTACCCCTAAGCCTTCATTATACTCCAAGTCCTACGGATTTACGCTTGAGTGAAACTAGTGTCGTGGAGAGAGTGTGAATGGGCGAGCTTATGGTCATCGACATTGGTGGATTCCTTTAGAGATCCTCCTGAGACCTGGTCTTTGGCAATGCTCACCTCACTATCCATCTACTCTCGTTTTACACGCAACCGGATGATTCGTCGTGATTCACATTAGGAGTATAAGTAATATCTTCTTTATGCTTCTGGAAATTAGAAATTATTGTGTATATTTAGAATTTTCTTCTACTATTTCTTTTTGTGCATGAGAGTGAGACTTCTCTTGGTACTCTGTTCGTGCAGTTGCTAAGCCAACTAGTTTTCTTTCTCTCCTCCTAGTGATAATTTGCTCGGGACGAGCAAATATTTAAGTCTGGGGGTGTGATGATTCTGATTTATATAGGGTTTTTCGGACTCATCTGAGCTTGTTTTCTTGCATTTGCGCTTCACTTTTAGTATGTTACTGCTTATATTTAACATATACACCATTTTCACATGAAGTGCACATTTTGGCTCATTGTGGTGTGCAATTGTTCACTATTCTGTTGGGGGTTAGCACATGGTGATCCACAAGTCTCTCTTATAGTTTTTTTTCTTTCTTTTCTGTATGTTGGTTGCTTGTGCCCCCATTGTGAGGTTTGCTATGCAGGTGGTCATAAAACCCAGCCTACAGATTATTTCCTGTGTAAAACGCACGGTCGTGCGTTTTCTTCGCGCACTGTTTCAGTGTAATCGTGCACTTTACTCAGTGTTTTCCTAGGATTTCTTATCCGCCCGTGCGTTTGGTTCCCGCACTGTTTGTTCTAAACCATGCGAGAAGGAAACGCACATCCTGCCTGTTTTGGCCTTGTTCTGGGTGCTCTGTGTTTACCCATGCGTTTTGGCCTGGCACGGTTGATTCCAACTGTGTGTGACCATTTTTGCACGCTTTTATTACTTATTCCTGATCGCACGGTCGTGTGTTTCCTTCAAGCACATTTCGGGCCGGTCGTGGGAGATCATTTCAAAAAATACTCAGTTCTGTTTTTTCCCGTGCGTTTTTCTTCATGCACGGTCTGCGCCCGTGCATTTTGCCCGTGTGTTAAAAAATATCTGCGCCATTTCTTTTTAAATCGGTATTTTTCAGGGTTTCGGGAACCGGATTTTGAAGCCGTTTTCATCCACCGGAAGGGGGTTTTGCCATGTTCTTCATCCTTAAAGCTAGGGATTTGCTCCCTATGAAGTTCCCTTGCATCCATGGCGTAGAGAAGTGAGCTTCCACTCGACGATCTCCTCAAAGTAAGGAAGAAGTGATGGTTTAACGTGGACAATGTAGACCAACGAGAAGACGAGCGCTTAGGAAGCGGTGACAGCCTTCCCCGACCCCAAACGCAATCGATGAGTGGCTCGCTGGACACAGATTGACAACCCTGTGCTTCCTCCCACGTCTACGGCAAAGGCTCGTTCAATGTTTGTATCTCTACCTTTCTCTTCCACATTTCTAGGTTTTTGTATTGGATTTTCATTATTATTTGATGCAAGAACTTTGGTGAACCTTGGGCTTAATGCTATTTACTATTCTTTATGCTTGTGAGCGATGCGGTGGTTTGGTGGCTTAAGTTACTTGTGGTGTGAATGTTTGTGTTTGCTACAGTAGTATGTGCTAGGTGTGAGCATAATTATGAGGTGAATACGACCCTCAATTCCGCAAGGCTTCTCGGCCATCCATGTTGTGAAGCGGTACATATCGGCCCTTATAATCCACTCACCTTGAGAAGCGGTGTCGGCGACCCGTATTGGTTAAGTTAGATTGTTTTATTTTCTTTTACGCAATTCATAACCATTCTCCCATAGTAACCTTGACCTTATGACTTCAATCTCAAGTCCCCTTCAAAAGTTAACTCCACCTTGTCGCGTTCCTTGAGAGATCGATACTTGGGGATAACTCCCATATTTTATTACTTGACTATAATCGGTGCACTTGCCGATATTGCATCAGACAACTGGGGGCGAGATGAGTTCTCTTGGTTGTGTGAGCAAGCAATGCAGGATGACTTTCCAGAACACTTTTTGTCTGGTATGTCGTTAGTTTAAAGTTGTTGTAACAATGTTTGAATGTGTTGCAACTATTTTATTGTTGTCTTCCTGTTTGAAGAATAATTTCCCGGATGAAATTATTTAAGGTGGGAGGAGTTGCAACGCCCCAATTTTCCCGGAAGTTCAATATCTATGGGTTACCATCGACGAACTCGAGGCTGTTCGACAAAAATCGAAGGTCGTTCGTCAAACTCGAGGCTGTTCGATTAATGTCGAAGGCCGTTCATTGAGATGTCTGTTTGACGCATGTCTAGTAGCGTTGTGGAGCCGTTCGATGAATGTCGAAGGCCGTTCGATGAATGTGGAGGCCATTCGTCGATCTCTGTCCGTTCAACGAATTTTTATTGGCTGAGCCGTGAAGCCGTTCAACGCAAGTCGAAGGCTTTTTCGTGGAGTTCCGTCTGTTGGCTTCTTAGCCGTTTGATTTCACATCAAAACTGATCCTATGGCCCAGGATTGCCCAAAGGGCTTATGTAGGGCTGAACGATTTTCTCCCTCATTTTTTCTCATTCTCGGAGTTGACTTAGGGTTTGAGAGTTGGAGAGCGGAGGAGGAGGAAGGAAGCTTTCTCTACCATTAACGGAGCTTCAGATCTCAAATCGTCGTTCCGTGGCTAGCTCCGTAGAGAGGAAGATGAGGCGCTCATTTTCAATAGTGCAACGCAAAGATTCCATGGCTAGGAAGAGGGGTCATAAGATAACGACACTTCTCCTCTTGGTTTTTTATGCGTGCATGGCATCTACTATTTTCTTGCTTTCTTTCAAGCATTTTAGGCACCAGATCTCTCAAGTGAGAGGGATTCAGGTTGCAATGTCTCAAGAGGAGCCACCGGGTAGATTTTGTCCGTCGCCGGCATAATATTGCCTTAGAAATCCGCTTCGCTAGTGGATTTGGCATGGTGGGTGAAGCCGTAGTCACAACTGTTAGTCCGACTCGGTGATGTTGCATAGTGAGCCATATGGATTTTGCTAGAAATCCGTTGCGGCAAGATGTCGTTTGTGATGTATGTCTCCCTTATTTCACGTGAGTACGTTGATGATGCATATTTTAGCTTAATTTATTAGGGTAAAAATATATTTATTTTCGTTTTAAATTTCTTTCTTTATGTATTTTTAGGTTCCTTTTAGTTTCTTTTTATGTAAATAATATAATTAATATTTTCTTCTCTTTTTGCAAGTTTTCACAGCTTTCGGCCAAAAGGACCTGACACGCCCCCCTGACACGTCTTCCTTGGGCATGTAACCCGATTCTGAGGAAATTTGATGCCAGAAGCCAGATCCTGAGAAAAACACCTAACACGCCCTCCCTGGGCGTGTCTCTGGGCATGTCACCCTCATCCCGAAGCCTGCTGCCGCAATTAATGTTTTTTCGTTGCTGTACATTAACCTGTACATGATATGCCCCTGACACGGGCGTGGCCCTGGGGCGTGTAGCACCTTTTCCGATGACTGACAGATTTCCGACCAATGATTTTTACGTGATGTGCCTTACACGCACCCCTACACGAGCGTGTCCCAGGGTGTGTCCACCAATGTATAAAAGTAATCATAATTCTCGCAAAATGTAACACCCCTATCCATCACATAACATATAACAGTAGGTCTGCCCGGTGCCCGACGCCATATACCACGGACAGACCAGTGGGTAACTAGATGAAACCATTCAACCAAAACACACGTCCTACAAAGAGCATTTAGAAGAAGCAATTTATTAAGTTGCAAAAGCAAGAACCCAGCCATAAGCACGAATGTCCACTAACAAAACCCAGTAGTAATGAACTACAAAATACACAATAGTACTAGCCTTATGTACTTATAATAGTTCACAAAATTTAAATAGTGTCTTGCAAACTTCGGCTCGTAGGCCGACCACACATGATGTAAATAAGAAAACAAACAAGGACTTCGAGGGCCGGCTCTACAACTTGGGCTTTAGCCCGCTATTTGCCGCTCGGCTCCGCAGCACTTGTAAGCACAATTCACCGCAACGGTGGCAAACAAGAATAACGGTCAGCTAAAGTTGACCAAAATATAACGATTCCGCCCCCAAACTCGGGGTGGCAAAGCGTCTTCCCTGCACTTGTTAGCATAACAAGTAATATAATGACTAAGCACAACATCATAGGTATAGGCTCACACAACCACACACCCCGTGCTCTCAGGGCACTAACTCGGTGAACCCGGTCAAAACCGCGGTCTCACCACCATCCCTTAGACGACAAGTCTTGTGAGAATTTTAGTCTTTCCGGCCTAAACCTAAGACCCTCCATCTATGCCAATGGTAAGTACCACGTACCTTAGGTCGCTTTAACCGAACGACATATAGAGGGTACGGTTCCGCCTAACCCGTTGCTTACACCGCAACGTCAATTTAAGTTATATACGTGGGCCAAGCTTCCCCGAGTCCCAAAACAATCAAACAAGCACATAACCCAGTTATGTTCAAGGCTGGCTCCCAGGCCACCAAGTTGGCAGAAATGCGTTTCCGCCCAGTTTTTCGGGTGCGCCTTGGGGTTAATACCCAAGGATCCCTGCTGCAATCTACCACGTAGAAACTGGAAAACAACCAAAGGCACGAAGTCTTCTCCGGCTAATCATGCATAGTAAAATATCACCAATCAAGAACAACCTGTACGAGTAGGCTTCACACACCATATCTATGTCCGTTTCTCGATTTCGGACTCTATATGCAAACAAGGGGGACCTTACATATCTACCCCAAGGAACACCGCAAACTCGCCGCACACTCGCGGGAGCGGGTTTTCCCTATGCAAAGGAAGAAGAGCTTCACATGCTCAAGTAGAGAATCATTACCCTAGCATTCCTCTTCGACACCATGGTAATCTACATGGATGAAAAGCACCGCGATGATCTTGCCTCCGTAGATCTGGACTCGGTTTGTGATTTGGCGCTCCGAATCTCCTCTGGCGACCAGATCTTCCCTCCTTCTTCCTCCTTGCTCTCTCTTCTCTCTAGAACTTAGAAAGAGAGTGGCCAATGAAAAGTGAGGGAAAAACCCCCAATACTAGCCTTAACACTAGGATAGAGAGGCCTGAACCGTTAGATCCCAAAATAAGGAAACGAACGGCCATGATTTGCATCAAAATAAAAAACCTGGGCCGAACACGGCTTGCGACTCGGCCGTGTCCAAGGTCGTGTGCCTCAATCGACATCGAAACTGTCGTGTCCTAAAAAGAACACCGGCTCTCGACACGCCCGTGTTGAATATGACACGCTCGTGTCATGCAGCACAAGCCCGTATAGCTGGGCATGTTCCTCCATCGACACGGGACTAGAAATGTCCCGAGCATGACACAGCCATGTGACACGCCCGTGTAACATGCCATATGCAAGACACGCCCCTGGACACGCCCGTGTCCCAGGCCGTGTAACCTCCACAGCACAAACTAGTAGACTACCCGAGTAGGACACGGCCCTAGGACACACCTATGTCCCAGACCGTGTTACCTGTCTCAAAACTCTACCCCTGTAATTATGTCGACCACTCAGTGAGTCGTCGACCCCGAGCATGACACGGCCCTGGTACACGCCTGTGTCCCAGGCCGTGTGACCCTTACCAAGGTCCAAACTCACCTTAAAGCACTACCCGTTGCTCTTTTGAGTTTCGGGGCATTACAACTCTCCCCCTCTTAATAAAATTTCATTCACGAAATTACCGAAAGAAAAAGATACACAAAACCAAAAGTGGTACCTGAGTGGAATAACTCTGGTTACTCCTCCAGCATTATCTGTTCCATCTCCCATGAGAGCTCCTCCTGACTGCAATTGTCTAAACGGACCTTGACCATCCCGAACTCCTTATTACGAAGTCTCTTGACTTCACAGTACTCAATACGAACGGGCTTGACCCTTGTCGTCAACCCTTTTTCAACCGGTACTTGATCAACTACGATCACCTGCGAATGCTCTTACATCGCCTTCCACAATGCCGCAATGTGGAATAAATTGTTTAGACCACTCAACTCCACCGATAGCTTTAGACGATAAGCCGCTTCACCAATCCGCTCTAGGATCTAAAATGGTCTAAGGTACCTCGGGCTCAGCTTCTTCAAGCGTCATACCCATAAAACACCCTTGAACGGCTTTATCTTTAGATACACCCAATCACCTACCATGAACTCCACATTCCGATGCTTGGCATTGTAGTACTTTGCCTGCCTATCCTGAGCGATTAGCAAACGCTCTCGAATGGTTCATACCAATGTAGTGGCACTTTCCACCTCTTGCTTTTTGTTCAACTTCATCTCACCCGTTTCCAACCACGACAACGACGTGCGACATTTTCTACCATATAGGGCCTCAAAGGGCGTCGTTTGTATGCTCGCTTCGTAGATATTGTTGTACGCAAACTCCACCAAATACAGATGATCTTCCCACTGCTTTCCAAAGTCCAGGACGCACATGCGATGCATGTCCTCTAACATCCTGTTGACCCTCTTGGTGTGCCCATCCGTCTGTGGATGAAAGGCTATGCTGAACTTCAACTTAGTTCCCAATATTTGCTACACAAACCTCCAGTCATTTGACAAAAAACGCCCATCTCTATTGCTCACGATGTTACAGGGCACACCGTGCAGTCTAACAATGTTATCCACGTAAAGCTTTGCCAGCTTCTCCACTGAATTGTCCTTCCTATGCGGAATGAATTGCGATACTTTTGTCAACCGATCTACGATCACCTAGATGGCGTCGTTTCCCTTTTGCGTCCTTGGCAAACCATGAACAAAGTCCATCGAAATGTCATCGAACTTCCACTCTGGAATAGACAAAGACTTCAAGAAACCCCCTGACTTTTGGCACTCTGCCTTCACTAAGACGCAAGTCTGACACTTTGCCACATATAGTGCCACATCTTTCTTGAGTCCTGGCCACCAGAATAACTTCTTAAGATCTCGGTACATCTTTGTGCTCCCTGGGTGAATTGAGTACTCTTTATGATGAGCCTCGTACATCAACTCCACCCATAAATTACCCATGTTTGGGACGCACAAACGATTGTCCTTCCTTAGCAGTCCATCTTCAACTGTAATTTGGGAATTTGACCCATCCGAAGCTGCATCCATGATTTCCTTCATGCTGTTATTCAAAACCATAGCCTGCCGAATCCGATTAGCCAGATCATACTGAACTTTCGTCCAGTTCAATAGTGCTTCGAAACTAGTCTGCTTGTCAACACAACAGATCTTTAACTCCTCCAACTCCTGAATCAACCGCTCATCATGAATCGACAACCAGTTGGCTTGGGCGGGAGCCCTGCGACTAAACGCATTCACAACTGCATTGCCTTTCCCGGGCACTTAATGAATTTTGAATATATAGTCCCCCAGGAACTCCATCCATCTTCACTGCCTCATGTTCAGATCCTTCTGGTCCAACATGTATTTAAGGCTCTTGTGGTCGGTATAAATATCGACCTTTACATCGTACAAATAATGCCTCCACAGTTTTAGCGCAAAATTCACGGTCGTCAACTCCAAGTCGTGGACCGGATAATTCCACTCGTGCACTTTCAACTGACGCAAGCCATACACAATAATACTTCCATGTTGTAACAGTACACAACCCAATCCACTGCCCGAAGCATCATTGTAGATCTCAAAGCCTTCGGTCCCACTCGACGAACTAAGCACTGGCACCGTAGTCAATCGACTCTTTAACTCTTCAAAAGCTTGCGCACACTCCTGCGTCCACACAAAATTTTGATCTTTCCTTGTTAAAGTAGTGAGAGGTAACGCTATCCGCGAGAATTTCTCTATGAAGCGCCTGTAATAGCTGACAAGCCCCAGAAAACTCCAGACTTCCACTACCGTAGATAACAAAGGCCACTCCCGTATCGAAACTATCTTCGCCGGATCCACTGCAATCCATTCTCCACTGACTATGTGACCAAGAAACTCCACTTAGGATAACCAAAACTCGCATTTTGAGAACTTTGCGTATAGTTTGTTCCTCCTCAGCATCTCCAAAACTACATGCAAATGCTTGAAGTGATCTTCTTCGCACTGCGAGTACACCAATATGTCGTCGATAAAGATGATCACAAAATGGTTTAAGTACTCACTGAATGTTCTGTTCATCAGATCCATGAATACTGATGGCGCAATAGTCATCCCGAATGGCATGACCGTAAACTCGAAATGCCCATACCTTGTGCTAAATGCTGTCTTTGGGATATCACTTTACCTTATCCTCATCTGATAGTAACAAGATTTAAGATCCAATTTTGAGTACACCGATGAACCGACTAACTGATCAAAAAGACCATCAATCCTTGTGATCGGGTACTTGTTCTTTTCCGTTAACTTGTTCAGCTCTCTATAGTCGATACAGAGCCGCAAACTTCCGTTCTTAACGAAAAGGATCGGTGCGCTCCAAGATGACGAACTTGGACGCACATAACCCTGCTCTAACAACTCTTATAGTTGAATCTTTAGCTCCGCCATCACCTTAGTCTCCAACCTATAAGGAAAGCGCGACACAGGTTTGCACCTGACACTAACTCAATTATGAAATCGATCTCCCGCTGAGGTGGGGCTCCAGGAAGATTGTCCGGGAACACGTCAAGGTATTCACACACTACTGGGATACTACCCAAAGTGGGTTTAGGCTTTACATCCTCCACTAACACTAAGAACAAATCTGCACCAGCACAGACTGCCTTGACCACCTGAAGAGCAGACATTAGAGTCTTGCTCGACCCCTTCAGTCCCATAAACGTTGTCTCCTTCCCAAAACCAAGCTTGGCTTCCTTACGGTTGCAATCTATGTATGTCTTCAGCTCCGAAATCCATATCGTACCGAAAATGACATCAAACTCTACTAGCGGTAGTAATGACGCTAGTATACCGAACTCCTGACTTCCAATACGAATCTTTACAACACATACTCTGTCCGCACGCATAGAACACCCATTCGGCAGCAACACGTCCAATTTGTCCTTCGTCGTCAAAGTAGGGACTCCAATGAGTGATATGAAACCTTCGGACAAAAAGGAGTGCGAAGCTCCCGTATCGAATAGTGCCCTTGTTGGACTATAACAAATCAGAACAAAGCCTATACAAACAGTAATAAGCTAAAAAGCACAAGGTAACAGTATTTAAAGCCAAAATGCTATAAATTTAAACCATACCTGTCACCACATCCTCTTGTTTGATGGACTCCTACTGGCCAAGATTGAAGACTCTTGGTTTAGTCGGAGCATAATGGGATGCGGTTGACTCCACCACCTTGTCCTTTTCCTCGTAAGTTGCTCCCTACTTCCTCTCGGACTTTGAACATCCGCTCCAACAGTCATGGGCAAAATTCCCCGGCTTCCCATAAGTAAAGCAAGTGCCCGGGGTCTGGCTTGTAGTTGCCCTTGAAGCACCAGAAGAAGGGGATGGACCCGAATTCCTAGCCGTCTTAAAGAACTTGCGATAACCAGACTTCGCGGTAGTTGACACCTTAAACTCTATCTTATTAACACTGGAGTCTTTCTTTGCCTTTACATTCTTCATGTCTTTCTCCAAACATCGGGTCGTGTTGACCAAGGTTAGAAAACCCTGCGTCATCGGCCCCGAGAGTACTAGTATCAAATCATCCCTTAGACCTTCATAGAATCGATTTGTCTTTCACTCCTCATCAGCGAAGGTAGCACTTGCATACCGACCTAAGAGAGTAAACTCATGGAGATATTCATCCACGCTACTCTCACCTTGTACCAGCTTCTAGAACTCATTTTCCATAACAATTCTCTGAGTTGAGGGGAGGTATCGAGCCAAGAAAAGTCTCAAAAATTCCTCTATCGAGACGTTTGTAATCTGTCTACTCCTCAGATGGTGTAACTCCAAGCTTTCCCACCATAATCTTGTGTCACCATCCAACAAGAACGTGGAAATAGTGGTCTTCTGCCACTCTTCCATCTCTATAGCTATCATTACTCTCTTGACTCTGGAGAGCCAATCCTCCGCTTGGGTTGGGATTCTTGTCCCCGAGAACACTAGAGGATTGAAGCCCATAATGTGCTTAAGCTGTTTCTCCATTGCTCTCCTAAGCAACACTAGCTCCACTACAACCTACTCCATACTCCTTGGCTTCGCTGCTTGGAGCGGTACTTGCTCCACAGCAGGGGCAGGCTGCTACACCTGTCTCGCAGGCTGCGCGTTAATCATCACAAACACTACCTCTGCTACCAATCGTATGGTCTCAGATGAAGGAGGTATTTCCGGCGAATCATCTGGTGCGCTACTTGCCTCAGAAACTGGATGTTCTGACGGCCCCGCACCACTCCTGGTCACTTATAGTCGTACACAACACATATAAGCGACTGAACAACATTGCAAAAAGCAATTATAGGAACACGCAGGTTCCTCAAACATGTGTATTTTCATTCCTAAGTGGACATTCATGGGTTCTTTTCATGTTATAACGATGTCGCACACACATGTGCTCACTGATGTGTGGAAAATACGGCAAGCGCACCGGTCGCACAAGTAATAAAGTTTGGGAATAAATCCCCGAGTGTCGGTCTCTTGAGGAACACAGTAAGGGATGAGTTAATGTCTAGGAGGACTTGAGATTGAAGTCCTCGGGTCGGCGGTAACGATGGGGGGTTTTGATGGTTGCGGAAACAGGAAATAAAATCTACAAGCTACTCCTATGCAACGCCGCTATGCGATGCTTTGCCAGGCGGGATGGAAACTACACGGGCCGCTATGCACCGAATCGCTTGGCGGATGGACGAGTAGGCTAGCGGATAAGGTGGTTAGAATGGCGGAATGAGGGTCGTAAGCACCTCTTCGCAACGCACGCCACTAGCAATTGCTAGTGCGGCAAGGGTGGATGGTGGTGGATGAAATATGGCGCACCTCAAGCAATAATAACAAAATCACACAAATCACATAGACATGAAAAAGTGCAAGATCATTAACTACAATAAAGTGTACTTCATCAATACAAAGGATTAAGCTAAGCTATCAAATACAAGAGGAAGAGGTGTGCGAATCGACCGAATCCGAAGTCTTATTGAGGGTTCACGGTTGGAATCCCGGGTTGTCAATCAGAGTCCAAGCTCGGTCCTCAACTGCGTCCGGGGTAGAGGAGGCTGTCACTCACTCCCAATGGACCCATCTTCTTCGTTGAAATGACCCGGTAGATTGCGGCTCCAGCTCCTCCTAGCTTGATGGAGAAAGCTAGGTCAAAACTCCGCTTGAAGCTAGAGGATGAAGGAGGAGGCCGAGAGGAAGCTCCGGCTATGATTTGGCGTTGAAAGCTTGCCCGGAGCACCTCCCTATGGTGGAAGATGAAGGAGGATGGTAGAAAAACTCATCGGGGACGAAATACGGCCGAAAATGTCGAGCGATCCGGAATAGGGCGAAACCTGCGCTATTTATAGAAAATAGAATTGAACAGCGTGCACGATCACAGGCGCACGACCAGTGGTCGTGCGCGATATGGTCAGTGATCGTGCGATATGGAGGCAGAAAAGTGGAAAAAGATGTCATGACTACGCATGACCGGCACCGCACGAGCAGTGATCGTGCGCGCTATGGCTGGTGATCGTGCGATATGCCGGGACAGAACTTTCACAGGAGAGGTCATGACAGCGCACGATCGATGATCGTATGCCAAAGAGGTCGATGGTCGTGCGTGGGTAAAAACGCACGACCATTGACTCCTTTGCCAAAAAATGGTGAAAGTCCTACCCCGGGCGCCCACAGAATCCCCGAACCTACAGGAAAACTGGATGGGATGTCGATCATGGCAGTCACAGACATAAATATAATGCCCAGCAAAAGGGAAATACCCACACGCACAGAAATAGGCTAAAAGAGTGCACAAGACGTGTAAAACCGTAGCGAACCAAAAGGAGTGCAAATGACGCTAAACGGCGTGCAAAGACAAGAAAATAAGCCTAGATGAGTCCGAAAATAGTTATATAAAGAGGACTCATCACACCCCCAAACTTAACCGTTTGCGCGTCCCGAGCAAACAGAACCTAAGCAGACGGGGAAAATGAACTAGCTAACAAAGAAATTGCAAAACGGAGTACCATGCAAAGTCGCATGCTTGCGTGCATAAAAATAAAGTAGAGGAAATTTTTAAGTATACAAAATATTTTATATTTTTCACAATGCGTAGCAAAAATTTATTATTACTCAAAAGTGGAATCACGGTGAATCATCTGGTCCTACGCGGGAAGAAAGTAGACAGGCCACTAAGGTGAGCATTGCCGAAGACCGGGGCTCAAGATTACCCCGAAAGGAATCCACCAATGTCGGAAACCATAAGCTTGCCCGTTCGCACTCTCTCCACGGCACTAGTCAACTCAAGCGCAAGTCCGTAGGACTTCGGGTAATAATGGGGCTTGGGTTCCGGTGAGGAAAACAAGGATAAACATGAAGGGTATGCACCTAACCCAAATGAGCTAACGTACATAACTAGTACCCTCTGCCCACAAAATAAACACGGGTGCACCACACCCCCAGACTTAACTTTTACTAAATGGGTGTGTGCACCGCCTACTCCAAATCCAAATCATCTCAAAAAGATTTTCAATTAAACTTTTTCTTTCATCATTTTTTTTCTCTTTTTCTCTTTTTCAAATATTTTTCTTTGTAAACTTTTTCTTTTTCTTTTTATATTCAAAATCTCAGCAAATAAAAACTTGGGCGCTCTTCCACATTTTCACGAATAAAAATACCACATCACAACCCAACTTGAAAATATAAAACACTATGCTCGACTTGGGTGTGCGACTAGGATCGGCTATGAGGCTTTGGTGAAATAAAGGTGGAGCTGAATCAAAAGAAGGGTAGGACCGACGGGGCTTGCGAGGGTATGACGTTCGGAACAGTACAAAGCTCAACCGGGCCAAAAGGTGGCCTACATCACTCTCATGCTAGACTCACCGTGTACCAATACTTCAAGAATAGCTTGGGGCAAGTTCTTAGCAACCGAGAAAGATAATTCTTCCTCCCTACTCAAGCAATACGAGTCTAGTGGCGGCTACACACATTCCTACGCTACCGTTTGATTCACACCGGATTCACCAACTTTTGAGTAGAATAAGAAATATGTACGCAAATAGAAAAATATAGAACTATAAGCATACGAAAAAAATTAAATCTACACAAATTTCTATACAAAATGAGAGCAATTAACTAGAAACACAGCAAGCCCAACATTTTACTCCGTCACACAATCCTAAGCCAGCACCATAATTTTACAAAAATCTAACAAAGACACGAGTTTAACTCGCAACACGCAAAAAGTTAAGCACGCGCTCATGTGGGTGCAGTGGTGTGCAAGAAATGAACTAAACAAAATAATAACTATAAAAGCTTCTAGTATGCGCATGCAATGTGCACGTGCAAAAGGCAACAACTAGTAGCTCTCCCCCAGACTTAAACTAAACAACATTGCATATGATATTGAAATTAAAATCAAAAAGGGAAAAGGGGAGAAGTTACCCAATGCTCAGCTAGTGAGCATACCAGAAGACGCATGAAAAGTAGCAGCAGGCCCGCCAAACGAAGAATCACAACCACGCCAATGCGTAGTTTCCATGAATACCTGCAGGGGTGAGCTCCGCAAAAACAAAACAAAAGAAAAACAAAATACATATAAATTCTAAACTAAGCTAGACATAAAAAGAAAAATGCAGAAATTTAAGATAACTACTGGGGTTACTGTCATCCCAGCACGACTTATTCGAAACAGAAAAGCCTTAGCTAATGGGCCTATGGAAGAGAAGATGAACAGGTAACTGTTCCAATATCCGTTGCGGTAACGGGTACCGATACGGCGATAGAACAGTTACCCCTCTACCTAGATAATAATACCTGAAAAGCTCAGGTAGAGGAAGCAGGAAATAAGATGAGGAGGCGACCTGGTCCTCGCTCATCTCATCACAAAAAGAATCCTTGCCTAGCAAGGGGTCATCCCAGACAGGTGCATAGGAGTAAACGGCTTGAGCGCAAGGCTCATCGTCATCCCAGCACACCAGCGGAGAATCAACCCGCACAGGCTCAGATATGGAAGGGGGATCAAGGAATAAAAGAGAAGAAGGACAAAAATAATCAGAAATCAGGGGAGTGATCCCGGTATCACCCCCAGCAGGATCCAAACAATGATCATCATCAGTGTCATATGAGTCGTATTGGGGAGAATCCGAGAACTCGAAGTCCGCGGTGGAAAGGGGGACCGCCTCGTCAGATATGGAGGTGCAAACCTCCGCATCCGAAAGGTAATACTCCTCGTCCCACCGGGGTGCGTCATAGTGGTCCGAAGATCCACATTCTCCATTAGAGATAGCAGAATCGTCATCCCACATCGGCACAACCTCAGGCACCGAATCATCCACAATAACGGCCTCATCGGCCGACTCACAAGAAAAAGGAGTAGAAAACTCCGGCAAAAATTGCGGAGGGGCAAGGCTGCTCAAAAAATCATGCATAGAATGCGCAGGCCCCTTCGCAACATCATCCGCAGATGCCACCCCGTCGACGACCAGAACACTCTCATCGTCCCATACAGGATCGTCCATGAGTTCCCGATCCACTCCTTGCGGGCTAACATCCGAGTGAGAGCGATCACTCAAAGGAAGCTCGTAAAAAGGGGTTGAGGAACCCATGAAGGAACTATATGCGGCGAGAGATTCTTCCGTAATCTCAACGGGCAAAGATCGAGCAAGGTGCGCCATGTCAGTGTATGGGCCAGGCAACACCCCGGTAGGCCCATCCACAATAGTCTCCCGCAAACAGGGGACTGCTGCGGATGCGTCCACAGAGGTAGAAGGCTTGCACAAGCGAGGGCAATCCTTCAACATATGGCCCACACCTTGACATAGAATACACCGAAAACAGTGCTCGGCATTAGAAACAGCCATGGCATCGATGCATCTCGATAAAGCATCAAAAATACGGCACTCGGCAGCAGAATCCATCGCGAACAGAAATATTTACCGGAAATTACTACACACCAGAATAAAACAACTCGGATCTGCAATATTAAAAAAAAAAAGAAAACAAGGAAGGGACAGAAAAAATAAAGTAAACAATTTCAAAACTAAAATAAAGACAAAACAGGGTATGAACAAATGGACAAGGGTAACTATCTCGCATCTACCTCTACAAAAACTCAAACGACTGTGTTCCCCGGCAACGGCGCCAAAAACTTGATGCGTGGAAAATACGGCAAGCGCACCGGTCGCACAAGTAATAAAGTTTGGGAATAAATCCCCGAGTGTCGGTCTCTTGAGGAACACAGTAAGGGATGAGTTAATGTCGAGGAGGACTTGAGATTGAAGTCCTCGGGTCGGCGGTAATGATGGGGGGTTTTGATGGTTGCGGAAACAGGAAATAAAATCTACAAGCTACTCCTATGCAATGCCGCTATGCGATGCTTCGCCAGGCGGGATGGAAACTACACGGGCCGCTATGCACCGAATCGCTTGGCGGATGGACGAGTAGGCTAGCGGATGAGGTGGTTAGAATGGCGGAATGGGGGTCGTAAGCACCTCTTCGCAACGCACGCCACTAGCATTTGCTAGTGCGGCAAGGGTGGATGGTGGTGGATGAAATATGGCGCAACTCAAGCAATAATAACAAAATCACATAAATCACATAGACATAAAAAAGTGCAAGATCATTAACTACAATAAAGTGTACTTCATCAATACAAAGGGTTAAGCTAAGCTATCAATACAAGAGGAAGAGGTGTGCGAATCGACCGAATCCGAAGTCTTATTGAGGGTTCACGGTTGGAATCCCGGGTTGTCAATCAGAGTCCAAGCTCGGTCCACAACTGCGTCCGGGGTAGAGGAGGCTGTCACTCACTCCCAATGGACCCATCTTCTTCGTTGAAATGACCCGGTAGATTGCGGCTCCAGCTCCTCCTAGCTTGATGGAGAAAGCTAGGTCAAAACTCCGCTTGAAGCTCGAGGATGAAGGAGGAGGCCGAGAGGAAGCTCCGGCTATGATTTGGCGTTGAAAGCATGCCCGGAGCACCTCCCTATGGTGGAAGATGAAGGAGGACGGTGGAAAAACTCATCGGGGATGAAATACGGCCGAAAATGTCGAGCGATCCGGAATAGGGCGAAACCTGTGCGATTTATAGAAAACAGAATTAAACCGCGCACACGATCACAGGCGCACGACCAGTGGTCGTGTGCGATATGGTCAGTGGTCGTGCGATATGTAGGCAGAAAAGTGGAAAAAGATGTCATGACTACGCACGACCGGCAGCGCACGAGCAGTGATCGTGCGCGCTATGGCTGGTGATCGTGCGATATGCCGGGACAGAACTTTCACAGGAGAGGTCATGACTGCGCACGACCGATGATCGTACGCCAAAGAGGTCGATGGTCGTGCGTGGGTAAAAACGCACGACCATTGACTCTTTTCCCAAAAAATGGTGAAAGTCCTACCCCGGACGCCTACACAATCCCCGAACCTGCAGGAAAACTGGACGGGATGTCGATCATGGCAGTCACAGACATAAATATAATGCACAGCAAAAGGGAAATACACACACGCACAGAAATAGGCTAAAAGAGTGCACAAGACGTGTAAAACCGTAGCGAACCAAAAGGAGTGCAAATGACACTAAACGGCATGCAAAGACAAGAAAATAAGCCTAGATGAGTCCGAAAATAGGTATATAAAGAGGACTCATCACTCACCACCCCTTTAAGTGAATTCGTCCACGAATTCATTTAAGTTTAACCGAAACCAGTAGTATGATACCAAATTGTAACCCCCCTATCCGTCACATAGCATATAGCAGTAGGTCCGGCTGGGGCCTGGCGCCATATACCACGGACAGACCGGCGGGTTACTAGATGAAACCATTCAACCAAAACACACGTCCTACACAAAGCATCTAGCAGATGCAATTTATTAAGTTGCAAAAGCAAGAACCCAACCACAAACACGAATGTCCACTAATAAAACCCAATATAAATGAACTAAAAAAGACATAAAAGTACTGGCCTTATGGACTTACAATAGTTCACCAAATTTAAATAGTGTCTTGCAAACTTCGGCTCGCAGGCGGGCCACACATGATGAAAAAAAAAACAAACAAGGCCTTCTAGGGCTGGCTCAGCAACTTGGGCTTTGGCCCGCTATTTGCTGCTCGGCTCCGCAGCACCTGCAAGCACAATTCACCGCAACAGTGGAAAACAAGAATAACGGTCAGCTAAAGCTGCCGAAATTATAACGATTCCGCCCCCAAACTCAGGGCAGCAAAGCTTCTTCCATGAACTTGTTAGCATAGCAAGTAATATAGTGATTAAGCACAACTTCACATGTGCAGGCTAACACGGCCACACACCCCATGCTCTCAGGCACTAACTCAGTGAACTCGGTCAAAACCGCGGTCTCACCACCATCCCTTGGACGGCAAGTATCGTGAGCATTTTAGTCTTTCCATCCTAAGCCTAAGACCCTCCATCAATGCCAACGGTAAGTACCACGTACCTTAGGTCGCTTTAACCGAACGACACAGAGTGGGTACGATTCCACCTAACCCGTTGCTCATAGCGCAACGTAAATTTAAGCCATATGTGCGGGTCAAGCTTCCCCGAGTCGCAAAACGATCAAACAAGCACATAACCCAGTTATGTTAAAGGCTGGCTCCCAGGCCACCATGTTGGCATAAATGCATTTCCGCCCAGTTTTCTTGGTGCGCCTTGGGGTTAATCCCCAAGGATCCCTGCTGTAATCTACCACGTAGAAACCCAAAAACAACCAAAGGCACAGAGTCTTCTCCGGCTAATCATGCATAGTAAAACATCACCGATCCAAACCAACTTGTCCGAGTAGGCTTCACACATCGCCTATGTCTATTTCTCAATTTCAGACTCTATATACAAATAAGGGGGACTTTACATATCTACCCCAAGGAACACCGCAAACTCGCCGCACACTCGCGGGAGCAGGTTTTCCCTATACAAAACAAGAAGAGCTTCACATGATCAAGTAGAGAATCGTTACCCTAGCATTCCTCTTCGGCGCCATGGAAATCTACACGGATGAAAAGCACCGCGATGATCTCGCCTCCGTAGTTCTAGACTCAGTTTGCAATTTGGCGCTCCGAATCTCCTCCGACGACCAGATCTTCCCTCCTTCTTCCTCCTTGCTCTCCCTTCTCTCTAGAACTTAGAAAGTGAGTGGCCAATGAAATGTGAGGGTTTAAACCCCCAATCCCGGCCTTAACCCTAGGATGGAGAGGCCTGAACTGTTAGATCCCAAAATAAGGAAATGAACGGCCACGATTTGCATCAAAATCCAAACCTGGGCCTAACACGGCTTGCGAAAAGGTCATGTCCAAGGTCGTGTGCCTTAATCAACGTAAAAATAGTCGTATCTCGAAAATAACATGGGCTCTCGACACACCTGTGTTGAATATGACACGCCTGTGTCATCCAACACACGCCCGTGTAGCTTGGCGTGTTCCTCCATCGACACGGGACCAGAAATGTCCCGAGCATGACACGGCAATATGAAACGCCCGTGTCACATGTTGTGTGCCAGACATGCCCTTGGACACGCTCGTGTCCCAGGCTATGTAACCTCCACAGCAGAAACCAGCAGACTTCCCGAGAAAGATATGGCCCTGGGACACGCCCGTGTCCTAGTCTGTATTCCCTGTCTCGACACTCGACGCCTGCATTTACATCGACCACTCAGTGAGTCGTCGACCCTGAGCACGACACGGCCATGGGACACGCCCGTATCCCAGGCCGTGTCACCCTTACCAAGGTCCAAACACGCCTTAAAGCACTGCCCGTTGCTCTTTTGAGTTTCAGGGCATTACACCAAAATCCAGTGCCCGAGGTCAACTCTGTACTTGACACGCCCCCTAGACATGCCCTCTCCGGGCGTGACAGGGTGCGTGACCCAGACAGGTTTTTTTCCCTATAAATAGTAGGCCATTCCAAGCATTCCAGACCAAGTTTTGGGGAGAGGGGAGGTGCTGCTAGTTTCATTATTATCTTTTTGTGTTTTTTTTTTCTTATGTTTTTGCTCTCTCTCTCTCCTACCATTTCTAGTTTTAGTTTCTGTGCAATGTACTTTCATTACTTGTAATCTCTTTTTATTACTGTTGTAGTAGTGATTAGCTCTATTTTCACGCACTTATAATCTCCATTCCTAGTTGTAATCCCTTTTTGTTTTTAATGAAATTTTAGTTAGCGTTCTCTTTCTCTATATCTCTCTCTTTTGTTTTCATGCACCTTTATTATTTACCCCTCTCTTCCTCTTTTACCATGAATAACTAGTCCTCATTTGTACTCAATCGCGATGATCTGAGAATGAGTTGATCAAATTATGATGTTTTAGCTTTCTTTTTCTTCTTAAAGTAAATACCTTTGATTTACTCTTCGTTTTTATTTAGTGAGACTATATTGTCGGTATATAGTTTCCATTTGGGTTTTCATTCTTAGTTAGCCGTGAAGCTCGTAGATTGTATTGATCACCCAAGAGTGAAGAGAGTTGAATGCACCCCTCGAGAGAGGCAGACATTAAATCTCCCAGATTGGAGTGAAATCCAATAGCGGGGTTCACCACTTAAGGTGAGATTTAGGTCTTCGATTTGGATGAGAGTTCGGTCAGACCCTCCTAAACTCAGGCGGGCATGACTTCAAGAGAAGCGTATCAAAACTTTTGGAACCTTTGCGGTCAAGTTGTTTTACTTTATTTAGAATTAGTTTGTTATTTCATTTTGATTTTCTTATTGCAATGTGATTCAAAATTGAGTACTCCTCAATTATCTTTAGCTCTAACCTTTTATTTCTATAAGTAATTGAGTACTCCTCAAAGTAGAAGTAATCATTATGTCTCAGGGAAATACCACCTTGATATTAATCTTTAGTATGCTATACTATAAAGGATAAGGTACGCTTGCCTTTATTGGATATAGAATCGGAGAATATTATCAACTTCCACCACATCCACCTTCTATTCTCTTTAACCCTTCTTCTCGACCTTTGCGATTCTGAGTATCAAGTTTTTTGTGTCGTTGCCGGGGAATGATTTTGATATTTTGAAAAAAGGATATCTATTAATTTTATCACTTCCTTTCTCTATTACTGCCCTTTTGTGGTTGATTTTTTTTATGGATAGTCTTTGTTTTTCTTGAGGAGAGTTTGGTCACTCTTGCGAGGATTGTTGGGTAGGATATTATTCATCCACCCATGATTTTATTCCATCCGGATCAGATCAATTAGGCCAAATTGATCCGTCCGCGAATCTTTTTTCATGGGGTTACGATGATTTTCAAACGCCTTCCTCCCCTTCTCCTTCGAATTTTTCTGATTTTAATTTTTCCGGAGATTTCTTTAATGGACATTTAGATCCCAGCCCTACTTTGAACAACTTATGGTGGCAACACCCTGATTATTCTTGTGGCCAAGGTGATCATCAACCCATTCCATCACAAGATTTATCAGCTTTTTTCCGCAAGTTTGCGTGCCTCCTGATTTTTATTTTAGCGGAAATGAAATCGTTTTTGATTCTGCAGCATTTGATGCACGCATCAATACTCATTTAAAAGTGATTTTGGACGCTTTAGCTTTTGAGACCGCAACTTTTTCTTCTCCTCCTCCTATTTATCTTTCGAACGAAGAATCTTCAGATTCTCCGTAGTGTCTTCAATCACTCGCGAAAGATGATTATTCAGAAATTCCATTGTGCTTTCAACCTCTCGAGGATGAGATTTCCCCCGATATCCCGATTTTTTTTTCAATTTTCTGAGGAAGACGAACTTTCTTGTGTTCGATCTTCCGAGGAGATTGATTTTTCAGATATCCCGTTTTGCTCCCAATCTACGAAAATGATTGATATTCAAGTGCAGCAACCGAATCTTTTTATCCAAAAAATTTCTAATGATCAACCGCCTTCTTCTTCTTCTTTTTCTTCTCTTCCCCCTCTTTGCGGAAATTCCTCTTTCTTTTCTTCTTTTATTTTTCCTTCTAATTTAGTTTCTAGTTCTTCTTCTTTTTCCCCTTCTAATAGTTTATTTTCTTTTACTAACAAATTTTCTTTTTCTAAATCTTTTTCCTTTTTGTTTTATTTAAAAAATAAAAAATTACAAAAAAATATTTTTTTTTCTAAAAAAATGTTTTAGCACTCGCGCCGCAACCCATATTACGCGAGCTGCCATTACATTTCTCTTTTTATTTTCTATTTAGCTAACCAATAACGTCGAGCTCAACGACGATAACCAAAGAGCGCTCTTGGGAAGCACCCCTTGCTTAACCGTTTTATTTTGTTGTTTTTTTGTTTTTTGCAGGAATAAGCTCCCACGTGTTTGTGCCGCTTCTCGCCTCTCAACTGGGACTCAAGCAGGTCTTTTGCTCAAGTTCAGGGGGACGCATTTTTCAATGTCTGGGCATCATGCGCTAGGGAAGCATCTTTTCCTTTTCTTTGCATTTCTTTTTCTTTTTTTCTCTTTTTTCCCAACTCTCTTTATACTTAACTTTAAACATTGGGGACAATGTTTAACTTTAAGTATGGGAGAGTGTTTCCTTAGTTAGTTTAATTTAGAAAAACAAAAAATATATATATAAATTTTTTATGAAAAATCCAAAAAAAAATTATAATTTTTTTTGAAAAATAATCCCAAATTAAATTTAGATGATTTTTGTCAAATCAATTAGTACCCCGCCACTTTGCATTTTATTGTTTTTTTAAGCTCATGTCTTCTTGCTTAGTTAGAATAAATTAGATTAATTTTCTGTTTAAATATGTTAAGCGAGTAGTATGTTGACTCATGCAGTGTTCCTATTTAGGGTAGTATGTTATTTTTGAAATATTTCTTGAATCTTTTTCACTTTTCCTTGCCTTTTTTATTTATTTTACTTTTATAAAACCTATCATCCTTTATTTTTCCTTATTAAAATCTTTTTAAATGTTAATTAGTATTAAGTGTAGTAGACACAAACCGGTCTAGATGTTTATTATCATTGTTTTCATGAAAACAAATTCTCTACTTTCTATTTTTGTGCTTTTCTTCTTTTGAAATTTCAAAACTTTACTTTGAGTAGATTTTGGAAACATGAAAATGATTTAGGCATTTCTTTTGTAACGTTTGAGCCTTTGTACCCCGCCTAACAATAATCGTTGCTAGCAATTTTTGTTCCTTTTTCTTTCCTTTTTGTAGCCCCACTTTTTATTTCACTGCGGCCAAATAGCTTACCTATATGCACAGTTTAAATTTGTTTTTGAGCTTTATTTGCTAATGTGCATCTTTTTGAAAAAAATTTGTGGAAAATCCTTGTATTATCTTTTGCAACAAAAGTGGAAATGTTTAAGTATGAAAATGAAAAATGAAGAAATTTTTTTTGATAAAAATGTAAAAGAAAAGACAAAAAATATGAAAAGTATTTATTTTGGTTAGCATTATTTTGGCAAAGCTTACTTCTTTTTGTTTTAAGTGTGCAAATACCCCTCATGTTTATCTTTTGAATATCACACCCTTATAAACCTAAGCCTAACTGTACGCCTAATTAAATCCCTAGTGATTCATGCTTCCAACGTTTACTTTTTAGTATAGTAGCAAGAAACTAGATTGAGTACGTGTTTTTTGATAGAAATATTGAACTTTATCTTGATTGACTATGATTTTAATTTGTCTCTTAGACTTTAGTAGTTACTCAATGCGCTTTTTACTCGTTACTTTATTAAGTTTAATTCTGTAAGAAATTTGGGATGATTTGTTTTTATATTTAGTAAAATTTATAAAATTTTGTGGTAAGTTAAAGTAGAAATTTTCAGTTCTTTTTCAAAATTTCTCTACCTCTAAATTCCCGTCTTACTCGTTTATAGCATTTTTAAACTTTACAATTAATTCTCTTTATTTTCTTTAACTCGTAGTCTTTGCTTGAGGACAAGCAAAATAATAAGTATGGAGGAATTTGATGATGCATATTTTAGCTTAATTTATTAGGGTAAAAATATATTTATTTTCGTTTTAAATCTCTTTCTTTATGTATTTTTAGTTTCCTTTTAGTTTCTTTTAATGTAAATAATATAACTAAAGTTTTCTTCTCTTTTCGCAGGTTTTCACATCTTTCGGCCAAAATGACCTGACACGCCTCCCTAACATGCCCTCATTGGGCGTGTCACAGGGCATATAACCCGATCCCGAGGAAATTTGATGCCAGAAGCCAGATCCCGAGAAATACACCTGACACGCCCTCCCTAGGCATGTCTCTGGGCATGTCACCCTCGTCTCGAAGCCTGTTGCCACCATTAAAGTTTTTCTATTGCTGCATGTCAACCCGTACGTGACACGCCCCCGACAAGGGCATGGCCCTGAGGTGTGAAGCACCATTTCCGACCACTGGCGGATTTCCGACCAATGATTTTGACGTGACATGCCTTACACACCCCAGACACATGCGTATCCAGAGCGTGTCCACCAATGTACGGAAGCAATCATCATTCCCGCCAGAATCCAATGCCCGAGGTCAACTCCATACTTGACATGCCCCCCTAACACGCCCTCCCCGGGCATGACAGGGGGAGTGACCTAGACAGATTTTTTCCCTATAAATACCATGTCATTCTAAGCATTCCAGAACAAGTTTTGGGGAGAGGGAAGGTGCTGCTAGTTTCATCCTTAGCTTTTTGTTTTTTTTCTTATGTTTTTGCTTTCTCTCTCTCCCTCCATGTCTAGTTTTAGTTTCCAAGCAATGTACTTTCATTACTTGTAATCTCTTTTTATTACTGTTGTAGTAGTGATTATCTCTATTTTCACGCACTTGTAATCTCAGTTCCTAGTTGTAATCCCTTTTTATTTTTAATGAAATTTTAGTTAGAGTTCTCTTTCTCTATATTTCTCTCTTTAGTTTTCATGCACCTTTATTATTTACCCCTCTCTTTCCCTTTTTACCATGAATAACTAATCCTCATTTGTACTCAATCGCAATGATCTGAGAATGAGTTGATCAAGTTACGATGTTTTAGCTTTCTTTTCTTCGTAAAGTTTTTACCTTTGATTTACTCTTGGTTTTTATTTAGTGGGACTATATTTACGGTATATAGTTTCCATTTGGGTTTTCATTCTTAGTTAGCCAAGTGGCTCGTGGATTGAATCAATCACCCAAGAGTAAAGAGAGTTGCATGCACCTCTCGAGAGAGGCAGTCGTTAAATCTCCCGGATTGGAGTGAAATCCAATAGCGTGGTTCATTACTTAAGGCGAGCTTTAGGTCTTCGATTTGGACGAGAGTTCGGTCGGACCTTCTGATGAGTCCGATATTTATAGGATTTTTCGGACTCATCTTGGTTGGTTTTCTCACTCTTGCACTTATTTTCAACCGGTTATCTGTTATATTTGCATCGTACGGTCATTGACCACATTGTGAATTGTATTGGCCCATAGGTCTGCAATTACGCATTCTGTTGTCGGGGTTAAGCACATGGTGCTCCCCATGGCTCTTTCTATTTGCTGTTGATTGCATTTTGGCGCTGGGAGCTTGTGCTCGAGCTTGGTTTTATTACTGTGTAGGTGGTCGCGATGTCCAGGATTCATTTTTCAGTTCCTGTATAAAATGCACGGTCGTGCGAATTTGTTCTCGTACTGTCTCATGGAAATCGTACGTTATAGACAGCAATTCTGGGGACGTCTGTGTCTACCCGTGCGTTTTGTTCCCGCGCGGTTTTAGCCAAACTGTGCGCGAAGGAAACACACGATTTTCCTATAGCTTTCTTATTTGTTCCATTCTGTGGTTAATCGTGCGATTTGTTCACGCACGGGCGATAGGTCCCGTAGGCGAGTAAAATGCACGGTTCCCTTGTATTTTCCTTAATTCCAGCTTTCTGGTATTACCAGTGCGATTTCCTTCACGCACGGGAGGAAGCGTCCGTACGTGAGTAAAATGCATGGGTCAACTCTTCTCCTTTCACAGGCTTATCCTGAAAGTTAATAACGAACGGTTAATGCACGGTCGTGCGCCAAACCATGCGTGCCTATTTTTCTGACCTTCTTCTATTTAAAGCGCAGATTTCTTCTTCCTTGATATCCAGTTCTGAACCAGTCCGCTCCAGCCGTCAATTCCTGCTCCTTTGAGCGGGAAAATTTCCCAACAAGCCACCTTTTTTTCTCCTCCTTTGAGAGTTGATCTAGCCACCATTCCTCTTTAAATAGCTTGCAATAGATTCACCTCCGACCACCATTGTCTTCTACAAGCTCAAAGCTCCATTTCAAGCTCATAAGTTACTGCATCCGTGGAGTTCTCCGGATAGATCCAACCCAATGATTATTCATGAAGAAGACGGGTTATTAGAAGGAAGTGACAGTGTTTCTAGACCCCGTACATCATCCGCAGACCTAGCTCGGACAAGGCCCAATAACCCTTGACTCTAGCCACAAATCTCGGAATGCCTTCGTGCGTTTGCTTGTGTCTCTTCCCCTTCACTTGTAGTATTTCCTTTTTCTGCATATTTGGATGTTGGAATGATGTATAAGAACATTGTTAGCTTCAATATTTCAGCATGTCTATGTGTCGATATATTTTAGTTCTTGATTGTGTGTTGAGCTCCTGATTTTCTCTTGTTCAAGTTGAGATAGTGTCGTTCTAGCGATTGCTATAAGCGTGCATTACGAAGAGGTGTTTGCGACCCTCATTGGCTTATCCATCTTTCGTATTACTCTCTTGAGTATTCCACCAAAGAGATGCTGTGACGGCGACCCGCAATAGGATTATTAGTGTTAAATTTAGGAAACCCCAAATCAAAACCTCCTTTGTTTACGTTACCACTTGCAATCACTTTTTCAAATAGTGAAATCACACTCCCTACTTGCACTCCTTGAGAGATCTATATCCGGGGATTCAACTCCTCAATTTTATTACTTGACTATGATTGGTACTCCAACGCATTATGTTTTTTGCGCTGTTGCCGGGGAGTGCAACCATTGCGTGTATTTTTCTTTTGAAAAAATTTGTAAGTGTTTGTAGTATTTTGATCATTTTTTTAGTGTGTTGTATGACAGATCTGAACCCTGGTGATAGGGTAAAAGATTTTAGAGTTGATCTTGAGACCGCACTAGTGAGGTGAGCTCGCCTGCGTGCTGCTGCTGTTGAAGAGAGGATGGAGGATCTTGGCCAAGGGGGAAATGGCCACAGTGAACGGGTAGTAGAGGGACAAGAGGTGGTCAAACCATGCATTAGTACAATGTGTGATTTCACAACCACTACTGCAGGAAGTGTTTACCCTGGATTCGGACCTACTATCACAAACAATCACTACTAGATTAAACACGACATCATGAATATGATCCGGAATAATGCTCTATTCTCCAGCCTGCCGAGTGAGGATCCACAACTCCATCTAGCAAAGTTCTCGGATATTTGCAGTACATTCTGATATGTTGATATTTCTGATGACGTACTAAAGCTGAGGTTGCTCGCGTTTTCGTTAAGGGACATGGCCAACACCATGCTTCATACTATTGTTCTAGGGACCGCTACTACATTGGAGGGCTTGTCCTCCATGTTCTTGGCTAAGTTCCACCTAGTGGATAAGATTGTGAATGCCCGTAGGGATATTGCAACCTTTAGTCAGCTGGACCAAAAAACATTGTCTGAGGAATGGGAGAGATTCTCTGACCTGCAGCGTCGATGCCCCCAGCACGGCTGTAAGCCGTGGAATCTTGTTGAAATATTCTATTTTGCAATTGAGCCTAATTTGATGGCTATGATCGACTCAGTATTTGGAGGCACAATAATGAACCTACCTCCTAACAAGGCATTGAGGCTACTTTGCGACACTGCCTCCAATAGCATGTACTGGACTGCTGGAAGAAATACCCCTAGAGGGTCGAAGAATTTGTTTGAATTAATGTTGTGGTGTAATAAGCTGAGGCGAGCCCTAATACTTTGGATGGAAGGACGATGTTAAACAGATCGGCCCCTCCTCCAGCTTGGTATATGGACATATCGTGCCAGGGTTGTGGTAACCCGGGCAAACATGCTTATGAGTGAACTGCTAGGGAGACCTTTGCAGCTGAGCCGTTAGGTATAATTTCTGATGAGAGTATAAATTTTATAAATATTCAAAATCACACTGCTCCTTATAATAACGCGAATAACCCCAATGTGAGAAATCATCCTAATTTCTCGTTGAATCAAAATGCTCCCGGTCAAAGGTGGCAGGGAGGCCAACATCAATTTTATGCTCAAGCCTCTAGTAGCCAGCAGTGACCACTGCATACATGTTATAATCCAAACGTGTAAGGGACTCGCAAGAGTGCGCTTGAGGAAATGATGGAGAAGTTTGTTGAGATGGCCCAATCTAATATGGCCACTCAAACCGCGTCCATGAGGAACTTGGAGACACAGCTAGGGAAACTGGTGTAACATCCCATTTCCAACTAGACCCCTAAGAGTGATTTTGATCATGACCAGGTCATGACAAAGCCCTAGGGAGCTAAAAAGGGCCAGGTAATCAAAGGCCAAGGTGAGAATCACCTTGGTCTGCCTATGACACAACCTCATCATCAAACCTAGGGTTTGACCAGGGTCCCTGACCATGACTCGAAGACCTCGCCATGATCTCTCCAACCCAAGTTAAGGCCCTAAGGACTCATCAGGGTCAACCCTAGAGCCTTTGTTGACCAAGGTTAACCCTTACCCTAAATGGGTCAAACGGGCCTACACAGGGTTAATTGACACTACTTAAGCCAAGTGGACACCACCCATGCCCTCTTAACCCTAGAGAGAGGCCAATGGGTCATCAAGGACCCATTGGGGTCAACCCTAGAGGCTAAGATGACCCAAGTCAACTCAAACCCCAAAATGGTCAAAGTGCCCTTAATAAGGGTCATGTGACCTCCAAAGTGCCAAGTCAACCCTACCCAGACCTACTTAGACCCTAAGAGGGGCCAATGGGTCAATAGAATCCATAGGGGTCAGCCCTAGAGGCTAGGTGGACCAAAGTCAACCTAAGCCATTTTGGGTCAACCTAGCCCAAATGGGATAGCCCAAGCTCAAGCCCCCTCATGTGGCTTAATAAGAATATGATTTTTATGAGTGGGCTACCTTTAGACCACAAGATTGACCAAGTCAACTTGGTGACTAGGAGAGAGAGAGAGAAAGCTTCATTTTCCTTTAATGGAGGAGAGAGAAAATGGTGGATGTAAGCCATTCCTGGCAAAGGAGTCCAAGGGCCAATCTCCATTGACTAGCCCAACTCCCCACCTTATCCAGGGAAGACCAAGAGGCCATTTTGGGGGTTTTTCATGGTCAGGAGGTTGCTGCATAGTCATGGCCGAGCTTCACCTTCAAGGGCCATTAATGTCCATTGAAGTTTTGGCTCACCTCCCCACCCCCATTATGGCTAGATTCAACTCCTCTGTGGAAGAGGAGTTTCCAGCCATTTCCTGGCTGGATTGATCCATGTACAACCACCCCTTGCCATGGACGAAATCACCTTTAAGAGGCCATTAATGGCCACCACCATTTTGACCCCTCCTCTCCCCCGTTTTATCTTCTTTAAAGCATCCCTGGATCCAGGGGATTCTTTTCCACCACTTACCCGAAGGAGCCATTGCAGTTCACAGTGCTGTTGCGTAAGACGAGCGCCGTCGTCGTCGACCATGGCATCCCATCGTTCCTCCCACATTCAGGCCTCCGGAAAGGTCCTCCCCCTCTCCTTGTTTAATGGATAGATCCTAGGAATGTTTAGGTTCGAGGTTCGGGCTCAATTGAGTCCGATCCAAGTCCTAATTTTCATGGTTTTCGGCCAAAAATCGGCCTGGTAGAATCATCGTAATATGCTTCTCTGGCGGCCGTGCAGCCGGCTAGGGGTAGCCCCCACCTCCCCGAAGGTAGTAGTGGCGGTGGCCGGCCGGGGAAGTGGCCGGGTGATCGGGAAATAAGGCGGCAATGTTGCCCAGGTGCATACAATCGTGGCCGGTGGCATGTTGGCAAAGATGACGGGCAGCCGTCGGAAGCGCGCCAAGATTCGTGCAGAATAATTTTGTTTTATTATTATTACTTGATTTAATTGATTTTCTTTCACATTATTTACAACATTTTGAAATAAATATTAAAAATACTTAGGGACATCTGATGAGAAAACATGTAACATAAAACTTGTAGCCCTAAGGGTCTACTTTTATCCAAAATTAATTTGGACCCATTTGGACTTCTGGTTTGGCCAAAGCACCCATTTTTGTGGGGCCTATACCTAGGGCTAACCTGAGGTTCAAATGGGTGCCCACCCTTCATCCCTGGTACAAATGGAGTGAAATTTGCACAGGGGACCAATATTAACCATATCTAAAGTCTGTAGAAAAATGAGAATTTTTGGAGACACATTGCCTAAAGTTTTTGTTTTTATTTAATAAAGCTTGGGTAATTAAATTAAGTAGTCAAATGATCTCCAAACCCTCCAAAATTTTGGTGAAAGGTGCCTGGCATCAATACCTAGTTCTGTACAAAGTTTCAACTCATTTGGGTGAGTTTTGGATTGGAAATCACCTAACCCTAATTAGGCCTTATAAAGGTATTTTTGAATAAAAAGAGCACCATGGGCTTAGAGTGGTCACCTCCCCTCAACAGAGGCTGAGGCATCTACCACTGGTTTATTATGGCCATTGTTACCCCTTAGGGGAAAATGGTGTGGATTAGGGTGGATTTACCCTTGGATCCAACCTCAAACCCTAAGGAAGGGCTTTTGGGGGTTGTGAAGGACATGGGGGCAAATGCCCTTGTATTACTTTGAAAACTTAGTAGAGTTGATGTTAGCATAACTTAAGTCCTCAGGTAGGAATCTTAGAGGTCTTGGAGGTAGGTAGACACCTCAAAAAACCTAACCCTAGTTTTACGGTAGAAGCTTAATTTTGGAAACACAGTCACTAAATCTTAGTTAAAAGTTGTGAAACTTGGGTATAGTAAGTTGTAGTCTAGGTAGAACCCTTACTAATTTTATTAGAATTTTATGGGTTATATTTCTTGTACTTTATTTGTTAAGTATCAATTTGCCCAAATTGGTGTTTTAATTATTTTGATTACTCTGTTCATTTGAATCTAATGAAACTTGTCCAGCAGATGATTTAGGTCTAGATGAATATCCCTGAATTTTTTTACCAATTTTTAGTTGATTATATTTAGTACTTCCTTCACAAAGTTTTAAAAGGGAAATTATGGTCAATAAATCATTTAGAGCAAAATTACCTACTGTAAAATTATGAAACCTGGCCACTGATGTTTTCAGATCAATATTTAGTTGTAGGATTTTATTAGGAGAACATTTACAATACTTGCTTTACAAACATAGTCTTTTGAGATTTTGGTAATTATTTATTCTAGATCTCAATTCCCATTGAAGAATTATGAAATTTGGCCACTAATTTGTTTAGGACAGTATCTTCTTTGGAAGATTAATAAAGAATTTTTGGATGATTATTTACTACACTTGCTTCATTAATGAAAGGAAAAAGGATTTATTCTCAAAATTAAATTAGAGTCCTTAAAATACTTAAAAAATTGTTATATCTTGGATTTACTAATAAATTGTGTTTAGAATTTATCATGATTTTATGAAGCTTTATTCATATCTAAAAAGTGCACTTTATATTCAATTGGTAGCTCTTGGATCCCCTAAGAAAATTAATTAAATATCTAATAATTAGGAAAATTATAATCTTCTGGATTTAGTCTATTTGTGTCATGATAAGTCTCCAGTAAATAATTTTGGACATTTAGATGATTATTTAGATTTTCTCCTATCCGGTTCGACGTATAGTCTAGGATTGGTCTGTACTTAGCAAATCATTAAAGTTGCAATAGGATATGATTTGGGATAGTTGTTGGAGTGAGTAATTTTGCTGGGTAGGATAGATGTGGATGATTTCACCATAGAAGGATGGGAGGTGTAGTGAGAAGTGGTTTGGCTAGAGTGTAGAGGTGTTCGGGTTCGACAAAAGATCGTCTTTCCCGAAGAGAGGAAGGTTAAAAATCACACTAGGTCAGTTTATCGTAATATGAGAAGGGAATGGGTAAAGGGAATCAAAATATAACAGTAAGTGCCTTGCGAAAGGGAACAATGGGCTTCAGCTACCATCATAGTTCCTAGTCCTCTTTTAGAGCCCTTCACCGGGAATACCGGGGGCAGTCTTTGGTTAACGTAAACTGTATTAACAAGCTGAAAAGAGTAGCTTAGTAATTAGGGTTGCACATTTCACAAAGATAGATAACACAGGAAGATAGTTGGGAGATTCAGCTTGGATATTTATGAGACGAACGGAATGGTCCGGGGAGCTTTGGATCGATTAATTAAGAGACGGACGGAATGGTCCGGGGAGCTTTGGCTCGATTGTTTTGATACGTTAAAGTTGCATGTGCATAAAAGGAAAGAAAATTAAGGTGGTGGGTCTTCAGTATTGGAGGTTCGATACACTGATGCCGATACACTGACTCGGCAAGTGTGCTTAGCACATCATAAACAGAAGTCCGGTTCGCCAGCCGGCTAGAGTACGCAGGAGTCCGCTTCATGCACCAAGCGTTGAGGCGTACGATAGGTCTGAATGGTAGTGCTATACTTGTTTATAGTTGGGTGATGCAAAACCCACCGCTTCCGTCTTCCACTACGGAGGTATCCTGGGAGGTTAGGCTCCAAAAAGGGGGAACTAAAGGTCTTTGTGCACAGAGTCGGGTGTGTGTGTTTAACTTGTATATTCTATCATACCCACTAGCATATCATAGCATAATCGATTAATTTAACCCCTGATACCTAAGTTATAAGTGGAATGGGATGCTTCTACATTAGGACTTGTAAAACGACCCCTTGGTCTATAAGCTTGTGTGGGAAAGTTTATAAATTAAGGTAAAATTCTTTATATATATATTGCTATTAATAATTGACACCCCAACGTATAAATTGGTATGGGACTCTTTATATGATGGGAGCCCAGAAGAAGATCCATTGGATTATGCATTTCCGCACATAAGTAAATGTTGTTTTTCCATACTTTACTTTACTGCCACATGTAGTATAAAATTGCTAGTATAGGTCCACTGCAACCTGTTTTTGATTACTCTCCACCTTCAAGTCCTCCCATCTCTTCCTCTCCGCTCGGTGCCTAGGGGCCATGGGGGAAGGGGCGGGGGATGATAGGACTTAGTCTTATAGACTAACAGTTTTCGGACCACATCATTTAGGGGATCGTGGAGCCCAGCATGGAGGAGCAGCCCCAGAGGTCGACCCATTTAGAGATAGGGCAGTCTATCTCAGGAGTTCAGCCAGCTGGGACTGTGAGTCCCGACTTATAGTAGATGTTATAGTTTGCTTCTGCTTGAGCATCCTGTAGTGAGGATTTTGATGTATCGGGCATAAGCCTTTCTTTCAGTACCTTTTATATTATTTCTGTGGACTCTAAATTCGTGGAGATATTATTACTCTGATGTGATTTTTATTGTGGATTTTATGGCTAGAGTTTTACTACATTTTGTGTTTACTCTACTATTGCTGCTTTTCTGTGATCGAATAGGCCGACAGAATCGGCGTTTCGCAGTGATGAACCTTTAGGGCATGAAGGTGTCACCGAAAAGAGGAAGTTCTGGGCCTAAGACCCAAGTGTTAAAGAAGAAAAAAAGGGGTCTTACAAGTGGTATCAGAGGAAACCTCGATTAGAAGAGTAGAAGTCCACTAACCCTGGGTCACCCCCGCTCGAGTTTTGTTTGGGGACAAACTAAGCAGTGGAAGCGTTGTGTTCCCATGTGGGGATGACATGTAATGGTCCACTATTAATTAGGCTTGAGTAAATTACTTTCAGACGATTTTTGATATGCAGGCTCCAACACAGTCAACTCCATAGGGTGGAGTCCACCAGACTCCGAATGATGCACCACCTCCCCCGGTCCCCACTCCGTTTCTACAGTCGGAGATGGGGCAGACTCTGACATCCATTCTGGAGGCTTTCAGGGCTCAGCAGGTTCCGGCTTTGTAGCCAAACCCGGGGGCCAACTAGCTGAGAATATTCCGAGGACTCTCTCCCCCATCCTACTTAGGGACAAAGTCAGCTGTTCGAACAGAAGAATGGCTGGACATTATGTACGAGATGTTGACAGGGATGCGGTGCCCCTGGGAGGAGAGAGTGGCATTGGTGGTCTCCTGCTTGGAGTCTCACGCCAAGAGATGGTGGAAGACATCACTGGACATGACCTTTACAGATATGGAGATTGCAGAGATTACTTTGGGGAGTTTAGGGCCGCGTTACTGGAGCATTTTGTTCCACAGTCGACTAAGGATGAGCTAGAGGACAGGTTCCTTTAGCTGAAGCAGGGCAATAGGATAGTAGTAGAGTACCACCGGGAGTTCAACCATTTAGCCAAGTTTACGGACACCTATCACCTGGATGAGGCAGGATAGATTATGAGGTTCTATAAGGACCTACGGGAGGACTTGAGGGAGGCCCTACTGATCATATCCGACGGGCTAATACCTCGGATATTAGATATGGAAAAGAGGATAGAGGCTGATTGGCAAGCTACTCAGGGGCAAGAAACGACCAGCGGAGGATCAAGGTCGAGGAGCAAGGAACAATCAGAGACGAGCCCGTATCACGTACGAGAGAAGGGTCGAGGACCAGCCTCGTCAGGAGGCAAGATAGGAAACAAGGGAGCCAGTGGTGGTGGCTCCACCACTTTTTCAGACACGGGAGGGCCAGATACCCGGGGGAATGGCATATCCCCCTCCAGAGTGCTTCCACTGCCATCAGTTTGGGCACATCCACATAAATTTTCGTATGAGAGGGGCACCCCCACCAGCTCCACCGGCTGCCCAGCCAGCGCAGTACTTTGGAGGTCGAGGTCGTGGCCGAGGACGCGAATACCAGGGGAGATCATAGACAAGAAAGGGAGCAGGTGTATTCTTTGGACCTAGCGCAGCCTCGGAACCCAGAGCAGGTTATAGCAGGTACGCCAAGATGTTTAATGGTTTAAATAAAATTCCCTTTCTTAGTTTTTAAATTTGTAGAACTGCACTAGATAGAATAAGTAGGAAAGAAAACTCGTTATAGAATCCTAAGATATTTAACAACCCCAAGTATAGTCTTCATCAGCGGAAAGCCTGCCCGCACGCTTTTCGATACCGGAGCTTCTTACACCTTTGTGTCGGAGACGTTCGTAGAAGGATTGGAAGGCGTGGAGCGATTCACAGGTGATGGTTAAAACGCCGGCTCTTATTTAAGTGTGAAAGTGGAGGTTTTTATTTATAAAAAGAAGAGCGTTTTGTTTTGTTAGAAACCGAGTTTTAACGAGAGGGAGGCAAGTGCACCTATCGCGTGTAGTACAGGATATTCCGGTGTGGAATATCGGGGTCGTATTGTTCTCGGGGCCGGCTTAGCTATATCTACTCTTTCCCTGAAAGCCTATTATTCTACCAATAATATTTTAGGTAGATTATATAAAAATGAAATGGCGAACATAAAAATAAATATAATGCAGAAAATGAAAGCAGGAAATAAAATGCAGAAAGCCGATGAAGAACTCGACGCGACAATATCAAAAAGAGAGTTGAACTAAAGTAAACTTTTAATAAAAAGAGATCCTAATTTTCAAATTAATTAAGGCGGAGACTCGGCCGTGGAGGTTCCATAAGAATGAGCTCACCTTGGTCTAGGGATATCGCTCACCTGAACGCTAAGACTATTCGACCGATCGCTAGACCGACGAAGGATTCCTCTTAACGCCCGCATTACGCTGAGAACCCCGCTATTGGGTGGGGAACCCAATCCGGTAGAGTCGCGCGCCTCCTCTCTCGAGGGTTAGCGCGGATCTCTCTTTACCCAAGGGTGATCGGTCCATACGTGCGGCCTCTCGGCGTTGCGTATGGATAACGGAAATAGGGCCCGCACATCGATATGCGGTCCTACGCGTCGTTAACCCAGGGCAAACCTTAAGAAATTTAATTAAATAGAAAACAGGACCTTTAATTATTTAAAGCTGCTTTATCTGTCCCAATGCTCTTCGATATTGAGGGCTAAGGGCGGTTAGCCACTCATCGGAATGGGGACACTTACACTAGAAAGCATTAAAGAAAACTGTAAAGAAAGCAGTAAGAAAGCAGTAAATTGCAAGTCCTACTCAAACGAGTAGGACTGAAGAAAGCAGTAAATGCGAATCCCGGCTCGAGCGAGTGGGCGGGGGTAAATTTATACTCATACACGCACGCACTCTACAGGAAAGTAAAATCACACACACACACTCTACAATAAATGAAAACACACGCACGCACTCTACAGAAAAGTAAACACACGCACGCACTCTAAGTTTTCCTACTCAAGTGAGTAGGAAGAAAATGAAAGTGGAGGTTAAAACGCCGGCTCTTATTTAAGTGTGAAAGTGGAGGTTTTTATTTATAAAAAGAAGAGCGTTTTGTTTTGTTAGAAACCGAGTTTTAACGAGAGGGAGGCAAGTGCACCTATCGCGTGTAGTACAGGATATTCCGGTGTGGAATATCGGGGTCGTATTGTTCTCGGGGCCGGCTTAGCTATATCTACTCTTTCCCTGAAAGCCTATTATTCTACCAATAATATTTTAGGTAGATTATATAAAAAATGAAATGGCGAACATAAAAATAAATATAATGCAGAAAATGAAAGCAGGAAATAAAATGCAGAAAGCCGATGAAGAACTCGACGCGACAATATCAAAAAGAGAGTTGAACTAAAGTAAACTTTTAATAAAAAGAGATCCTAATTTTCAAATTAATTAAGGCGGAGACTCGGCCGTGGAGGTTCCATAAGAATGAGCTCACCTTGGTCTAGGGATATCGCTCACCTGAACGCTAAGACTATTCGACCGATCGCTAGACCGACGAAGGATTCCTCTTAACGCCCGCATTACGCTGAGAACCCCGCTATTGGGTGGGGAACCCAATCCGGTAGAGTCGCGCGCCTCCTCTCTCGAGGGTTAGCGCGGATCTCTCTTTACCCAAGGGTGATCGGTCCATACGTGCGGCCTCTCGGCGTTGCGTATGGATAACGGAAATAGGGCCCGCACATCGATATGCGGTCCTACGCGTCGTTAACCCAGGGCAAACCTTAAGAAATTTAATTAAATAGAAAACAGGACCTTTAATTATTTAAAGCTGCTTTATCTGTCCCAATGCTCTTCGATATTGAGGGCTAAGGGCGGTTAGCCACTCATCGGAATGGGGACACTTACACTAGAAAGCATTAAAGAAAACTGTAAAGAAAGCAGTAAGAAAGCAGTAAATTGCAAGTCCTACTCAAACGAGTAGGACTGAAGAAAGCAGTAAATGCGAATCCCGGCTCGAGCGAGTGGGCGGGGGTAAATTTATACTCATACACGCACGCACTCTACAGGAAAGTAAAATCACACACACACTCTACAATAAATGAAAACACACGCACGCACTCTACAGAAAAGTAAACACACGCACGCACTCTAAGTTTTCCTACTCAAGTGAGTAGGAAGAAAATGAAAGCATTAAAATGACGAGTCCTACTCAAACGAGTAGGCGGGAAATGAAAGCAGAGCGCCATTTAACTCTTAACGAGTAGGCGGAAATAAATGCATACGCACACACTCTACAGAAATTAAAATAAAGCAATAAAATCTAACTCATACACGCACGCACACTTGCAAAAATAAGAAAAAGCAAAGTGACTGAAAAATTAAAACAACTGCATTTCTACCGCTAGAATGCGGTAGAAATGCATAAAAAGAGAAAATAAAAATTAAACGGAGCGAAAAGTTTTGCAAATAAACGCAAAATGGAAGTTGGCGAAAAATTAAAACAAGTGCATTTCTACCGCTAGAATGCGGTAGAAATGCATAAAAAGTGCAAATAAAAGTAAACTGAAGCTAAACGGGTGCGGAATATGAAAATAAAATGGGCATTACAACGACTAGAAAGTGCGATAAAATCCTAACTGAACGAGTTATAAAAGCTATAAAATATGAAAACATAAAAAGCACGAAAAAGGGAACGAAAAATTACTTAAGTTAGGGCGCAACCAAATGAGATTCATGCTAAGAAGGAGAGAAAATGAACTATTTTTATAAAATAAAATGCTATTACAAACTAAGGGAGGGGGGAGAAAATTCTCTTACATAACATTAGAAGTCATTTGGGCAGCATAACATCTAAGTAAAGTGGCCAAAAAAGGAGACAAGAATTGCATACAGCAGCTGCCTTTATATAGGCAAAAAATCGGGTTGGTCACGCCCTAGGTCACGGGCGTGACAGGGGGCGTGACAGTACTTTTCATGAGCTTGATTGGTGATTTGACTGGAGGCTTGACTTCGGCTGAAAACGTGGCGGTCACGCCCAGGTCACGGGCGTGATAGGGGGGCGTGACAGGGAGCTGGATCTGGCGATTTGACGCGGCATTTGACTTCGGGGCGATCCACGTGGCGGTCACGGGCGTGACAAGCTTGTCACGGGCGTGACAGGGGGGCGTGACCCGGACAGCTGGCATTTCGATGTCGGCAGCGTTGACAGTTGACGGAGAGTTGCGTGCCGACATCGACACGGGCGTGACGAGGCTTGGACACGGGCGTGACGGGGGCGTGTCGGGCTCGAAACATTGAAATTGTTAATTTTTTCTGGCTGGTTGAGTTGAGAGCCTGACACGCCCGTGTCGGGGGGTGACACGGGCGTGACAGGGCCGAAAATTATTTTTCTGGAAAAATTCAGAAAACAAAAAACTAAGTTAGAAAAATAAAAATTACAAAAAAGAAACAATTTATTAAAGAAAATAAACTAAAAAAGACAAAAATAAAGTAAAACAACAAAATAAATACACTATAAAATGGGTATATTTACAACTCATCAAATACCCCCATACTTAAGCTTTTGCTATTCCAGAGCAAAAGTTGGAGATGAACCTATAAGGAATTAAAAAGAATCCTAAATTTAACTACCGCTTGATTTAATTGTACGAAAGATCGAAATGAATTTCCGGGGTCTCGGAATTAAATCTTAACTTATGAAAATGTTAAAATAGAGGAACCGTTTCAAAAAAATACTTCTAAATGGAAAAAAGAAAGCGAAAATTATTTTTGTTAGTTTAACAAAAATGGATTGGAATTATCGAAAAAACTTTAGCTAAAAAGAAATTTATAGGAAATAATTTAATTTAAAAATTATGCTCTCAAAAAGTTTTAGATTAATTCTAGAATCATGAAAATTGAATAAGTGGATTGGCGGTTATGAAGAGGGCTTTGATTTTTGAGGCGAGGTAATTTTTTTCTCGAACCTCCACATTTTTTTTCTTTTTGGATAATTAGGAAAATGAAATCTTATTTTCCTAACTTATAATTTTTCTTTCTTTCTTCACAAAAGATAATAAACCCAATGCATATGTATAGGGGTAATGAATTTTATCCTCTTACTCCGTAACATATAATCTTTTTAATTATTGGGTGCTTATGTTTGCGGGACGAAATCTTATCCCCATTGACATAAGATCTTTTAAGGGTGAGTGGAGAATCATACCAAGTAAGGCATGAAAAAAAAGGTGGAGTGGATGAATTTCAAAAAGAAAACTAGAGTTTAATAAAAAATTTCGAGAGCCACCTTTTTAATTTGAACGTTCCTACGTTTCTAAAAGCATAAGTAGAAATAATATAAAATCCATGAATGTTATTTTCTAACATAAAAACGTGCTTTATTTCAAAAAATAAGAAGTGAAAATGAGAAAACAAGTTCCCTATAATAAGAAAAAGACATAAAAAATTCTTTAAAATCTTAACCCCAGAAATTTAAGTCTATCGAGCTACAATTAATAAACGAATAGTAAATAAAGAATTAATTAAAATTTGCTTATAAATAAACTCGAAACGATTATTTTGGAGAGCAAAGAGGTTAAGAATTAAGGTATTCAAATTATTTATTACAAAATAATTTTTTTGATTTTTATGAGTTTTTCTAAATTTGTTTTGATATTTTGGTGTTTTTATCATTTTTTTGGAAATTTTTAAAATTTATGCAAATTTTTTGAGTTTTTTGAGTTATATAAATTTTTTGAATTTTTTATTTTTCGGAAATATTTACAAGAGGAGAGAAATTTTTACAAGAAAGGAAAGAAAAGAGGAAAGAGACGAGAATATTTACAGAATATTTACAAAGTAAAAAGGATCGCCCGCGAACAGACTCTTATTTGTGGTTGGTTCGATGAGTCGAACGTCGCGGAGCGATGTTTCATTTTTTTTTTGAAATTTTATTATTAATATTTAAAGCATGAAAATATATTTTTTTGAAATTTTTAATTTTTGCAAATTTTTTGGAATTTTTATTAAGTTCTTGAAATAAAAAGACAGAAAATAGGAAACACCCCCATACTTAAGTCCAACATTGTCCCCAATGTTGCACTAAGTATGAGGAACAGGATATATATAAAAATCTAAGTAGTATGTACAAAATTTAAAATTAAAAATAGGGGTTTAGAAATCTTCCCTAAAGCGCGTTCGGGGAAGCCCGTTAAGATAACCCTGCAAAAGTTAAAAGAAATAGCAAAAATATAATAGAAAAAACGAAAAAAGAAAAATTCGACGAAAAAGGTGCGGGTGATAGGGGGCGATAAGTGGGTGTGACTCGGAAGCTAACGTCTTAGCTAGGAGCGCGACCGATATGGGATCCCCTAGCGCTCACAATTGTGAAGCGCGCCGAAACGACAAAATAGATACTTAATTTATTTATTTATTTATTTATTTATTTATTTATTTATTTTTTGTTTTATAAAAAAATTTTCTTATTTTTTTTTTTTTTTGAATTTTGAGATTTTTAAGTTTATGTTTTTAGTTTTTGATTTTTTTTGTTAAGTTTAAGTTTTTTTTTTTTGAGAAATAAAATGAAAAAAGAGAAAATAAGATAAAGACAAAATAAAATAAAGAAGAAAAATATAGTTTTTGAATTTTTTTAATTTTTTGATGAAAAGAAAAAAAATCCTCATCATTTTTTTTTTATTTTTAAGTTTTCAAATTTTTAATTTTTATAAGTTTTTAAGTTTTTAAGTTTTTTTTTTTTTAAGTTTTTGATTTTTTAAGTTTTAAAATTTTTCTTATTTTTTTTTGTTTTAAAGTTTTTAAATTTTTATTTTGATTTTTTTTTGTTTAAGTATTTATTATTAATATTAATAATGCTATTATTATTATTATTAATATAAATTTTTTGTTTAATCAAAATATATATATATATATATATATATATATATATATATATATATATATATATTTTATATATATATTAGTAGAAATAAAGGGTAAAATTAATAGGATTCAGGAATTCAAAATAGTAAGACGATAATTCCCCGGCAACGGCGCCAAAAACTTGATGGTTAAAACGCCGGCTCTTATTTAAGTGTGAAAGTGGAGGTTTTTATTTATAAAAAGAAGAGCGTTTTGTTTTGTTAGAAACCGAGTTTTAACGAGAGGGAGGCAAGTGCACCTATCGCGTGTAGTACAGGATATTCCGGTGTGGAATATCGGGGTCGTATTGTTCTCGGGGCCGGCTTAGCTATATCTACTCTTTCCCTGAAAGCCTATTATTCTACCAATAATATTTTAGGTAGATTATATAAAAAATGAAATGGCGAACATAAAAATAAATATAATGCAGAAAATGAAAGCAGGAAATAAAATGCAGAAAGCCGATGAAGAACTCGACGCGACAATATCAAAAAGAGAGTTGAACTAAAGTAAACTTTTAATAAAAAGAGATCCTAATTTTCAAATTAATTAAGGCGGAGACTCGGCCGTGGAGGTTCCATAAGAATGAGCTCACCTTGGTCTAGGGATATCGCTCACCTGAACGCTAAGACTATTCGACCGATCGCTAGACCGACGAAGGATTCCTCTTAACGCCCGCATTACGCTGAGAACCCCGCTATTGGGTGGGGAACCCAATCCGGTAGAGTCGCGCGCCTCCTCTCTCGAGGGTTAGCGCGGATCTCTCTTTACCCAAGGGTGATCGGTCCATACGTGCGGCCTCTCGGCGTTGCGTATGGATAACGGAAATAGGGCCCGCACATCGATATGTGGTCCTACGCGTCGTTAACCCAGGACAAACCTTAAGAAATTTAATTAAATAGAAAACAGGACCTTTAATTATTTAAAGCTGCTTTATCTGTCCCAATGCTCTTCGATATTGAGGGCTAAGGGCGGTTAGCCACTCATCGGAATGGGGACACTTACACTAGAAAGCATTAAAGAAAACTGTAAAGAAAGCAGTAAGAAAGCAGTAAATTGCAAGTCCTACTCAAACGAGTAGGACTGAAGAAAGCAGTAAATGCGAATCCCGGCTCGAGCGAGTGGGCGGGGGTAAATTTATACTCATACACGCACGCACTCTACAGGAAAGTAAAATCACACACACACACTCTACAATAAATGAAAACACACGCACGCACTCTACAGAAAAGTAAACACACGCACGCACTCTAAGTTTTCCTACTCAAGTGAGTAGGAAGAAAATGAAAGCATTAAAATGACGAGTCCTACTCAAACGAGTAGGCGGGAAATGAAAGCAGAGCGCCATTTAACTCTTAACGAGTAGGCGGAAATAAATGCATACGCACACACTCTACAGAAATTAAAATAAAGCAATAAAATCTAACTCATACACGCACGCACACTTGCAAAAATAAGAAAAAGCAAAGTGACTGAAAAATTAAAACAACTGCATTTCTACCGCTAGAATGCGGTAGAAATGCATAAAAAGAGAAAATAAAAATTAAACGGAGCGAAAAGTTTTGCAAATAAACGCAAAATGGAAGTTGGCGAAAAATTAAAACAAGTGCATTTCTACCGCTAGAATGCGGTAGAAATGCATAAAAAGTGCAAATAAAAGTAAACTGAAGCTAAACGGGTGCGGAATATGAAAATAAAATGGGCATTACAACGACTAGAAAGTGCGATAAAATCCTAACTGAACGAGTTATAAAAGCTATAAAATATGAAAACATAAAAAGCACGAAAAAGGGAACGAAAAATTACTTAAGTTAGGGCGCAACCAAATGAGATTCATGCTAAGAAGGAGAGAAAATGAACTATTTTTATAAAATAAAATGCTATTACAAACTAAGGGAGGGGGGAGAAAATTCTCTTACATAACATTAGAAGTCATTTGGGCAGCATAACATCTAAGTAAAGTGGCCAAAAAAGGAGACAAGAATTGCATACAGCAGCTGCCTTTATATAGGCAAAAAATCGGGTTGGTCACGCCCTAGGTCACGGGCGTGATAGGGGGCGTGACAGTACTATTCATGAGCTTGATTGGTGATTTGACTGGAGGCTTGACTTCGGCTGAAAACGTGGCGGTCACGCCCAGGTCACGGGCGTGACAGGGGGGCGTGACAGGGAGCTGGATCTGGCGATTTGACGCGGCATTTGACTTCGGGGCGATCCACGTGGCGGTCACGGGCGTGACAAGCTTGTCACGGGCGTGACAGGGGGGCGTGACCCGGACAGCTGGCATTTCGATGTCGGCAGCATTGACAGTTGACGGAGAGTTGCGTGCCGACATCGACACGGGCGTGACGAGGCTTGGACACGGGCGTGACGGGGGCGTGTCGGGCTCGAAACATTGAAATTGTTAATTTTTTCTGGCTGGTTGAGTTGAGAGCCTGACACGCCCGTGTCGGGGGGTGACACGGGCGTGACAGGGCCGAAAATTATTTTTCTGGAAAAATTCAGAAAACAAAAAACTAAGTTAGAAAAATAAAAATTACAAAAAAGAAACAATTTATTAAAGAAAATAAACTAAAAAAGACAAAAATAAAGTAAAACAACAAAATAAATACACTATAAAATGGGTATATTTACAACTCATCAACAGGCTCGGTGATGAGGGTGTGACTACCAGATGGATCTAAACTCCTTACCTCGGACCACTACAACATGGAGGTAGAAATTGGTGGAAAGGCGTTTGAGGCTCCGATGATGCTTCTGAAGTTGACGGACTACGACTTGATCCTTGCCATGGAATGGCTGCACTAGAACCATACCCAAATTGATTGCCAAGCGAAGAGGATCACCGTGAGGCACAGGGACTCTTTCATTATCATCAAAGGTATAAGACCTGCCTCTCGTATACTCTTATCTTCGGTACAGGTCGTTAAGGCCCACCTACAGAGAGAGGAGGTTTATCAGATTCTATTTGAGATGGTGGAAGTCAAGGAATCTTTGACGGACATTCCAGTAGTACGAGATTTTTCCGACGTTTTTTCAAAGAAGCTGCCAGGTCTACCTCCGCACCGGGAGCAGGAATTAAAGATACAGCTTGTGTCGGGGGCCAAGCCGGCATCTAGGGCCCCTTACAGGATGGCCCCGAAAGAGTTGACAGAGTTCCGAAGTAAGTTGTAGGAATTAGTAGAGGGAGGGTTTGTCTGGACAAGCTCTTCATCATGGGGAGCTCCGGTGCTATTTGTAAAGAAGAAGGATGGAAGTCTCTGCTTGTGTATTAATTATCGAGCACTGAACAGACTGACGGTCCGGAATACATACCCGCGGCTACAGATTGACGAGTTGTTCGATCAACTGGAAGGAGCACACTTCTTCTCGAAGCTTGACTTGAGGTTAGGTTATTTCAAGCTATGGATTCGAGAGGAGGACATTCCGAAGACCGCCTTCAGTAGTAGGTACGTACTTTTTGAGCTTACAGTGATGCCCTTTGGGCTCACAAATGCGCCGTCAGCATTTACAATCCTCAAGAACAGGGTATTCGAGGAGTATTTTGATGTATTTGTCATCATATTTATTAAAGACATCCTCATCTACTCAAGGAAGGAGGAGGAGCATACACGACACCTGTCTTTGACTCTAGAGAGGCTACAGGAACACCAACTGTATGCGAAGTTCAGCAAATGCCAGTTTTGGCTAAAGGAGGTAGCCTTCTTAGGTCATATTATTAGCGGCGCTGGGTTGGCAGTAGACCCGACCAAGATTCGGGCAGTTCAGGATTTGCCACCGTTGAAGACAGCCACGGATGCACGGAGTTTCCTGGGGCTTGCCAGATATTATCGAAAGTTCGTCGAAGGATTCTCCTGAATTGCACTCCCTCTTACTTCGTTGACAAAGAAGGAATGCCCTTTCGTTTTGACGGCATAATGCGAGGCGGCCTTTGTGTATTTGAAAGGTTGGCTTTCCACGGCTCCCATTCTCGCTCTTCCGTCAGGAAGGGAGGGATTCCAGGTGTACACGCACACCTCCTACTAGGGGATGGGTTTCTTTCTGATGCAGAATGGGCACATGATAGCCTACTCCTCCCGGCAGCTGAAGATATATGAGAAGAACTATCTGGTGCATGATCTGGAGATGGGTACAGTTATCTTTGCTCTGAAGATTTGGCAACACTACCTCTACGGGGTTCACTGTGACGTCTTCTCAGATCACAAAAATTTTAAATACGTTGACACATAGAAGAAACTCAACATCAGACAGAGACGTTGGGTGGAGTTCCTGTCGGATTACCAGTACACCATGCACTACCAACCCGGGAAAGCGAACGTGGTGGCAGATGCTTTGAGTCGGAGAGTAGATACCTCATGGAAGGGACCACATCTGATGTCCATGGAGCTAGTCCGGTAATTCAGAGATATGCAGATATCCCTAGTATCCGAGAATGATCCAGAGTTGTATAAGGAGTATCTAGCATCGATGGTGGCCATAGATGATATTCGGGACTGCATCCGGGACGGATAGAGGATAGATGCACAAGCAGATCCGATATTCCAAGCCTTGGAGGAGGGTTTGACGGGAGATTATTCACTGAGAGATGAATTACTATATTTCAGAGGCAGGGTCTATATACCCACAGGAGGCCAGATTCGGGAGGACATGATGGCGGAAGCACATTGTAGCAGATATTCTATACACCCGGGGATCACAAAGATGACGACAGACTTGAAGAAGACGATGTTTTTGCCAGGGATGAAGAAGGACATTACATACTTCGTGACTCATTGCGAGGCATGCCAGTTGGTGAAGGCGGAGTGCAGAAACCCCGCAGGATTACTGCAGCCACTTCCGGTGCCGGAGTGGAAATTTGAGAACATCACGATGGATTTCATTCATGGCTTTCCTCGATCATGGACGGGAAATGATTCGATTTGGGTCATCATCGATCGGCTGACAAAGGTGGCCAGATTCATTCCGATCAGGAAAGATGACTCAGTTGGGGTACTGGTGCGGAGATTTGTAGAGTAGTTCATTCGTTACCACGGGGTGCCCAGGACGATCGTGTCGGATCGGCATGGTCGGTTCACATCCATAGAGTGGAGATCCGTGCAGACTTACTTAGGCACGCAGCTGACCTTCAGCACAGCTTTTAATCCCCAAATGGATGGGCAGACGGAACGCATCAACCGGACATTGGAGGACCTCCTAAGGCTATGCATCTTGTATCGAAATGAACCTTGGGAGAAGCTTTTACAACTAGTTGAGTTCTCCTATAACAACAGCTATCAGTCCAGCATTAGGATGGCTCCCTATGAAGCCCTGTACGGGAGGAGGTGTAGGACTCCGCTTTCATGGATTCAGGACGAGGATCCGAAGGTGTTGGGATCAGAGTTTGTCGAAGACACCGAGGCTCGGGTGAGATTGATATGAGAACAGGATGCTGGAAGAACAGAGCAGACAGGCTAAGTACTATTACGCCCGGCACCGTCAGGTAGAGTTCCATGTGGGAGACCGGGTCTTCTTGATGATCCGGCCCATGCACGGAGTTTCACGGGTGCGTGGTCGGAAGAAGAAGTTCAGCCCTAGGTGTATGGGCCCTTACAGGATCCTAGAGCGGATCGAACCCCTAGCTTACAGGCTGGAGTTGCCACCGGAACTTGTAGGGTTACACGACGTGTTCCACATTTCTTCACTGAGGAGGGCTCTACTACGCCTGGAGCAACAGATTTCGACAACAGATTGGCCGGTAGCTTCAGACCGGTCAGTTCACTTGGAGCCGGTTCGTATCGATGACAGCGGAGTACGGATCTTGCGTCGTAAGAAGGTTGCGTTAGTCAAAGTTATAACACCCCAGAAATATCAAAAGCCAAAATTGGGATTCAGGTTGGCTGACACAGCCTGAGACACGGGCGTGTCTCAGGGCGTGTCAGGTGTACACGGCCTGTAACACGAGCGTGTCACAGGGCGTGTCCCCTTTTCTCGAGACGTCGACTCGAGTTCTCGAGAACTGATCGTCGAGAGGTGACACGGCCTGTGATATGGGCGTGTCACTGGGGCGTGTTGGGAAAACGTCCATGGACACAGGCGTGTGCCTTAGCCGTGTCTTTCTCGGGTTATTTTGGAGATCGTGTTATAGGGGTGATACAGCGAGATACACGGCCGTGTACTGGGTGAGACGGGCGTGTCAGGCTTGACACGGGCGTGTCGATACCCGTGTTCTGGTTTATTTTTAGTCGGTTGTGCACCTCTTCAGGAACATGGCCTGTGACACGGGCGTGTCACAACCCGTGTTCGGCCTAGTAAATTCAATTTCAGGGCTAATCTGAGCCTTCCATTTTCTTTGACCAAGATCCAATGGCCTAGGTTGTTCCCTGGATTTATAACGCCGGATTTGAGATGGAGAAAACTCATTTGAGTTGTGCCATTCTCTTTCCTAAGTGAAAAGAGTGAGGAGAGCAAGGGGAGGAAGAAGAAGGGAAAGACGGCTATCGGTGGTGCTGCGGTGGTCCAAATCGCGAGCTGAGTTTAGCTCTGCGGAGGCTTGATCGCTGCGAGGCTTTCTAACCGTGTACTTTTTGCCATGACACCAAAACATCCTTCAAGGGTAATGATTTCCTTCTTGGACAAGTGAAGTCCTTCTTTCCTGCATTTGCATAGGAATCCTCCACCAAAAGGTGGATGGCGAAGTGATTCCCTTGGGTTGGCGGTACGTCCCTTGTTGTATTGCATTAGAACCGGAAGTGTGAGTACGGTTAGGCATACTGTGTGAAGCCCATCTGGACATGTTGGTCTTGATTGGTGATGCTAGTTTGCACATCGGAGAAGTCTCCGTGAGTATTGCTTGTATGCATGAAATCCGTGGTGGATGCCTGTGTCTTGGTGCCGTAGGAAGTACTGGAGGAAGTCCAGGAAATGGTTAGATTTGGGTTCAACTCTTGTGGCCGTGAGTGCCATATGTTATGAAGTTGAGCTGTTAGGATGAAACTGGAGGAATGCCTTGGTGGCGGACGGGCAAGGTGAAGTTGTACCCGCGTCAGTCCAGTCTTGAGTCTTACGATTTTGAGCAACGGGAAAGGTGGATCTGTACCCGCGTTATGGTTGTCTAACCTTTGGTGCTTAAGGCCCTGTTAGGATCACATAGCGAGAGTCGATGGCTTGCGTGCCGATCAGACTAGAAATGCTCAAATTGGACCGTCATGTCTTGGACCTATGAACAGTGATGGGACCCGGTGTTTCCGGTACACCAGAATGTGCCCTGAGTGCACGGATTGTCGGGTCGTCGTGCCGATATTTGTGATATGTATTGCCTTGAAGGCTGGATATATATGTATGAGATGTAAAATGTTGTGCAGGGAAGGAATTCCACTGCCCCGTGCCAGGGGCAGGGTCGTTATAATTGATCAGCTGAATGCTGACCATTGCCCTGTTTGCCACCGCTTGGTGGATTGGTTCTTGCAGGTGCAGGTGGTGCTAGTCCGAGTGGGACTTAGCGGGCTGAAGCCCAAGATGCGTTGCTGCCCTCTAAGGCTTTGTTTTATTTCTTCTTGTTCATGTGTGGCCGACCTGCGCGGCGATGTTTGGAAACCACACTTTTGTTAAGAGAAACCTATAAGACCATAAGGCCATTTACTTTGGGAGTAAACATTTTTATTTTGTTATAGTGGATAGTTCTTGTAACTCTTGAGTTCAAGTTTTCAACCGTGAAGCTTCCGCTAGAATGCTCTGTATTAGGATGCGTTGGTTTTGATATTATTTAGTAGCATCTCCGCCTATTTATGGAATATGGTGTGGGTCCCCGGCAAGACCCTCTATTATATTCTTCTTTACGGGAAGAGGTGTTACAAAAGTTCTATGGAGAAACCAAGGCCAGGAGGAGCATACCTGGGAACCGCAGGACCTGATGCGACAAAAGTATCCAGATTTGTTCAGTAAGTTATACCTCACAACCTCTCAGGATGTTCAATTTACTTTCCTATTTTAAATAAGTAGGACTGAAATTTCAAGAGTAGGGGCTAATCTTTTATTTATTGGGGTCTATACGTTGCCAATTGGGCGAATTAGTCATAGATGTGAGTTTTCCCTTTAAATGTCACTTTGCAAACATGACGTCGTGATGTAATCTTTCACTTATTATGGGATGTTACAAGTTTCTTTCTCTCCGATAGGAGTCCCCGTAGGCTTAACCTTGATTTCGGGGACGAAATCATTGTTTTGTTTATTGGGATTTGTAACATCCCATTTCCAACTAGACCCCTAAGAGTGGTTTTGATCATGACCAGGTCATGACAAAGCCCTAGGGAGTTAAAAAGGGTCAGGTAATCAAAGGCAAATGTGAGAATCACCTTGGTCTACCTATGACACAACCTCATCACCAAACCTAGGGTTTGACCAGGGGCCCTCACCATGACTCCAAGACCTCACCATGATCTCTCCAACCCATGTTAAGGCCCTAAGGACTCATTAGGGTCAACCCTAGAGCCTGAGTTGACCATGGTAACCCCTAACCCTAAATGGGTCAAACAGGCCTACATAGGGTTATTTGACCCTACTTAAGCCAAGTGGACCCCACCCATGCCCTCTTAACCCTAGAGAGAGGCCAATGGGTCACTAAGGACGCTTTGGGGTCAACCCTAGAGGGTAAGATGACCCAAGTCAACTCAAACCCCAAAATGGTCAAAGTGCCCTTAATAAGGGTCATGTGACCTCCAAAGTGCCAAGTCAACCCTACCCAGACCTACCTAGACCCTAAGAGGGGCCAATGGGACAAAAAGATCCATAGGGGTCAGGCCTAGAGGAAAGGTGGACCAAAGTCAATCCAAGCTATTTTCGGTAAACCTAGCCCAAATGGGCTAGGCCAAGATCAAGCCCCCTCATGTTGCTTAATAAGAATATGATTTGTATGAGTGGGCTGCCTTTAGACCACAGGATTGACCAAGTCAACTTGGTGACTAGGAGAGAGAGAGAGAAAGCTTTATTTTCCTTTAATGGACGAGAGAGAAAATGGTGGAAGTAAGCCATTCATGGCCAAGGAGGCCAAGGGCCAATCTCCATTGACTAGCCCAACTCCCCACCTGATCCAGGGAAGACCAGGAGGCCATTTTGGTGGCTGTTCATTGTTAGGAGGTGGCTGCATAGCCATGGTCGAGCTTCACCTTCAAGGGCCATTAATTTTCATTGAAGCTTTGGCTCACCTCCCCACCCCTATTATGGCTGGATTCAATTCCTCTGTGGAAGAGGAGGAGTTTCCAGCCATTTCCTGGCATGATTGAGCCATGTACAACCCCCCTTGCCATGGCCGAAATCACCTTTAAGAGGCTATTAATGGCCACCACCATTTAGACCCCTCCCCTCCCCCGTTTTATCTTCTTAAAAGCAACACTAGATCCAGGGGATTCTTTTCCACCACTTACCCGAAGGAGCCATTGCAGTTCACAGTGTTGTTGCAGAAGCCGAGCGCCGCCGCTGTCGACCATGGCATCCCGTCATTCCTCCCGCATTCAGGCTGCCGGAAAGGTCCTCCCCCACACCTTGTTTTATGGATAGATCCTAGGAATGTTTAGGTTCGAGGTTCGGGCTCAATTGAGCACGATCCAAGTCCTCATTTTCATGGTTTTCCGCCAAAAATCGGCTTGGTAGAATCGCCGGAATAGGTGTCTCCGGTGGCCGTGCCGCCGGATGGGGGTAGCCCCCACCTCTCCGAAGGTGGTGGCGGTGGTCGGCCGGTGAAGTGGTCGGGTTATCGGGAAATCAGGCCGCAATGTTGCCCAGACGCAATCAATCGTGGCCGTTGTCCTGTTGGATAAGATGAAAGGCAGCCGTCGGATGCTCGTCAAGATTCGTGCAGAATCATTTTGTTTTATTATTATTACTTGATTTAATTTATTTTCTGTCATATTATTTACAGCATTTTGAAATAAATATTAAAAATACTTAGGGACCTTTGATGAGAAAACTTGTAACATGAAAGTTGTAGCCCTAAGGGTCTAATTTAATCCAAAATTAATTTGGACCCATTTGGACTTTTAGTTTGGCCAGGGAACCCGTTTTGGTGGGGCCTATACCTAGGGATAACCTGAGGTTCAAATGGGTGCCCACCCTTCATCCCTGGTCCAAATGGAGTGAAATTTTGACAGGGGACCAATCTTAACCATATCTAGGATCTATCCAAAAATGAGAATTTTTGGAGACACTTTGACTAAAGTTATTTTATTTATTTAATAAAGCTAGGGTAATTAAATTAAGTAGTCAAATGATCTCCAAACCCTCCAAAATTTTGTTGAGTGGTCCCTGACATCAATACCTAGCTCTGTATAAAGTTTCAACTCATTTGGGTGAGTTTTGGATTGGAAATCAGCTAACCCTAATTAGGCCTTATAAAGGTATTTTTGAATAAAAAGTGCACCATGGGCTTAGAGTGGTCACCTCTCCTCAACAGAGGCTGAGGCATCTACCACTGGTTTATTATGGCATTGTTACCCCTTAGGAGAAAATGGTGTGGATTAGGGTGGATTTACCCTTGGATCCAACCTCAAACCCTAAGGAAGGGCTTTTGGGGGTTGTGAAGGACATGGGGGCAAATGCCTTGAATGACTTTGAAAACTCAGTAGAGTTGATGTTAGCATAACTTAAGTCCTCAGGTAGGAATCTTAGAGGTCTTGGAGGTAGGTAGACACCTCAAAACCCTAACCCTAGTTTTAGGGTAGAAGCTCAATTATGGAAACACAATCACTAAATCTTAGTTAAAAGTTATGAAACTTGTGTATAGTAAGTTCTAGTCTAGGTAGAACCCTTACTAATTTTATTAGAATTTTATGGGTTATATTTCTAGTACTTTATTTGTTAGGTATCAATTTGCCCAAACTGGTGTTTTAATTATTTTTATTATTCTGTTCATTTGAATCTAATTAAACTTGGCCAGCAGATGATTTAGGTCTAAAAGAATATCCCTGAATTTTGTTACTAATTTTTACTTGATTATATTTTGTACTTTCTTCACAAAGTTCCAAAAGGGCAATTATGGTCAATAATTAATTTAGAGAAAAATTACCCACTGTAAAATTATGAAACCTGGCCACTGATGTTTTCAGATTAATATTTAGTTGTAGGATTTTATTCATGATTTTTAGGAGAAAATTTACAATACTTGCTTTACAAACATAGTCTTTTGAGATTTTGGTAATTATTTATTCTAGAGCTCAATTCCCATGAAAGAATTATGAAATTTGGCCACTGATATTTTTAGGATAGTATCTACTCTTGAAGATTAATAAAGAATTTTTGGATGATTATTTACTGCACTTACATTATTAATTAAAGGAAAAAGGATTTATTCTCAAAATTAAATTAGAGTCTTTAAATTACTGGAAAATTGTTATATCTTGGATTTATTGATCAATTGTTGTTTAGAATTTATCATGATTTTATGAAGCTTTATTCATATCTAAAAAGTGCACTTTATATTCAATTGGTAGCTCTTGGAGCCCTTATAAAAATTAATTAAATATCAGAATAATTAGGAAAATTATAATCTTCTGGATTTAGTCTATTTGTGTCATGATAAGTCTCAAGTAAATAATTTAGGGCATTCGGATGATTATTTAGATTATCTCCTATCCTGTTCGACGTATAGTCTAGGATTGGTCTGCACTTAGCAAATCATTAAAGGTTCAATAGGATATGATTTTGGATAATTGTTGGAGTTAGTCATTTTGTTGGGTCGGATAGATGTGGATGATTTCACCATAGAAGGATGGGAGGGATAATGAGAAGTGGTTTGGCTAGAGTGTAGAGGTGATTGGGTTCGACGAAAGATCGTCTTTCCCGAAGAGAGGAAGGTTAAAAATCACACTAGGTCAGTCTATCGTAATATGAGAAGGGAATGGGTAAAGGGAATCAACCAATAACAATAAGTGCCTTGCGAAAGGGAACGATGAGCTTCAGCTACCATCATAGTTTCTAGTGCCCTTTGAGAGCCCTTCACGGGGAATACCGGGGGCAGTCATGGGTTAACGTAAACTGCATTAACAAGCTGAAAAGAGTAACTTAGGAATTAGGGTTGCACATTTCACAAATATAGATAGCACAGGAAGATAGTTGGGAGCTTCGGCTTGGATAGTTAGGAGACGGACGGAATGGTCCGGGGAGCTTCAGCTCGATTAGTTAAGAGAAGGACGGAATGGTCCGGGGAGCTTTGGCTCGATTGGTTTGATACGTTAAAGTTGCATGTGCATAAAAGGAAAGAAAATTTAGGTGGTGGGTCTTTGGTATTGGAGGGTCGATGCACCGACGCCGATACGCTGACTTGGCAAGTGTGGTTAGCACTTCGCCAACAGAAGTCTGATGCGCCAGCCGGCAAGAGTACGCAGGAGTCCGCTTCATGCACCAAGCGTTGAGGCATACGATAGGTCTGACCGATAGTGCTTAACTAGTTTTGAGGTGGGCAAGGCCCAACCCACCGCTTCCGTCTGCCACTACGGAGGTATCCTAGGAGGTTCGGCTCTAGAAAGGGGGAACTAAAGGTCTGTGTTCACAGAGTCGGGTGTGTGTGTTGCACTTGCATGTTCCATCATACCTACTAGCATGTCATAGCATAATCGATTCATTTAACCCCTGACACCTAAGGTATAAGTGGAATGGGACGCATATACACTAGGACTTGCAAAATGACCCCTTGGTCTATAAGCTTGTGTGAGCAAGTTTATAAATTAAGGTCAAATTCTTTATATATATATTGCTGTTAATAACCGACACCCCAACGTATAAATTGGTATGAGACTCTTTATACGATGGGAGCCCTTCAGAAGATCCCTTGGCTTATGCGTTTCTGCCCATAAGTTAAGGGTATTTTTCCATACTTTACTTTACTACCACTTGTAGTATAAAATTGCTAGTATAGGTCCGCTGCCACCTGTTTTTGATTACTCTCCACCTTCAAGTCCTCCCCTCTCTTCCTCTCGGCTCGGTGCCTAGGGGCCATGGGGGAAGGGGCGGGGGATGATAGGACTTAGTCCTATTGACTAACGGTTTTCGAACAACATCATTTAAGGGATAGTGGAGCACTACATGGAGGAGCAGCCCCTGAGGTCGACCCGTTTGGAGATAGGGCAGTCTAGATCAGGAGTTCAGCCAGCTTGGACTGTGAGTCCCGACTTATAGTAGATGATATAGTTTCCTTCTACTTGAGCGTCTTGTAGTAAGGATTTTGATGTATCAGGCATAAGCCTTTCTTTCAGTACCTTTTATATTATTTCTGTGGACTCTCCCTTCGTGGAGATATTATTACTTTGATGTGATTTTTATTGTGGATATTATGGCTAGAGTTTTACTACATTTTATGTTCACTCTACTATTGCTGATTTTCTGTGATCGAATCGGCCGGCAGAATCGGCGTTTCACGGTGATGACCCTTCAGGGCGTGAAGGTGTCACCGCAAAGCGGCGGTTCTGGGCCTAAGACCCCGGTGTTCAAGAAGAAAAAATGGGGTCTTACAAGTGGTATCAGAGGAAACCTCAATCAGAAGAGTAGCAGTCCACTAACCCTGGGTCACCCCCGCTCGAGTTTAGTTTGGGGACAAACTAAGCAGTAAAAGCATGGTGTGCCCATGTGGGGATCACATGTAATTGCCCACTATTAATTAGGCTTGAGTCAATTACTTACAGACGATTTTTGATATGCAGCCTCCAACACAGTCTACACCACATGGCAGAGTCCAGCAGACTCCGAATGATGCACCACCTCCCACGATCCCCACTCCATTTCTACAGTCGGAGATGGGGCAGACTCTGACAGCCATTCTGGAGGCTTTCAGGGCTCAGCAGGTTCCGGCTCCACTGCCAAATCTGGGGGCCAACTGGCTGAGCATCTTCCGAGGAATCTCTCCCCCATCCTACTTAGGGACAGAGTCAGCTGTCCCGACAGAAGAATGGCTGGACATTATGTACAAGATGTTGACAGGGATACGGTGCCCCTGGGAGGAGAGAGTGCAATTGGTGGTCTCCTTCTTTGAGTCTCACGCCAAGAGATGGCGGAAGACATAACTGGACACGACCTTTGCGGTTATGGAGATTGTAGAGATTATTTGGGAGGGATTTTAGGGTCGTGTTACTGGAGCATTTTATTCCACAGTCAGCTAAGGATGAGCTGGAGGACAGGTTCCTGCAGATGAAGTAGGGAATTAGGACTGTATTAGAGTACCACCAGGAATTCTACCATTTAGCCCGGTTTACGGACTCCTATCAACTTGATGAGGCAGGATACATTAAGAGGTTCTATAAGGACCTGCGGGAGGACTTGAGGGAGGCCCTACTGTTCGTATCCGATGGGACAATACCTCAGATGTTAGATATGGTCAAGAGGATAGAGGCTGATTGGCTTGCTACCCGGGGTCAGAAACGACCAGCGGAGGATCAAGGTCGAGGAGTAAGGAACGATCAGAGATGAGCCCGTATCACGGACAAGAGAAGGGTCAAGGACCAGCCTCGTCAGGAGGCAAGATAGGAAACAAGGGAGCCAGTGGTGGTGGCTACACCACCTCTTCTGACACGGGAGGGCCAGGGACCCGGGGGAATGGCATATCCCCTGCCAGAGTGCTTCCACTGCCATCAGTTTGGGCACATCTGTAGAAATTTTCCTATGAGAGGGGCACCCCCACCAGCTCCACCGGCTGCCCACACAGCGCAGTACTTTGGAGGTCGAGGTCATGGCCGAGGACGCGGATACCAGGGGGAGATCGTAGACAAGAAAGGGAACAGGTGTATGCTTTGAACCTAGCGCAACCTCGGAACCCAGAGCAGGTCATAGCAGGTACGCCAAGAAGTTTATTGGTTTAAATATAATTCCCTTTCTTAGTTGTTAAATTTGTAGAACTGCACTAGATAGAATAAATGGGAAAGAAAACTCGTTATAGAATCCTAAGATATTTAACCACCCCAGGTATAGTGTTCATCAGTGGAAAGCCTGCCCGCAAGCTTTTCGATATCGGAGATTCTCACTCCTTCGTGTCGGAGACGTTCGTAGAAGGATTGGAAGGTGTGGAGCGATTCACGGGCTCGGTGATGAGGTTACGACTACCCGATGGATCTGAACTCCTTACGTCGGACCACTGCAACATAGAGGTATAAATCGGTGGAAAGGCGTTTGAGGCTCCGGCGACTCTTTTGAAGTTGACGGACTATGACTTGATCCTGGGAATGGTATGGTTGCACTAGAAACATACCAAGATTGATTGCCAAGCAAAGAGGATCACCGTGAGGCACAGGGACTCTTTCATTATCATTGAAGGTATAGGACCTGCCTCTCATACACTCTTATCTTCGGTACAGGCCGTTAAGGCCCACCTAAAGGGAGATGAGGTTTATTAGATTCTATTTGAGATGGCGGAAGTCAAGGAATCTGTGACGGACATTCCAATAGTACGTGATTTTGCCGACGTTTTTCCAGAGAAGCTGTCAGGTCTACCTCCGCACCGGGAGCAGGACTTCAAGATAGAGCTTGTGCCGGGGGCCAAGCCGGCATTTAGGGCCCCTTATAGGATGGCCCCGAAAGAGTTGACAGAGTTTCGAAGTCAGTTGCAGGAATTATTAGAGTCAGGGTTTGTCCGTCCAAGCTCATCACTATGGGGAGCCCCGGTGCTATTTGTCAAGAAGGACAGAAGTCTCCGCTTGTGTATTAATTATCGAGCACTGAACAGACTGACGGTCTGGAATACATACCTGCTTCCATGGATTGACGAGTTTTTTGATCAACTGGAAGGAGCACACTTCTTCTCGAAGCTTGACTTGAGGTCAGGTTATTACTAGCTACGGATTCGAGAGGAGGACATTCCGAAGACCGCCTTCAGTAGTAGGTACAGACTGTTTGAGTTTACAGTGATGCTCTTTGGGGTCACAAATGCACTGTTAGCATTTACAAGCCTCATGAATAGGGTATTCGAGGAGTATTTGGATGTATTTTTCATCGTCTTTATTGACGACATCCTCATCTACTCAAGGACGGAGGAGGAGCACACACGACACCTGGATTTGACTATAGGGTGGCTACGGGAACACCAGCTGTATGCGAAGTTCAGCAAATTCCAGTTTTGGCTAAAAGAGGTGGCCTTCTTAGGTCATATTATTAGCGGTGCTAGGTTGGCAATAGACCTGACCAAGATTCGGACAGTTCAGGATTGGCCACCGTTGAAGACAGCAACGGATGTATGGAGTTTCCTGGGGCTTGCCGGATATTATCGAAAGTTCATTGAAGGATTCTCCTCAATTGCACTCCCTCTTCCTTCCTTGACAAAGAAGGAATCCCCTTTCATTTGGATGCCACAATGCGAGGCGGCCTTTGTGGAGTTGAAAGGTCGGCTTACCTCGGCTCCCATTCTCGCTCTTCCGTGAGGAAGGGAGGAATTCCAGGTGTACATGGACGCCTCCTAGCAGGGGATGGGTGCCGTTCTGATGCAGAACAAGCACGTGATATCCTACGCCTCCCGGCAGTTGAAGATACATGAGAAGAACTATTCCGTGCATGATCTTGAGATGGGTGTAGTGATTTTCACTCTAAAGATTTGGCGACACTACCTCTATGGGGTTCACCGTGACATCTTATCAAATCACATAATTTTGAAATACGTGGACACACAGAAGGAACTCAACATCAGACAGAGATGTTGGGTGGAGTTCCTGTCGAATTACCAGTACACCATACACTACCATCTCGGGAAGGCGAACGTGGTGGCAGATGCTTTGAGACAGTGAGGAGATACCTCAGGGAAGGGACCACATCTGATGTCCATAGAGCTAGTCCGGTCATTCAGAGATATGCAGATATCCCTAGTATCCGAGAATGATCCAGAGAAGTATAGGGAGTATCTAGCATCGATAGTGGCCATAGATGATATTTGGGACCGTATCTGGGACGGACAGAGGACAGATGAATGGGCAGAGCCGATATTCCAGGCCTTGGAGGAGGGTTTGACGGGAGATTATTCACTGAGAGATCGATTACTATATTTCAGAGGCAGGGTCTATATACACGTAGGAGGCCAGATTCGGGAGGACATCATGGCAGAATCCCATTATAGCAGATATTATATACACCCGGGGATAACCAAGATGACGGCAGACTTGAAGAGACGATGTTCTGTCCAGGGATGAAGAAGGACATTACATACTTCGTAACTCATTGCGAGGCATGCCAGTTGGTGAAGGCGGAGTGCAGAAACCTCGCAGGATTACTACAGCCACTTCCGATGCCAGAGTGGAAATTTGAGGACATCACGATGGATTTCATTCATGGCTTTCCCCGATCACGGACGGGAAATGATTCGATTTGGGTCATCATCGATCGACTGACAAAGATGGCCAGATTAATTCCAATCAGGAAAGATGACTCGGTTGGGGTACTGGTGCAGAGATTCGTAGAGCAGTTCATTCGTTACCACGGGGTGCCCAGGATGATCGTGTCGGATCGGGATGGTCGGTTCACATCTAGAGAGTGGAGATCCGTGCAGACTTACTTAGGTACGCGGCAAACCTTCAGCACAACTTTTCATCCGCAGACAGATGGGCAGACGGAACGCACCAACCAGACATTGGAGGTCCTCCTAAGGTTATGAATCTTCGATCGAAATGAATCTTTGGAGAAGCTTTTACTACTAGTTGAGTTCTCCTATAACAACAGCTATCAGTCAAGTATTAGGATGGATCCCTATAAAGCCCTGTACGGGAGGAGGTGTAGGACTCCGCTTTCATGGATTCAGGACGAGGATCTGAAGGTGTTGGGATAAGAGTTTGTCGAAGACACCGAGGCTCAGGTGAGATTGATACGAGACAGGATGTTGTAAGCGCAGAGCAGACATACTAAGTACTATGATGCCCGACACCGTCAGGTAGAGTTCCAGGTGGGAGACTGGGTCTTCTTAAAGATCCGGCCCATGCACGGAGTTTCACGAGTGCGTGGTCGGAAGAAGAAGCTAATACCTAGGTATATGGGCCCTTACAGGATCCTGGATCGGATCGGGCCCCTAGCTTACAGGCTGGAGTTGCCACCGGAACTGGCAGGGTTACACGATGTGTTCCATATTTCTTCACTAAGGAGGGCTCTACTACGCCCGGAGCAGCATATTTCGACCACAGATGGGTCGGTAGCTTCAGGTCAGTTCACTTGGAGCCGGTTCAGATTAATGATAGAGGAGTACGGATCTTGCATCGCAAGAAGGTTCCATTAGTCAAAGTTCTGTGGTGAAACCATGGCCAGGATGAGCATACCTTGGAACCGTAGGACCTGATGCGACAAAAGTATCCAGAGCTGTTCAGTCAGGTATACCTCACAACCTCTCAGGATGTTCAATTTACTTTCCTATTTTAAACATGTAGGACTGAAATTTCAAGAGTAGGGGCTAATCTTTTGTTTATTGGGGTCTAGACATTGCCAATTGGGCAAATTAGTCATTGATCTGAGTTTTCCCTTCAAACCTCACTCAGCAAATATGACGTCGTGATGTAATCTTTCACTTATTATGGGATGTTAAGAGTTTCTTTCTCTCCGATAGGAGTCCCTGTAGGCTTAATTTTGATTTCGGGGATGAAATCTTTATTTTATTTATTGGGATTTGTAACATCCCATTTCCAACTAGACCCCTAAGAGTGGTTTTGATCATGACCAGGTCATGACAAAGACCTAGGGAGCTAAAAAGGGTCAGGTAATCAAAGGCCAAGGTGAGAATCGCCTTGGTCTTCCTATGACACAACCTCATCACCAAACCTAGGGTTTGACCAGGGGCCCTCACCATGACTCCAAGACCTCACCATGATCTCTCCAACCCATGTAAAGGCCCTAAGGACTCATCAGGGTCAACCCTAGAGCCTGAGTTGACAAAGGTCAACCCTAACCATAAATGGGTCAAACAGGACTACACAGGGTTAATTGACCCTACTTAAGAAAAGTGGACACCACCCATTCCCTCTTAACCCTCGAGAGAGGCCAATGGGTCACCAAGGACCCATTGGGGTCAAACCTAGAGGCTAAGATGACCCAAGTCAACTCAAACCCCAAAATGGTCAAAGTGCCCTTAATAAGGGTCATATGACCTCCAAAGTTCCAAGTCAACCATACCCAGACCAACCTAGACCCTAAGAGGGGCCAATGGGTCAATAAGGATCCATAGGGGTCAGCCCTAGAGGCTGGGTGGACCAAAGTCAACCCAAGCCATTTTGGGTCAACCTAGCCAAAATGGGCTAGCCCAAGCTCAAGCCCCCTCATGTGGCTTAATAAGAATATGATTTGTATGAGTGGGCTGCCTTTAGACCACAGGATTGACCAAGCCAACTTGGTGACTAGGAGAAAGAGAGAGAGAAAGCTTCATTTTCCATTAATGGAGGAGAGAGAAAATGGTGGAAGTAAGTCATGCATGGCCAAGGAGGCCAAGGGTCAATCTCCACTGACTAGCCCAACTCCCCACCTGATCCAGAAAAGACCAGGAGGCCATTTTGGTGGCTGTTCATGGTAAGGATGTGGCTGCATAGCCATGGCCGAGCTTCACCTTCAAGGGCCATTAATGGTCATTGAAGCTTTGGCTCACCTCCCCACCCCAATTATGGCTGGATTCAACTCCTCTATGGAAGAGGAGGAGTTTCCAGCCATTTCCTGGCTAGATTGAGCCATGTACAACCCCCTTGCCATGGCTGAAATCACCTTTAAGAGGAAATTAATGGCCACCACAATTTAGACCCCTCCCCTCCCCCGTTTTATCTTCTTAAAAGCATCCCTGGATCCAGGGGATTCTTTTCCACCACTTACCCGAAGGAGCCATTGCAGTTCATAGTACTGTTGCAGAAGCCGAGCGCCGCTACCGTCGACCATGGAATCGCATCGTTCCTCCCGCATTCAGGCCGCCGGAAAGGTCCTCCCCCTCTCCTTGTTTCATGGATAGATCCTAGGAATGTTTAGGTTCGAGGTTCGGGCTCAATTGAGCCCGATCCGAGTCCTCATTTTCATGGTTTTCGGCAGAAAATCTGCTTGGAAGAATCGCCGGAATAGGCATCTCCGGCGGCCGTGCCGCTGGCTGGGGGTAGCCTCCACCTCCGGTGGTGGCGGTGGCCGACCGGGGAAGTGGCCGGGTGATCGGGAAATCCGGCCGCAATGTTTCCCAGACGCGGGCAATAGTTTTCGTTGGCCTGTTGGAGAAGATGACGGGCAGCCATCGGATGCGTTCCAAGATTTATGCATAATCATTTTGTTTTATTATTATTACTTGATTTAATTGATTTTCTGTCACATTATTTACAGTATTTTGAAATAAATATTAAAAATAATTAAGGACCTCTGATGAGAAAACTTGTAACATGAAAGTTGTAGCCTTAAGGGTCTACTTTAATCCAAAATTAATTTGGACCCATTTGGACTTCTGTTTGGCCAGGGCACCCATTTTGGTGCGGCCTATACCTAGGGTTAACCTGAGGTTCAAATGGGTGCCCACCCTTAATCCCTGGTCCAAATGGAGTGAAATTTGGACAGGGGACCAATCTTAACCATATCTAGAGTCTGTCCAAAAATGAGAATTTTTGGAGACACTTTGCCTAAAGTTTTTGTTTTTATTTAATAAAGCTATGGTAATTAAATTAAGTAGTCAAATGATCTCCAAACCCTCCAAAATTTTGGTGAGTGGTCTGTGGCATCAATACCTAGCTCTTTAGAAAGTTTCAACTCATTTGGGCGAGTTTTGGATTGGAAATCACCTAACCCTAATTAGGCCTTATAAAGGTATTTTTGAATAAAAAGTGCACCATGTGCTTAGAGTGGTCACCTCTCCTCAACAGAGGCTGAGGCATCTACCACTGGTTTATTATGGCTATTGTTACCCCTTAAGGGAAAATGGTGTGGATTAGGATTGATTTACCCTTGGATCCAACCTCAAACCCTAAGGAAGAGCTTTTGGGGGTTGTGAAGGACATGGGGGAAAATGCCCTTGTATCACTTTGAAAACTCAGTAGTGTTGATGTTAGCATAACTTAAGTCCTCAGGTAGGAATCTTAGATGTCTTGGAGGTAGGTAGACAATTCAAAACCCTAACCCCAGTTTTAGGGTAGAAGCTCAATTATGAAAACACAATCACTAAATCTTAGTTAAAAGTTCTGAAACTTGGGTATAGTAAGTTGTAGTCTAGGTAGAACCCTTACTAATTTTATTAGAATTTTATGGGTTATATTTCTAGTACTTTATTTGTTAGGTATCCATTTGCCCAAACTTTTTTTTTAATTATTTTGATTACTCTGTTCATTTGAATCTAAAGAAACTTGGCCAGCAGATGATTTAGGTCCAAATAAATATCCCTGAATTTTGTTACTAATTTTTACTTGATTATATTTTGTACTTTCTTCACAAAGTTCCTAAAGGGCAATTATTGTCAATAAATGATTTAGAGCAAAATTACCCACTATAAAATTATGAAACCTGGCCACTGATGTTTTCAGATCAATATTTAGTTGTAGAATTTTATTCATGATTTTTAGGAGAACATTTACAATACTTGCTTTACAAACATAGTCTTTTGAGATTTTGGTAATTATTTATTTTAGAGCTCAATTCCCATTGAAGAATTATGAAATTTGGCCACTGATGATTTTAGGACAGTATCTGGTCTGGAAGACTAATAAAGAAATTTTGGATGATTATTTACTGCACTTACTTCATTAATGAAAGGAAAAAGGATTTATTCTCAAAATTAAATTAGAGTCTTTAAATTATTGGAAAAATTATTATATCTTGGATTTACAGATAAATTGTTGTTTAGAATTTATCATGATTTTATGAAGCTTTATTCTTATCTAAAAAGTGCACTTTATATTCAATTTATAGCTCTTGGAGACCTTATGAAAATTAATTAAATATCAGAATGATTAGGAAAATTATAATCTTCTGGATTTAATCTATTTGTGTCATGATAAGTCTCTAGTAAATAATTTAGGGCATTCAGATGATTATTTAGATTATGTCCTATCCAGTTTGACGTATAGTCTAGGATTGGTCTGCACTTAGAAAATCATTAAAGTTGCAATAGGATATGATTTGTGATAGTTATTGGAGTTAGTCATTTTGCTGGGTCGGATAGATGTGGATGATTTCACCATAGAAGGATGGGAGGGGAAGTGAGAAGTGGTTTGGCTAGAGTGTAGAGTTGCTCGGGTTCGACGAAAGATCGTCTTTCCCGAAGAGAGAAAGGTTAAAAATCACACTAGGTCAGTCTATCGTAATATGAGAAGGGAATGGGTAAAGGAAATCAACCAATAACAATAAGTGCATTGCGAAAGGGAACGATGGGCTTCAGCTAACACCATAGTTCCTAGTGCCCATTGAGTGCCCTTCACGGGGAATACCGGGGGTAGTCCTGGGTTAACGTAAACTGTATTAACAAGCTGAAAAGAGTAACTTAGTAATTAGGGTTGCACATTTCACAAACATAGATAGCACAGGAAGATAGTTGGGAGCTTCGGCTTGGATAGTGACAAGACGGACGGAATGGTTCGGGGAGCTTCGGCTCGATTAGTTAAGAGACGGACGGAATGGTCCGGGGAGCTTTGGCTCGATTGGTTTGATACGTTAAAGTTGCATGTACATAAAGGAAAGAAAATTAAAGTGGTGGGTATTTGGTATTGGAGGGTTGATGCACCGACGCCGATACTCTAACTCGACAAGTATGGTTAGCACTTCGCCAACAGAAGTCCGGTGCACCAGCCAGAAAGAGTACGCAGGAGTCCTTCGTGCACTAAGTGTTGAGGCGTACGATAGGTATGACTGGTAGTGCTTTACTAGTTTAGAGGTGGGCGAGGCCCAACCCACCGCTTCCGTCTGCCACTACGGAGGTATCCTGGGAGGTTCGGCTCCAGAAAGGGGGAACTAAAGGTCTGTGTGCATAGAGTCGTGTGTGTGTATTGCACTTGCATATTCCATCATACCCACTAGCATGTCATATCATAATCGTTCATTTAACCCCTGACACCTAAGGTATAAGTGCAATGGGACGCTTATACATTTTGACTTGCAAAACGACCCCTTGGTCTATAAGCTTGTGTGGGCAAGTTTATAAATTAAGTTCAAATTCTTTATATATATATTGTTGTTAATAACCGACACCCTAACGTATAAATTGGTATGGGACTCTTTATACGATGGGAGCCCTGCAGAAGATCCTGTGGCTTATCCATTTCCGCACATAAGTTAAGGTTATTTTTCCATACTTTACTTTACTGCCACATGTAGTACAGAATTGATAGTATAGGTTCGCTGCCACCTATTTTTGATTACTCTCCACCTTCAAGTCCTCCCCTCTCTTCCTCTCCGCTCGGTGCCTAGGGGCCATGGGGGAAGGGGTGGGTGATGATAGGACTTTGTCCTATAAACTAACGGTTTTCGGACCACATCATTTAGGGGATCGTGGAGCCCAGCATGGAGGAGCAGCCCCGGAGGTCGACCCGTTTGGAGATAGGGCAGTCTAGGTCAGGAGTTCAGCAAGTTAGGACTATGAGTCCTGACTTATAATAGATGTTATAGTTTGCTTCCGCTTGAGCGTCCTGTAGTGAAGATTTTGATGTATCGGGCATAAGCCTTTCTTTCAGTACCTTTTATATTATTTATGTGGACTCTCCCTTCGTGGAGATATTATTACTCTGCTATGATTTTTATTGTGGATTTTATGGCTAGAGTTTTACTACATTTTGTGTTTACTCTACTATTGCTTCTTTTCTGTGATTGAATCGGCCAACAGAATCGGCATTTCGCGGTGATGACCCTTCAGGGCGTGAAGATGTCACCACAAAGCGGCGGTTCTTGGCCTAAGACCCCGGTGTTCAAGAAGAAAAAAAATGGGGTCTTACAACTGGCCCAAGTGTTCTCTGAGAATACTCGCGGCACCCTCCCAAGTGATACAGAGAAAAATCCACATGAGCAAGGGAAGAGTGCTGGGGATGCAGAAGAGTGCGATATAAATGAAATGGTTGTTAAATGTGAGATTAATGCAATAGAGACAATGGCATTATGTGATTCTAGATCATCATACAACATTCTTGCCTTGCAAGATGTTGAAAAAATGAATTTAAATATTTAATCTGATGTCCGGAAATCACTATTGCTAGCTGATGGATCAGTAGTTAAGACCTATGGTGAGATTGAAGATGTGGAAGTGATTCTGAATGGGGCTACTGTAGTCACTGACTTTTAGGTGTTAGGACCCATGGGTAATACGTCAAAACCCATCTTAGGGGTCCCATTCCTAAAAGCTAGTGAAGCTACACTATATTTTAATGCGTGCGTGGTCACACTGTCTTCCAAGGTTAATGTGCCTCTACCACCATCACCTCCCCCTATAATTTCAGATGAACCTTGATAACTTATGAAATTGAATGTTGTGTTATCTAATAATGTATCTAGTGCTGCTAAGAAAGGTCTTCTACTGAAGGAGCAAGATCAAGTTGGGCAGAACTGTTGATGATAGCTTTAAGAGAGACAGAGACGGAGTCACTTGACGTGAAACAAGATTCCATTATGAAGAAACTTGGGCTGAGCACGGCCGTTGAGAGCGTGCAAAAAACTTGTTTAAAACATTTATTTATCCAAACAAAGTTTGTAAGACTTTTAAATAGGTGACTTAGGCTGATCTTTCACCCGCCGTGGGTGAGGAAAGGATGCCCTCGGATGAGAAAGATAAACATGCTGCTGAATTGATTGGTGTGGTTATTCCACCCTGGCGATCCCCTTCTATCGATCTTAAAAGAAGAGAATTGCTCATGTGCAAGGGGCATAATTTTGCCCGCCAGGGCGAGAAGGAAGAGGTTAGGGGCAGGGGAGATTCATCTTCCCTGGTCCCTTAAGCCTTCGTCTCTCCCTCATCTCGCGTGAATGGGGGGATTTATCACAAATCAGCGTTCAGCTGAGGAGTGAAGGATCTCCGGGGTCCCTTTGCTGCTTTTTCTAGTTTCATTTACTGCTTACTGCTGTGTGTATCTTTAGATCTTTTTCATTATGTTTTGAACTTATTCTCTGAACAATATTTATATAACTGGTAATACAGGTATTTGATCAACCTTAAGGACAGTAAAGAAAAGGGCTTATAGGAGAACACCTAATTAGGCCACATTTAATTTGTTCAAATATGCTGCTGTGATTATATGTTTTGAGTATGCGTGGTGGGAGATATTCTCTTGTGCAGGTGGAGTTCGTTTGGGCCATGGGATTTTTGTTGAAATTAACGCCAATTTTCTAGTATGCTCACTGGCTGAGAATGGGGAAAACCCTTCCCTATAATTTTATTTTTCTATTTTTATAGTTTGTTTAGTTTAAGTCTGGTGGGGGAGAATTTTGTGGGTTACCTATGCACATGCTCAATTAGCACTTCCATACCAAATGTATTTTATCATTTTCTTCTTTTATACTATCATGTCTGTATTGTGCACCTATACCCACATGAGCGCGATCTTAAGCACGTGCTCGGCTCAAGTCAAATTTATTTCTTTTGTGTCAACATTAAAATAGTGGTACTAGCTTAGGATTTTAGGATAGAGTAGTGTGAAACTCGTGTAGTGCTCCTAATCGAGTACTCATGGTGTGTAGAAATAATATATATTTAATTTTTTTATGCTCGTAGATTTATACTTTTATGCATTTGTAAATATTGTTTGTACTACTCAAAGTTATTGAATCTGGAGTAATCGAACGATAGTGTAGGAATTTATGTAGCCGCCACAAGCCTCGTATTACTCGAGTCGGAAGGAAGGATCACCTTTCTCGATGGCTAAGAACATGCCCCAAGCAACTCTCGAAGCATTGGTGCACACTTAGTCTAAGGTGAGTGTGATGTAGGCCATCTTTTTTCCTTGTTGAGCCTTGTACCCGTACGAACCATAATCCTTGTTAGCTTATTTTGAGCCTACCAATCCTGTTGATTTAGCTTCGCATTGAGATCACCGGAGCCTTAAAGCTTTTCCCAGTTGCACACCCCAATTTTGATGTAATAATATGATACTTCATCCATTGGTGTTGTGGCTGTGGTGTTATTATGTGGTTGTGCGGTGTAGTGTTCTTGAGAATTTGGCTTAAAGTGTTTTTAAAAAATCTGAAAAAAAGTGAAAAGAAAAAAATATGTGTTAAATGATATAAAATAAGAAAGTCAAAAATGAAGAGTTTGTTTATGGTATTATTGTGGTGTTATGCGGTGCGCACACCCGTGTTGTCAAGTTCAAGTCTGGTGGTGTGGTGCACGTGCGTGTTTTATTGGCGAGAGGGATTTCATTTGTATGAGCTCATTTGGGGTTGTGCGTAGCCATTGTTTGTATCCTTTTGCATCCTAACCTACATATATACCAAAGCCCCATTATTTTCCTAAAAGTCCTACGGATTCACGCTTGAGTCAAACTAGCACTGTGGAGAGAATGTGAACGGGCAAGCATATGATCCCCGACATTGATGGATTTATTTGGAGGTTATCCTGAGCCCTGGTCTTTAGCAATGCTCAACTGAGTGGCCTACCAAGTTTCTTCCTATACATGACCGAACGATTCTCCAGAATTCTATTTTTGAGTAGTTACAATACTTATTTAAGCCTCTTGAAATTTATAAACTTCGTAGCATAATTAAAAATTATATCTATTATATTTTTATGCCCATGTTGTTTTTGAATTCTCGCATTACTATATTTAGAAATAACTAAGCCAGCTGGCTGTTTTCTAGTTCGCGGAGAGATGATTTGCTCGAGACGAGCAAATGTTTAAGTCTGGTGGTTTGATAAGTCCGATATTTATAGGGTTTTTCGGACTCATCTTGGCTGGTTTTCTCACTCTTATACTGCATTTCAACCGATTATTTGTTATATTTGCATTGTACGGTCATTGACGACATTGTGCACTATTTTGGCCCACAGGTGTGCAAATGCGCATTCTATTGTCGGGGGTAAGCACATGGTGCTCCCCAAGGCTCTTTCTGTTTGCTGTTGATTGCATTTTTGTGTTGGGAGCTTGTGCACTAGCTTGGTTTTATTGCTTTGCAGGTGGTCGCGATGTCCAGGATTCATATTTCAATTCCTGTGTAAAATACACGATCGTGCAAATTTGTTCGCGTACGGTCTCATGGACATCGTGCGTTATACACAGCAATTCTTGGGGACGTCTGTGGCTACCCGTTCGTTTTGTTCATGCAAGGTTTTAGCCAAACCATGCGCGATGGAACTGCACGGTTTTCCTGTAGATTTCTTTTTTCTTCCATTTTGTGGTTAATCGTGCGATTTGTTCACACACAAGCAGCGCCCGTGCACGAGTAAAACGCACGGTTCCCCTGTATTTTCCTGAATTTCTGCTTTTTGTTGTTACCCGTGCGATTTCCTTCACACATGAGAGAAAGCGTCCGTGCGGGAGTAAAATGCACGGGTCAACGCTTATTCTTCTAAAGGCTTATCCTAGTTAATACCGCACGGTTAGCACACGGTCATGCGCTAAACCGTGTGTGCCGATTTTTCTGACCTGCTTCTATTTAAATGCATATTTCTTCTTCCTTGATATCTAGTTCTGAACCAGTCTGCTTCAGCCCTCCATTCCTTCTCTTTTGAGCTGAAAAACTTCTCTCCAACCACCTTTTTCTCTCTCCTCCTTGGAGAGTTGATCCTGCCACCATTCCTCTTCCAAGAGCTTGCAATAGCTTCACCTCCGGCCACCATTGTCTTCTACAAGCTCCAAGCTCCATTCCGAGCTCATAGGTTGTTGCATCCGTGTTGTTCTACGGATAGATCCAGCCTAGCGATTATTCATGTAGAAGACAAGTTATTTGAAGGAACTGATAACCCTTCTGGACCCCGAACGTCATCAGAAGACCGAGCTCGGACAAGGCCCGACAACCCTTGACTCCGGCCGCGAATCTCGGAAATCCTTCGTGCGTTTGGTTGTGTCTCTTACCCTTCACTTATAGTATTTCCTTTTTCTGCATATTTGGATGTTGGAATGATGTATAAGAACATTGTTAGCTTAGAAATTTCAGCATATCTATGTGTTGATATATTTTTGTTCTTGATTGTGTGTTGAGCTCCAGATTTTCTCTTGTTCAAGTAGGGATAGTATCTTTCTATCGATTTCTAGTAGCATGCGTTTGGAAGAGGTGTTTGCGACACCGATTGGCTCATCCATCTTCTTTATTACTCTCTTGAGTAATCCACCAAATAGATGCAGTGATGGCGACCCGCAATAGGATTATTTGTTTTAAATTTAGGAAACCCCAAATCAAAACCACCTTTGTTTACGTTACCACTTGCAATCACTTTTTCAAATAGTGAAATCACACTCCCTACTTGCACTCCTCGAGAGATCGATATCCGGGGATTCAACTCCTCAATTTTATTACTTAACTATGATTGGTACTCTTGCCGACGCATCACCTTCGTAAACACAACTGGGCACGACTTCGAGAGAAGCGTATCGAAACTTCGGGAACCTCTACGGTCAAGGTGTTTTACTTTATTTAGAATTAGTTTGATATTTCATTTTGATTTTCTTATTTCAATGTGATTCAAAATTTAGTATCCTCTTTTTTCTTTAGCTCTAACCTTTTATTTCTACAAGTAATTTAGTTTTCTTTTTTAGCTTAGTAATTTAGTTCTTTTTTAGTTAAGTAAATTTATCTTAAAAATCATTTGATAAAATAATAGTGATCTCCTCAAAGTAGAAGTAATCATACGCCCAAGGGAAATACGACATTCATATTAATCTTTAGTATCCTATACTATAAACGTTAAGGTATGCTTGTTTTTATCAGATATAGAATCAGAGAATATTATCAACTTCTACCACATCCACCTTCTCTTCTCTTTAACCCCTCTTCTCCACCTTTGTGATTCTGAGTATCATACATGCAGTCGGTATCGGATAAGGTTAGCTCTGTGGTGATGGTAGATGGTTTCCTTGGAGCACGGGAATGTTATAGTACGAAAGGTGGATTAGGGTTATAAAGCTATGTGTTGTGATGTGCGAAGGCTTGACTTGTCTCCGTTGTTGGCTGGCTAGCCCATAACCTGCAAGTCATGCGTGGAGAGGTCCCGGTGAGACAAGTCCCCTTCTGTGAAACTAACGAGAAAGGCAAGCTTTGGGCATGCCCGGCCAATGAAGCCCATGAGCGGGTGGGGTCCTGCGAGGGTTCTTAGCATCAGTTTGTTTGTTTGAATGCCGGAATTCTGACGTGAGATATCAGAGTTTGCAGGAAATCCCGAGTTAAGAAACCCATGAGTGGGTGGGGCCTTGTCAAGAGTTCCGTGTAGCGGCTTGAATTTTATTTGGGGAAATAGGAAGTACCTGTATGTTTGTGGCTTGAATGCCGAAGTTGAAAATAGAAGTACCCCATTGATGATGCGTTATGATGTGTTAGATTCATATGCTTTAGGGTACCTTGGGTGATACCCAGTTTTGCATACATGCTGCATTGTAGGCCACTTTTACTATATGCTAAACGTTGAAATATGTTTGTTGTGTGAGACATCCAAACTTATTTAACCACTTTACATGTTTATGTATATTGCATACAAAGTGCTGACCTGCAGGGTGATGGAGTGCCCCGGGTTACGCTAGGGAAGGCCGGGAGGAGATGTGTTGGTTATATAGTTGAGGTCAGCCTTTATTGACCCATGTGACAAAGACTTTTTATAGGGCAAAGATCGCAAGCAGGAGTAAGCTCGTCGGCCTAAAAGGCCTAAGCCTCATGAAGTGAACCTTTATTTGCTTATGATTTGATGCTATGATATGATCCTTGAGATGTAATTTGGCTTGCATGCCGAGGTAGCCTGGGAGTGATTTTGCACATTGTGAGGATTGTTATTCAATTTTGGACACATGTTGTGTAAGGACTTAAGGATATTTTGATACTCCTGGTTTGGTGGATAACTTCTAGTTTTGTTTCTACATTTCTGCTGTTTTATTCTGAGTTTTGAGTTGGGTAGTTTTATATCATCTTTTAATGCTTATGCTGTGGTGTCTGTTAGTTGTGGGGCCCCGACCGGACCCACATTATACGTTTATTACAGGGGAGGTGTTATAACTAGTGCACTCTAAGGTGACACAATTGGACGTATATATCCATTCTCTAACAACTCTTTCAATTAAATCTTCAGTTCCGATATAGTGCACTCGGTACGGTGAGCGTAAAATAGGATTCGTACCAGGCACCCGCTCAACAAAGTCGATCTCTCGCTGAGGTTGAATCCCAGGGAGAGCATTAAAAAAATATTCGCCAACTCTGATACAACAGGAACATCACTCAAATTTGGCTTCATCTCTACTGCCTCTAACATCGTGAAAAATAATTTCGCACCCTTCCGAACCGCCTTGATTATTTGAAGAGAAGACATCAATATCTTGTTGGATCATCGCATACTCGCGAACTTAGTTTCGCATTCGATGTTTTTCCCTAGTATGACTTTCTTAGAGTTGCAATCAATACAGGCTCGCTGGTCTGATAGCAAGTCCATACCAAAGATCACATCAAACTCAGATTTCGATAACACTGATGCTTCCAAGCAAAAATCATGACTTATTATCCGCACCTTAACACAGTAGGCTCTTTCCGCGCACACTAAACAATTCTTAAGCAGTAACACATTCACTCTATCTGTCGATAGAATAGAAGACACTCTGATATGCACCACAAAGTCCTCGGACAGAAAGGAATGAGAGGCTCCTGTATCGAATAGTGCTCTCGCCAGGCAGTCCAAAATAAGGAAAAAGCCTAATTCACACAAGTTAAGCTATACATAAGGTAGCAAGTATAGAAATTAGTAACAACTATATATTAACTCAAACCTGTCACCACATCTCTTTGTTTATTGGTCTCCTGCTAGCCAAGATTATATACGTGGGGCTATGTTTGGGATGCAGTTGACTCAACTATCTTCCCTTTTTCAGCATACAATGCAACCACATTTTTCTCACCCTTTGGACGATTATGCCAACAGTCTCGAGCCATATGTCCCACCTTGCAACAAGTGTAACAAGTGAGAGGACCTCGCCCTATCGTCACTTCAGACTTGCGAGAAGAAGTTCGTCCCAAAGACCTAGACTTCATTTTCCACCTATTGCGGTTCTCAGATTTTGTGGAACACGACACCTTTAACTCTTGCTTCTTTACCGCCAAGTCATTCTTACGTTGCACGCGCTTCATATATTGTTCCAGTGAATGGGCAGTATTGGCAAATATCAGAAAACCCTACGTCATCAGACCATAGAGAAGCAACCTCAGATCATCCCGTAGTCCTTCATAAAATAGATTGGTCTTCCGTTCCTCGTCTGCAAATATAAAGCCTGCATACAGCCCTAACCTTATATACTCATGCAAGTAATCATCCATAGAACTCTCTCCTTGAGTAAATCTCTCGAACTGATTTTCCATTGCAATCCGCTGTGTAGATGGAAGATATCTCGCCCGAAATTCCCTCGGGAACTCCTCCATCGAGATCTCAATTAACGGTCTACCAACAAACTGGTGCTGCTCCAACTCATCCCACTATAGCCTTGCCTATCAATCTAACAAGAAGGTAGCTACAGTGACTTTCTGCCACTCCTCAATTTCCATAGCCATCATAGTTCTCTTTATTCTCGAGATCCAATATTCAGCTTGTGTTGGGGTTCCAGTACCCACAAACACAAGAGGGTTGAAACTCATCATGTGTTTCAATATCTTTTCCGCTGCTCTCCTTGCTGCCACTGGCTCCACATCCACTTATCTCACTACCACATGCTCAACTCTGCCAACCAGCTCCTGGGATACCCCAAGGGTAGGAGGTTGTACTTGCCCTCCTGGTTGCTCATTGAATAATGCGAACACAGCTTCAGCAACCAACTGTACCGTTTCTATAGAAGGAGGTGGTCTAGGAACCTTAGTTGGTCCATTACTCTCTGCCGGGAGCTGGAGTTTAGACTGCCCCACACATCTTCTAGTCGCCTATAATCGTGAAACACATAATTAAGCAACCAATAACATTGCAAAAAGCAATTATAGTAATACGCAGGTTCCTTAAACATGTATATTTTCATTCCTAAGTGGATATTCATGGGTTCTTTCATGTTATAACGGTAGTATACATACACATGCTCACCACCCCTTAAAAGGATTCGTCGACAAATTAGAATAAGAAATTTTGACACAATAGTCTGATAACAAATTATAACATCTCCATCTGTCACATAGAATATAACAGAAGGTCCGGTCGGGGCCCCATGCCATATTCTACGGATAGGCAGTGGAGTTACTCATTGAAACCATAACATTTACCCATCCTAACTCAAAGTACATTCTAGCAGGAGTATTTATTTTTTACTTAGATCCCAGAAACAAGGAATGTCCACTAACAACAATAGGAATGATATTTAAAATACACAAAATTTATTTTCCTTAAGGCCTTACAAATGTTCTCTTCATAAATATGTATTCCATACATCAGCACACAGACCGGCCACCCATAAAAATAGTAAACAATTTCCTTTAGGCCTTCAAGAGCCAACCTACGCAGCATAGGAGACTTCAGCCCGCTACTGTCCACTTGGCTCTCCAGCACCTGCAATTGAACGACCCACCAAGATGTGCCAAAACAAAGCAATGGTCAGCATTAACTGACCAAATTATAACAACCCAAGCCCTCACTTGGGGCGGCGGTGCTCCTTCCCTAAAAACATCAAACTCTTTTGGCAATAAAATGTGCAATTAAGCACCATTCACCACAGACACAGGTACTGACGGCCACATTCCTGGTGCACTCAGGGCACATTATTGGTGTACCGAATTTCCCAAGGTCCCACCACCATCCACAGCCCCAGACTTAATGTCCAAATTTGAGAATTCTAGTCTTTCCGTCCCGAATCCTTAGACTCCCATTATGCCAATGATGAAATCCAAGTACTTTAGGAAATCTAGTATAAGAACGACATAACGTAGGTACAGGTTAGCTCTTTCTCGTTGCTCAAATCTCCATGCCAATATAAAAAGCCAAAGCAATCAAGTCAAGAGATAGGATGCAGGTCAGCCTCTCCTTTCCCAAATATATATAACCGAGTTATGTCTAATATTGGCTCTTAAGGACACAACAGCTGGGCAATTCAGGCTCAACAACTTCAATTATCACCTACCTTGTCCCCAGGACCTAGTCTTGCAATCATCACAATAATGGCTCTCTACGCAACCGTAGCTGGGCACTACATGCTCAACACATCATCATTTAGCCCCAAGTATCCAAGAGATAGGACCACAACAAAAGCTCTCTGGGATCTATCACCGGCAAAAACACTACTGTCGTGCGGTAGGGGAAAGAAATCATTTCTTCACCAACTTTTTGGTGTTTTCCTAGTGATCACCTCCAGTACTTTCACTGCAGCATCCTGCATACCCCACGACACCTAAAATTACATGTTTATCCACGGAGTCTTCTACGACACACAAATAATCTTCACCCATCCAGTCTAACCTGCCTAGATGGGGTTCACATAACATGTCTATTGCCTACTTCGATTCTGTATTCTATAAGCAAGTTTTTTCGAGGATCATAAAAATCTACCAGTTGAAAAATAGCCTTTTTATTCACCCTTTGGTGAGGGGTTCCATGCAATTATGCAAATTAAGGACATCGCAATTCAAAGAGGAGAATCGTTACCCTTCTCGATCGCTTAGGAGCCATGATCTTGCAATTGATCTAGATGGAAATTATCATCACACTTTCCTCTCCGTAAATATGGCCTCGACTCACAACTTTAATCACAAGAACGCCTCCATAGCAAGACTGAATTAGCCTTGCGCTTCCTCTCCTAGCCTTCTCCTTTTTCTTCCTCAGGATCTAAGAGAGAGAGAGAGAGAGAGAAAGAGAGAAAATAAGAACTCTTTCTCAATTCAAGCTTTTATCATAACACTGCCATTACACAGTAACTAGGTGTAGTCGTATGGTAGTTCTGGTGGTGGCCACTTGGCCCAGTCATTGTCGTTCAGCCGCTCAAAGCCCTCCTCAATCTTCTCTAACATGTGGAAACTACCGCTAGTGGTACTGCTACTGCCGAGCAGTACCGTCCAAAACAAAAGTCTAATTTATTGGCTATCGATGTGCAATACTACTCTACCGTCGCACGGTACCTTCGAAAGACGATGGTCTTTTATTTCAGCTGGATACCGCCAACGCTAGTTCTTCCGCCTGACGGCTACATCCAGTGACCAACTACCTGTTATTTTACGGAAATTTGGGGCATTATAAATACGCTATCAACTAACCTTAAGTGAATCGATTAAGACCCCTCGACCAGTCGACCACTAATTTGTTTTAGGTGGGGAACCCCACTAATGTGTTTAACCCCAATCTGGAAGATCTATGGCGCTCTCTTTAGAGGCTCGCACATAACTCATTTTATCTTTGAGTGATCTTCTCATATTCAAAACCTCTCGGTAAATAAGAATACAGATCTAAAATCAAAATGAAATTCAAGTTCTATTTATGCTTTAAAGATTTCGATGTATTCACAATCTCTCGGTAAAACGAGATCATAAAATAAGAATTCGAAGACAATTAATCAACCATGAATCAAAAAGAAGAAAAATAGAGAGCTTGCTAATTTTAAAAAAGAAACAGTAAAATTTATTTTTTTACAAAGTCCATCATGAACAAGTGCTGAGGGAAAGTTTGCTACTCGTCATGATAGGGGAATTGTGCATGAAAATGGAAAGAAGAATGATTACTAAGTACAAAGTGCTTAAATTGAAAGTACTACACTAAAAATGGAAATACAAAAGTTATACTAACAACTAGAAATGAAAGAAATAACTAGAACTAACCAGAATTGTAAGAATTCATCCCCAATATCTCCCTCCTTAGCTGAAAAACTTTGCTACTAATTATAGAAATTTCAGTTGTGGAGTCACGCCCCTTGTCACGCCCGTGGCCAGGGCTTGTCTAATACGAAACTGCTGCTATAAAAAACCCTGAGAACCACTTGGATAGAAATAGTCAGGAGTCATTATCCAGTGGGTAACTCCCCGAGATCATGCTTGTGACCTAGGCGTGTGTTGACTGAGTCTAGAAAATGACAGGAAATGTCGTAATCTGGAGTTAATCTATTGGTTTGGAAAGGTGTAACGCCTTCTGGTAACACCCGTGACCAGAGCATGTTTTCTAAAATGTCATGTCGGCGCGAATGGCTGAATGAAATCCTTGCCATGCCCCTTGGACTGCTTGACATGCCCTCTATTCACGCTTGTGATAAGGGCGTATAAATTTAATTTAATGTGGCGTCTTGTATGGTGCACTGGAGAATAATCATGGTGTGGGGGATTAGTCACGCCCCTAGTCACTCCCGTGACCAGGGCGTGTAACTTTCAACTGTTGTAAAACCTTCCAAAAAGTGCCCAAATTCCTCCATGAAAGTATCTAGCGTCTACCTAAATCACCTAGTGGGGGTGAATAGGTGATGTTTGTGTCTTTTTGCGGAATAAAAATTATCTAAAGAAAAAGCACACAAACAGAGAGATTTTATAGTGGTTCCCCGAGTTAGGTACGTCCACTGTCCCGCCTCGCCTATCTCCTACGAAAGGAAGATTCGGCTACTTCACCAAACTCATATTTCATCAAATCTTAAACCTCAGAGTCACAACTCCTACACCTCGGAGATGAAGCTCCTACCACTCGAAGAATAAACTCTCCTACAACTTGATCCACAAATCGGATCTACAAACTCGATCGACAACTGGATCTACTCTCTCGATCCACAAAGGATCTACAGAACTCGGAGAAAAATCTCCTACAATATTCAAAATATAGTTACAACAAAAACACACGATTCCAATCTTGATCCGACATTCTTTGAAGGTTGGAAGTTGAATCTTAGAGAACTCAGAACCTTGAAATCTTTGGATCTTGAACCTTTATCTTCGACCAACAAGGACTGGAGAAAACTAGATCTTGAACAAAGACGAGATCCAGTCAACGATGTTGTCGGAGAAAAAGACGGTTGCACGAAGTTGCGGCCGATCAGAAGAAGTTTGCAAAAACAAAGGTCGGCCGACGGGTTTTTCCTTTTTGGGATGTTTGAAATTGGATTTGAGAAATTAGGTTTTTGGATTTCTTCTTCATTTCAAAATTACTCTAGGTATTTATAGAGAGATTCGAAATGAAATGACTATAAAAGATTTCCAAAATTGAAACCTAGAAAAGTACTGTACATGGCCGTCGGTTTTGAACCAGGAAAAAATCGGAAAAAATTTACAAGAAAAATTCGGCGATAATTGTCGAGTATCAGGTATGATACTCGCCAAATTAGAGTAATGTAATATATAGAACATTGCCTATGACATACTCGGCGTGTATCGCTTGGGATACTCGTCGAATTTTGCGTGTATCACAAGTGATACTCGACGAATTCGATGAATATCAGCTGTGATACTCGTCGAATTTTCCTTTGTCAAATACTTGAATCCCAGAAAACTTATCCTAAATATATACGATGAATTCGGTGGGTATCGGGAAGCATACACGACTAATTCTGCGAGTATCAAGGGGATACTTGACGAATTCAACGTGTTTTACACTAGAATCACTACAACATTTTTGGTCTTTAGCAATATTTGAAAACTGTTGCCTAAAACCGCAAAACGTTGCCAAAACAATGAAAACTGTTGCCATAGGGGTGTATGCCTATGCCCGCGTTACCAAAGACCTAAGGCAACAGTTTTCATATGTTTAGGCAACATTACTTGAAACTGTTGCCTATTTCCGTAGTAAAGGCGACAGTTTTTACATAGACCTATTGCAACATTTTTAAAATGTTTAGAGGTACATTTAATAAATGTTGCCAAAAATATTTAATTAATAAAAAAAATATAAATTTTAAAAAAACATGAAAATAAATTAAAACTTCAAAACAAACATGTTATATCATGAGACATTTTTTATAACGCATAAATATTTAACAATTTAATAAGACAAATAATTTCATTTAGAATATTAAAGTTTCACATGTTTTAACATCAAATTAATAACTCATCATTAACATCACAATGTATCAAAGTACATCAAAATATTTAAATATTACAGTACACAAACAAAATTATCTAAATCAGCTTAAACATCAAAAGTTCTTCATGATATGGGGTCATCGATCATATTGCAACTCCTCATTTGTCTTCCCGACATCAAGAACTTTCTGCACAAAGTAAAAACACTCAATTCTTCTGAAAACTTGATGCTAAGTTATTTCTTATAGGAATTCAGTCAAACAGATGGAGGGTCACATAAAAATTCAGGTTTCTTATACCTAATTGATGTGATGAGAACACCTCATATAATAGTGATTCAAAATACTTGAATGGTGATACATCCACATACTGAAATGATTAATTATCTAATGGAAATAAACCTAAACACAACATTTACTTAGTAAAGAGACTTGATTACCTAGAGAGGCGAAGAAGCGCAGGAATAGAAGCGATGCAGAGAAGAGACACGTGATGCCCTAGTTATCATTGGAAAAAAGCTGAAGCACGAGGACGGAAGCGGCGTAGAGAAGAGGCACGCGATGCCCTAGTTGTGTCATTGGAAAAAAAAACTGAAAACTGTAGGAGCGTGAAAATGATTTGAGTATAACATAGCAAGAAAAATGATTAAGTCATTTCCATATGTAGGACCGTTCATTAAAATACTGCAGAACATAAATGAGGTGCATTCTCAAAGCGAGGTGCATTCAAAAAAGCTCAAACAATTTTATGCATAAAAAAATTCAAACAATCGTTGCATCCCTGTACCACTACAGAGTATATGAATGCAAACGTCGCCTCTATGGAGAAGAAATGAAGGATTTATGTGTTTGATCAATGAGAATCCAATATATAAGAGGTCAATAAATTACATTAAAACAATTTTCACGTCATTTCATAGCAAATATGTAAGCTATTTTCATCTCAGAGTCACAGTCAGTAATTCAGAAGTAATGTTTATGATTTTGTAATAATGCAGATGGCTTTCTAATGATTCGGTGGATAATCCGTATAAATAGAGAGATCACAAAGTTTTGCAACAAATCTAAATCACAATATAATCAGAACATGCATATGTATAAAGAAATTCCAAATCCATGCTCTATATATTTGCAACAAATTTAAATCACAACATAATCAGAACATGCATATGTATACATAAATTCCAAATCCATGCTCTATATAAAACGACATATGTATGCAGAAATTACTGAAAATCATTGGAAAATCCCATATCTGGGGATCTCTGAATGGTGAGTAAAAGTGTTCAACACCATTTTTTGCAAAATAGATCTGATATGAGAGAAAAAAGATAGGAAGGAATATGAAAATCAATTCATGGCCGGTGGCGTTGGAGATGAGAATTTCATGGCCGTGTGATGCGGAGGCGACAGGCTCGCCGGCCACCAGCATCCCGGGGTTCGTCGGCGTGCTCGCCGACGAACCCCGAGAGGCCGGTGGCCGGCGTGCTTGCCGTCGCCGGCGCCGCCGCTGAATTTTGGTTTCTTCGCATGGGATCTTGTGCGAATGTATTCACCCGGAATACCAAGGATGACTGCCCAAGGCAGTTCGCCAAACCTGTTTGTCAGGCCGCGGCGGACACTGCGGTCTGTGCGGTCTACCTAGTCAGACAGCCCAAATCCACTTATTCCAAAATATGAATTTATACAACTTCAAAACAGGAATTTATAACTTCAGATTTATACAACTCCAGATCCAAAATAGGAATAGATGCAGCATGGGTTAAGAATGAATAGAGATGAACAGTTAACAACTAATATGTCATTTAACATTACCAATGAGCAGTAATGTAGTTCCCATATCTTGAAATTATGTGTTAAATCTTGAAATGAACAAGGCTATAACATGGAGCACTCGGTGCTTGAACAGTAAACGGAAAATAAAAAAAATGCACTTTACACTATCACCTAGAGCCGCACTCCTCCAAGTAAACATTCGCTGGAAACATCACATGCCCATGCCATTCTTAACAAGAACAAGTCTAAAACCGTAGGGAAGCTCGGTGGTTGAACATCAAAACAACATTTGTATATAAATCATTTGTATATATATAACAACAGAACAACAAAAAATCTGATCCAAATTCATAAAAAAAGGAACGGCGACATCTATTAAATCATTTGATCTGGGCATGATTTAAAGCTACAACAAAACTGATGAATAGAACAAAGCTACAAGCTTTACTCGTTCTGGGTATTATTCAAAGCCAAAAAAAAGAAACACAACTCTAAAATTCATTCCAGCCACAACTTTAGCAAACAAGGGATTTTGAACAAGAAATTTTGCACAAATTTTGGAATAACTAAATCCTTACCGAGCTAGTTCAGAATTTAAGCAAACCAAGAACACAACCTAGAATTTCTTTGGCAAGGGCGATGGGCACACTTGCCTTGATTTTTGAAGATTTACGGCCAGTAATACTCTTCCCAAACCGATCGGCCGCAAACAACAATTCCTAAGAAAACTGGAAAAAAAGACTGGGCGATCAAAGCAAGGAACCCGCAGCTCTCTACTCCGGAAAAAGAATGGTGAACTCTCAAAACGTTTACCTCGGAAGGAAGGTCTTGCGTAGAGTAGCTCGAATCCGGCCTCAAACAGCAATTTCGAACTCAACTGGGCAAGGAAACCGGCGATCGATGCTCTTCCTGGTGTTCGCCCCTTCGCTCATTCCGCAAGAACTGGTCCGCCAGGTTTGGGGAAAAGAAACACCTAAACCTAATGACAAGCCTTATATATACCTACTTAACTAACAGCCACTATATGCATAGATTAACATTTATATGCATACTAATAATAATAGCACACTAATATGCATACACTAACATAACCAGCCCACTATTATCAATACTAATATATATATATATCAATACTAATATATATATATCAATACTCATATATGTAAACCCACACTAACAGCACATATATAATTTTATACAGTTTCGCACACACGTATATGTATTTATACACCGGCACGCCTAAATCACTCACCAAACAAAAATGCGTAAATATATATAGGCTTAAATAAAATGACTACCCGCTAACAAGCAACCGTCGAAACGACGCGAAAATAAATGATCTCGGATTTCAACCAAACTCGCACCGTAGCTAAACACTCATGCTACGAAAACAACGGCGAAGTCGAAAATAACCTCCGACGATCAACACTCGGGCTAACATCTCCCGAAGTCAAAGCACAAGCATTCCCTGAGAGGCTCAACCGAGTCTCCAAAACCGACTCCGGCTCGCTGGGGAACCTTGCAAACAGGCTACAACCACTAAGAACACCTAACGAGGTACTCTAACAACCACTAAGAACACCTAACCGGTAGGTATATTGAAAACTAACAACGTCCCTTTTAAAACGTCGCAATAAATGTGGAGTAACGATTTTTAACAAACTTTAAAAATCTAACACGGTCGAAATATAGAAATTTGTCGTTATATTGAAAACTAACAACGACACTTTTAAAATATTGCAAATAAATTTTTAAGAAGACAACATATCATAATTGTTGCGTAAAGTGAATCCTCCAGGGCAACATTTCGAAAATGTTCCCTATAAGAGATTAGAGAACAGTTTTGGAATGTTGCACAGAAAGTGTTGCTTAAAGATGTAAACCTATTGCAACACTTATAAACTGTTCTCTAACAAAGTTTAGGCAACATTTTTATAACTGTTGTCAAGTCAGGTGTTGCTAAAGACCAAAATGTTGTAGTGAATACTAAGACACTTAATTACCTCAGACATAGTCTGTATCGGCGCCAAGCCTACTCACACACTATTCGATATGGGTACCTTACACTCGTTCGTATCAGAAGCCTTCATGGAAGGACTGGAAGGCATGGAGAGATTTATAAGCTTGGTGATGATGGTGCGATTACCCGACGGATCAGTGCTGTTCACCACTGCTCATTGTAAAATGGAGGAAGAAATCGGCGGAAAAGCGTTTGAAGCACCAGCGACGATCCTAAGGATTCAAGACTTCGAACTGATCCTAGGCATGACATGGTTACATTGGAACCATGCCCAGATCAATTTCCTGTCAAAGAGGATCACTTTGAGGCACGGGGACTCCTATGTCGTCATCGAAGCTATTAGACTTACCTCCCCTCTCTTGTTATCGTCCGTACAGGCCGTCAAGGCCCATCTGCGGGGAGACGAGGTCTATAAAGTGTTGTTCGAGATGGTCGAGGCCAAGGATTCCATCCCTAGTATCCCGATTGTAGGGGATTTTGTTGATGTGTTTCCAGAGAAACTGTCAGGACTACCCCCGCATCGGGAGAAGGACTTCTAGATACAGCTCGTGTCAGGGGCTAAGCCGGCATCTAGAGCTCCTTACCGGATGGCCCCGAAGGATTTGGTGGAGTTTTGAAGCCAACTGCAGGAGCTAATGGAAGCCGGATTTGTCTGGCTAAGCTCTTCACCATGGGGAGCTCCGGTGCTGTTCGTCAAGAAAAAGGATGGGATGCCCCGATTATGTATCGACTACATGGCTCTGAATAGGCTGACGGTTCGGAACACGCATCCTTTGCCGAGGATTGACAAGCATTTGACTAGTTGGAGAGAGCCCACTTGTTCTCAAGGTTGGACATGAGGTTAGGTTACTGTCAACTGCACATTCAGGAGGAGGATATGCCGAAGACAGCCTTCAGCAGTATATACGGGCTGTATGAGTTTACCGTAATGCCCTTCCGGCTCACTAATGCGCTATCGGCTTTCATGAGCTTGGTGAACCGGGTGTTCGAGATGTACCTTGACCGGTTTGTCATAGTATTCATAGATGACATCCTCATCTATTCAAGGATGAAGGGGGAACATACACAATATTTGGCCTTGACTCTGGAGAAGCTCATGGAGCACCAGTTATATGCCAAGTTCAGCAAGTGTCAGTTTTGGCTGACAGAGGAGGCCTTTCAGGCCATATTATTAGTGGACCCAAAAAAGATTTAGGCAGTGCGAGACTGGTCTTAGTTAAAGACGACCATAAATGTTCGAAGATTTTTGTGATTGGCCGGATACTACCGGAAGTTTGTGCAGGGATTTTCTCATATTGCCCTCCCACTCACTTCTTTGGCAAATAAGGACGCTCCATTCATTTGGACGCCGAGGTGTGAGACGGCCTTCCAGGAGTTAAAGGGCTGGCTTACGTTGGTTCATATCCTCTCCCTTCTATCTGGGAAGGAGGGCTTCCAGATGTATGTTGATGTGTCTTTTTAGAGGATGGGTGTTTTACTAATTCTGCATGGTCATGTGATAGCATACGCCTTACGGCAGCTGAAGAATCATGAGGAGAACTACCCTGTTCATGACTTATAGATGGGAGCAATAGTGTTCGCTCTGAAGATTTGGCGGCATTACCTCTATGGTGTGCACTGCGACATATTTTCGGATCACAAGAATCTGAAATATGTTGATACGCAGAAGGAGTTGAACGTTTGCCAGAGATGATGGGTTGAGTTCCTATCTGATTCTGAGTACACAATACACTATCAACCAGGGAAGGAGAACATGGTAGCGGGCGCGCTGAGCTGGAAGTCTACTACCTCAGGAGCAGGATCTCAACTGATGGCCATGGAGTTGGTACAGATGTTAGAGATGATGCACATATCTTTGGTGTCCGAGGATCAACAAGAGTTATATCGAGAGTACCTATCATTGATGGTTACCACCGACGACATTCGGGATCTTATCATAGTTGAGCAGAGAAGGGATGACAAGCTGGAGCCAGTATTTAGGACCTTGGAGGCAAGCATGATTGGGGAATATAAAGAGAGAGATAGGATACTATGCTTCAAAGGCTGAGTGTACATATGGCTGGGTGCAGAATTCGGGATGACATCATGAATGAGGCTCACTATAGCAGGTATTCGGCACACCGAGGCATCACCAAAATGATGGCTGACCTGAAGAGGACAATGTATTGGTCGGACATGAAGAGGGATATCACCTACTTTGTGACCACTACAAGGCTTGTTAGTTGGGGAAATCGGAGTGTAGGAACCTGGCCGGATTATTATAGCCACTTCCAGTGCCGGAGTGGAAGTTCGACGACATCCCCATGGACTTCATATATGGTATTCCTCGGTCACATACGGGGAATGACTCAATATGGGTGATCGTCGACCGATTGACAAAGGTGGACAGGTTTTACCGATCAAGAAGGACGCTCCGGTGGGTGACTTGGTACGGAAGTTTGTGGAGTTGTTCATTCGATATCATGGAGTGCGAGAATGATAGTGTCCGATCTTGATGAATGATTTTTATCTAAGGAGTGGAGGTCGGTCAAGGATTATTTGGGGACCCGGTTGACATTATGTACCGTCTTCCACCCTCTAACAGATGGACAGATGGAGCTCACCAATCGAACCCTGGATGATTTATTGCGTCTTTGCATACTGGACCGCGGAGAGCCATGCGAGAGGGGTGGGGGATGATAGGACTTAGTCTTTTAGACTAACAGTTTTCGGACCAAATCATTTTAGGGGATTGTGGAGCCCAGCTTGGAGGTGCAGCCCCGAAGGTCGGCACGCTGGGAGACGGGACATTCTATTACTAGAGTTAAGACAGCTGAGATAGTGAGTCCCGTTCGCTAGTAGTTGTTATAGATTTACTTCCGCGATGAGTGACTCGTAGTGAGGACTTGATGTATCGTGCATGAGGCCGATTTCTAGTACTTTTATGATTGTTGCTGTGGACTCTCCCTTCGTGGATAATTATTACTATATACATGATTATTGTGGACATGTGTTAGAGTTCTAATTTCATGTACTCTCATACTTTTGCTACTTTTGCTAGTATTCTAATTGTGGTTTTCATTTCTTACTTCATGTCTTTGGTCTTCCTTGCTCCTTCTCTCGTACTTCGGATAGAAGTACACCCCAATAGAGAGATTAAACATGAGTCAAAACATTGGCCTACACAATGAAGGATTACATTGTATAGTCCCGTGTTTAGTGATCCACTATAACCTGACATTGGTGTGTACTTGGCATTGTAAACCTGCAAGTACATAACTAAAAAACAATATCAAATACATATTCAATTCATCTTAGCTTGACTGGACCCTTCTTCAAATCAAGGTTATTGTGAATACAATACCCAACAATCTTCTATATTTGAAGAAGCCAAAATCCTACAAGCTAAGGTGAATTTGAAAGTCTTTTTGTAAGGTTAACAAAACACCTAGAGGGGGGGGGGGGGTAAATAGGTTTTTGTCTTTATTTTAACTTTTTAAATTGGTTATCATATTTATGTGCCTGTAATTAGTTTAGTTATCAGCTTTCAAGAACATTAATAGATGACACAGTAATTTTATAGTGGTTCCCCAATCTTGGGTGCATCCACTGTCCTTCTGCGCCTATCTAACAGTATGTTAGATTCGGCTCTCCCTTCAGAACTCAGCTACTTAATTGCTTACAACACAGATCCCGTAGGACCAAATAGGTCATACAGACCTAACACTTTAGCACTAAGCCAATCCACAGGTCACAAAGACCTTTTACAAGACACTAAGCCAAACATAGGCCACAAAGACCTTAGCATTTATAATATAGGCTTACAACTCCAGACTCACAAAGAATCTAAACAAAAAAATAAGAAAGGTTGTATGATTAGACACCAGATTAAGAACTCTGTGCCTTCCTCTTCCTTGACTGAGCAGATATTAGTCCAACCAAATTATGGTGAAGACAATGAAGTAGGCAGTAGATTCTTTCTTCAACCACCATTCTTTTTCTTTGCAGAACTTGTAGATCTGCTACCACATAATTGATTCTAATCCTGCTGTAGCAGATGGTAATTTTTTCAACTATCTCCTTCCCAGCAAGGTTCTCTGTGCAGGACCACTTCTTCAGGCTCGACCAAAATCGCGAGGAAGAAGATGAAGTTTGGCCTCCCTTTTTAGTTTTTAGAAAACCTAGACAAGGAATCGATTGCTGTGTTGTTGCTCTGACCGATTTGCTTCCTTTTATACTCTGAAGGCCAATTAAGCAGTGGGTCCCACAACCAGGATTGATTTTTGAGATTAAGCCATTCAACGCATGCTTTCCATTTAGTCTTGATTTAACGGCTCCTTGTTGTGTGTGGCCCCAACACTTTATGATGGAAATATTCCTTGGAAAGTGCAGAAGATGATAATTGATTGCCGCCAATGTCTCGGGCAGCAATTCTACACCATTTGAATTTTGGTTGATAATTTGACTTTGCTGACGTCAGCATGACTCATCATCTCTGGACTTAGACAAAATTCAATCATCATAACAAAAGGCATTGAGTGAGTAAGTATCACTCAACGGCAGAATACTAAGACAAAATTCTAAGTATTAAGCTCGACAAAAGCTGAGCTCCATTCAATGAACGTGGAGCTCAGCTCGACGAAAGTATATGTTAAGTTCGACAAACTATGGACTTAGTTTGACGGAAGGCTGAACTGAGTTCGATGAAATCCTTGCTAAACTGAGTAATTTGACTCAGTTTGACGAACGCTAAGCTCAATTCAACGAAGCTGAGCTCGATGAAAGTCAAGCAGTCCATGCTTTTGGACATAGCCAAATTTCTACTTCAAGGCGTTGAGAGCTTTGAGAGCGGTGAGTGAGCTGGCCTCACTCAACGTTATTTTCCTTAGCAAATATTTCTGCATCTTGGCATTGAGAGAGTAAGCTCCACTCAACGCCAAACTATTTAACAGAATTTTTCTATTATCTAGCGTTGAGTGAGTAAGCTACACTGAACGATTGTGGACTTAGTGAAAATTTTTCCCAACTTTTCTGTGGAGTTGACTAACACATCAACACTCAACGCTAAAGCTGTATGGCATTGAGTGAGTAGACCACACTCAACGCATGTGGACTTAGCCACATTTTTAGCCAATTTCTCTAGGCTTAGTCTGACCTAGCCTGACTCACAGCCTTTTTGCTGGATGGCATTGAGTGAGTAGACTATACTTAACGCCTGTGGACTTAGCCACATTTTTGGCTATCTTCCAGTTAGGCTGAGACAGAATCAACGCAATATATTATATGGCATTGAGTTAGTAGACTACACTCAATGCTTTTGTACTGAGCCAAATTTTTGGCTATTTGCTAGTTAGGCTAAGATAGACTCAATACTATATGTTATATGGCGTTGCGTGAGCTATCCTCACTCAACGCCTGTGGACTTAGGCAAATTTCTACAAAGCAAAATAGAATCCATACCTTTGGCTTTGACTGAGCTTGCCCCACTCATTGCTGGTGGACTTAGTTGATTTTTGCTATGTCCAGCAACCACTTATTGTGTCTACATATCCAATCAATGTGATATGGACAACCTGCACTCAAAACCTAAAATGCACATCAAATACAATTGATGTGTGTGTCATTGACCAGTTTGACTTCTCACAAATCAGGGACTTTGGAAACAATGGACCTAATAATCTCCCCTTATTTGAAGAAGTCAAAACCCTTATAAACCTTTATAAAAAAATGGTTTCTTACCTTTGTTTTCTTTCCTTGGTCAATGATACACACAACCTATATAGTAAAATAACTATTGAAATTCTAATAAACTATAAGTAAATTTACCTCATTTCCAGTATGGTGAGAATCACTTACTCCTTCTGTTTTGCACTAAGGTTTACTTGAGTGCCACATGTCTTTCTTTCCCCTTTTCCATCTCTCCCACTTACTATGACTCCCCCTTTCTAGGACCTTATCTCTTCTCTCCCCCTTTTTGACTTTGGCAGAATAGGCAGATGGGGGTTGGCCATTCCATTGGCTTACCTTCTCTTTTCTCTCCAAAGTTACTTACTCCCCCGCAGTAGAAGCATTAGTGAACATATACTACATGGGAGTCTGTATGTCCAGCAAGAGGAACAATACCTACACCAAAAAATGCAAAAGGGAGTGCATGAAGCTATGCCAAGTTCAGCATACCTAATTAAAATTTGAGGGTGTTGAACTTTGCTTCATCTAATGGCTTAGTGAAGATATCATCCACTTGCTTGTTTGTGGGGACAAACTCAAGACTGATGTCTTCCTTCTCCACATGCTCCCTAATAAAATGATATCTTATTTCTATATGCTTAGTCCTGCTATGTAAGACAAGATTCCTAACAATAGAAATAACACTTGTAGAATCATAATAGAGAGGAGTTCGACTTACCTAAAGGTTGTAATCCTTGAGCTGATGTTGGATCCACAACAGCTGAGCACAGCGGCTGCCTGTTGATATATATTCTTGAAAGGAGGGGTTAGATCTGACTTACTCTAACGGGGGGGGGGGGGTGAATAGAGTATTAAAAATTTTGGCTATTTTAATCTTTTATATCAGAGTGAAAGTAGGTGATACCAATAATATGTAAAGAAAAGAAAAACAGGCTAAGATATTCTATCTATCACAACCATATCAAGAACAAACAGAAAATGAGCATAACAAGACAACACAAGAATTTTATAGTGGTTCCCCAACTAGGTACATCCACTCTTCTACCACCCTAGTAGGAATCCACTAGCAGGTTTTGATCAGGTTTCTACCACCACAATATCTATTTGATGGGAGATATCACAACCCTTTAGTCTTTTGATCAGGTGCCTAAAAACCAACCCAAGTCTTTTGATCAGGAGACTTGTCAACCAAGTGGTTAACTTTTGAAGGGAGTGAAAACCCTTTTATAGGAGGTGAATGGAGGTGATGGTGTCTTCTCTTTCACTAATCAACAGAGAAGACTAGTGGATCTTTGATGTTGACAAAGCTCCCCCTGAAATATTGAATGGTTCAGAAAGACTGGAGCTTTGCTTTAGGGTGTAGGTCTTCAGCCTTTTTCTATCAAGTTCAGGAATCCAGTAGACTGATGTTGAATGGATGTCTATGAAGATTCCAGGCTCTAAAGATGAAGAAGACTCCTAATTTGTGATGAATGTTCTTCTTCAAATTTCAGGATTGACAAGGAATAGAACAGAAATGTTTTCAGCACACAGAAGAAAGTTCTGAATGATCAGGATCAGTTTTAGTGCTCTGGACTTTCTTCTTTGTGATGCTCTGTGAGTATGTTGTTCACTGTTATTCTCTATATCTCATGTATCTTGTGGCTGATCAATCAATAACTTTTTAGACTGAAAGGAGAAAACTCTTTTATATTCTGCAATCAATTTTTGTCCTTTGAATTTTGAATTCAGGCATTAATTGTGACTAATTATGGAGAATACAAATGGCAGGAATTTCTGTCATAAATGAGTTTCCCCAACTATCCCTAATAAAATAAGCAAGTAATTGCCCTGGTGAATACCATAATAAATACTGCCAATAACAGGTATATTCAAAGGAATATGAGCATTGATTACTCAGGAATATTACTGCTAATTAATATAAAAAGTAGGGGATAGAAGGAAGAAAAACTTCTCATTCTGGAGCGGGACAGAAAAAGTCGAACTTAGAACGGAATTCATCGACCTGAGATCAAAGATCGTCGACCAGAGAATTCCAGTTCATTGACCTGAGCTCTGCGAACTGTGTACTGAGAATGACTTGCCAAATATGCACTCTGAGTTCGTCGAGCTGAGAATCTGTAACTGATCTTTGACCTGATCTCGAATATCATCAAGCTTAGCTTAGAGAAATAACTCTGAGTTAATCGATCTGAGATCGACGATCATCGAGCTGAGTTCGAAGAACTTCGAACTGAACAATCTGTTCTCTAAAATCTTTTAAGTCTGAGTCTTTTAAGGTCCTCTACTGGCTAGTTCAAGAAGGTTGAACTTAATGACTTATCCTATACTCTAGGACTACTAGACTTGACCCTGGCTATATAAGGTGGGTCAGACTCAGCCTAAATTAGTGAACCTAGCCAAAATCCAACTAGGGATCCAACAATCTCCCCCTATTTGGGTGAGGTCACTATGTACAAAACATAAGAAAAGAAAATACGAACATTCAACATTAAAGTGAATATCTAACATAGTGAAAAACAATTCAGCAGATAAAGAGAATATTCACAGAGATTAAAATTGTTTTAGAGCTTGTCTGGAGGAGGGGCAGAAGAAGATTTAGTGAACACAATGGTTCTAAGAGGATCTTCTGCTTCTTGATTAGACATCTTCAGGTCTTGATCTCCCAGAAGTGTTATAGTAGAAGCTCTAGGCACAATAGCTTCTGGGTGAAACTGCATATAAGCATTAAGATCAAAGAATTTTTTATCTACCTCAAACTTTTCAAAATCTTTTTGTTTGTAAGTAGACATAGTTGTAAACTGTGATGGATCAGTTCCTTCTGTCTTTGCTTTGTTTATCTAGGATAAGCCTATCAGCTCATGGAATCTAGCCATCCTAAAATTTGTATCAAGCTCTGGTTCATATCTTAGAGATGAAGGTCACTCTGTATTAGTTGAAACATCCTGAGTAGTCCTTTATGGCTTCCTGAAAATAGTAGATTGTTGCTGAAAATTTGTTGAAGGATAATTCTTTACAGATTATTCAGCATGATAAAACTTGGTGGGTTTGCATTCACTGTATTTTTTGGCAGGAATGGAAGATTGTCTTTGAGCTGGCCTAAAAGACTGTCTTGAGTGAGAAGGAGAAAGTTTAGAAGATTGTCTTGAAGAATGATAAGGAGCTAGCTTAGGAGGTTGAGAAGCACTGGAAGCAGGCCTTGCAAGATTCCCTAAAGCTCCTACAGCAGTAGCAGGAGGAGGAGGAGAAGGAGGAGGAGGAGGTGGATCTTTCCTGAATCTCTTCACTGGAGAAGATCCAGACCTCTTCTTCTTCTTCTGTGCTTTTTCCTTGTTCCTTGACAGCTTCATCCAATGAGGAGTTGTTAGAGTAAGAGGAATATTGTGTAAGATATAGTATGGAACATCATTGCTTGGATTGGGCTTGAGAACAGCCTTTCCTGGAGCCTTCCTCTTCTTTTATTTAGATCTTTTGGAATTGTTAGAGTCAGAATCATCAGAATCATCAACTGTCATCTTTAGAAGAACTTTGAGGTTTATCATACAAATCATCTATTGAAGTGGTAGCGAACTTCAATATGCTTTGTTCTGCTGTGCGACACCGGATTGTTCGAAATTACGATTGCGCTCGAGGAGTCGCAATATATCGGAACTTCGCTGAACTGCAAGTCATAATCTTTGAGCTGATTTCTGATCCATAGAAGTTGTGCGCAATAGCTGCCTGCTGAGATGTACTCATATTCAGCTGTGGAGGTGGCGACACAATTCTGCTTCTTACTGTTCCATGAGATAAGCCTTCATCCGAGGAATTGACATGTCCCGGAAGTGCTTTTCCTATCATCCCTGCTTCCTGCAAAGTCAGCATCTGAAAAGCCTATTAGCTCGACATCATTATTTCTCGGGTACCACAAGCCAAGATTAGGGGTACCTTTAAGGTATCTAAGAATTCGCTTTGCAGCGACATAGTGAGATTCCTTAGTGTTCACCTGATATCTGGCACAAACACATGTGGAGAACATGATATCCGGTCTACTTGCAGTAAGGTAGAGTAGGGATCCAATGATGCTTCTGTATTTGGTTTCATCAAAAGGTTTCCCTTTCTCATCCTTATCTAGAGACATAGTAGATCCCATTTGAGTCCTCATCAAGGTTGCATTCTCCATTCCAAATTTCTTGAGGAGTTCATTTGTGAACTTCATCTGAGAAATGAAAATTCCATCCTCAGACTGTTTCACTTGAAGTCCCAAGAAATACTTTAGCTCTCACATACTGCTCATTTCAAACTTTCCTTGTATAAGTTTTGAAAACTTTTTGCAAAGATTATTATCCGTTGAGCCGAATATAATGTCATCAACATAGATTTGCACCAGCAAGATCTTGCCTTTGACTTCCCTAAGAAACAATGTCTTATCTATTTTTCCTCTAGAGAACTTGTTCTCAAGAAGAAAACTAGACAGAGTCTTATACCAAGCTCGAGGAGCTTGTTTTTAGCCATATAAAGCCTTATTAAGAAAATATACATAATTGGGATAAGTTGGATTAACAAAACCTGGGGGGTTGTGCGACGTATACTTCCTATTGCAGGTTACCATTTAAGAATGATGATTTCACGTCCATCTGATAGACAGTGAATCCTTTGTGCGAAGCATACGCCAGGAACAATCTTATCGCCTCGAGTCTTGCCACTGGTGCAAAGGTCTGGTCTAAGTCAATCCCCTCCTCCTGTTTGTAACCTTGAGCCACCAGCCTGGCCTTGTTCTTTATGATGACACCATGTTCATCCAGTTTGTTTCTGAAGATCCACTTGGTGGCGATCACGTTCTGCCCCTTTAGTCTGGGAACCAGCGTCCAGACGTTGCATCTTTCAAATTGATGTAGTTCATCTTGCATGGCCAATATCCAAGATGCATCATTGTTTGCATCGTCGAACTTCTTTGGTCAACCTGCGATAGGAAGCTAAGATGCAAAATCTCGTTAATAGTACCTCTTTGAGTTCTGACACCGTCACTAGGATCTCGGATGATCCCATCTCTAGGATGATCCCACACATGTCAGAGCTCTAGGAGTCTGGCATCAGGAGCTCTGACATCTTCTTGAGCTTCCCAAAGAGCTCTGACATCTTGCATGGCCAATATCTGAGGATCATAGCTCAGAGTCTTCCTCCTCATCCTTTTTCCCCGCACGGGATGAAGCCGCACCCTTGCCCTTCTTGGAGTGAATGGCTTTTAGGGCCACAGTCTTTTCCTTGGCTGCGGCCTTCTCTGCTTCTTCTTCAGCTTTCCCCGTGTTCAACTGGAGCTCATAGGACATGAGCTTCCCAAAGAGTATCTGAGGATCAGTTTCAGCTAATCTGCCAAACTCTCGGATGGCGTAGATCTTCGTGTCCCATTCCTTAGTAAGGGACCTAAGGAATTTATCAATAAGTTCACCATTAGTGAACACCATTCCGTATCCCTTGAGAGCATTGACGATCTTGAGGAAGTTCTCGAAGGTAACTCCGATCTCTTCCTTGGGCCCCTGCCTGAAGGCCTCATATTTCTGATTCCGGAGGGATCTCCGATCATCCCTCACTTCATCTGTGCCCTCCATCAGGATAATCAAGCTGTGCCAGATATCCTTAGCTGTCTTGTAGTTGCAGAAGTTCTGCATCATGGAGTCAACGACTGCGCTGATCAGTATGTTCTGTGCCTTCTTGTCAAGTCCGACCAGCACCATCTCGTCCTTGTCCATTTCAGAAAGCTTCTTTGGCACCTTTTTGGTACGATCAATGGTGGAAGCCTTAGTGGGAATATAAGTCCCTCCTCCACGACCATGAAGAGTCGAGGGTCGACTGCTTCCATGTAAAATCTAATCATTTCCTTCCAGATAGGAAAGTTTTGCATGGTGCACACTGGGATCTTGCCTGAGTACTTGAGACCGTCCATAGTAGATATTTGCCTTCTTCTTGACACTAGTGGCAGGAACTTACTCGAGGTATTAACCCCTTTGATGAGTAACCTCCCTCTGATACCACTTGAAAGTCCACCTAGTGCCAACTATCTTCACCTATGGGGGGGGACAAATAGGTGTCTTGCAGCGTTTTTTTGGAATTAAAATTCTACCTGCACAAGTAAACAAAATAACACAGCACAAACAAACACTAGTAGTTATAGTAGTTCCCGGATTTGGGTACGTCCACTTTCCCCTTCGACCTATCTCCCAACAATAGACGACTCGGTCTCTTCACCAACCGGATTGAAATCCAATCCTCACACTAACGGAAGGAACCCTTCCAAACGAAGGAGTCACCACTCCTCCACCACGGGTTGAACCCAACCCTTACAACGAGGAACCTACGTTCCTTTACAATAAAAATAAAATGGAATGTATAAACTATACAAACTTCTTATGGAGTGCTCGGTGTCCCTGTTCGTTCGATGACGCGTTCTTGACGAAGACGAAGAGTCCACGACCTAGCTCTCACTTAGAATGAATCTCCACGAACCGGCGACAGCAAGAAGAGCGGCGGCTTGGCGTTCGGGATCGGCGGCGGCAAGAAGTGCGGCGGCTGAGCTTTAGAGATCCAACCTTCATAGCTAAGCTAGCAAGGTCTACCAATGGTCACACTAGGATCGATCGTCTTGATCGATTCGGAAAGGGAAGGTATTCCCGATCAACGAACGAAGAGACAAAAGATCTCTGGAAAGACACGTGAGACGCGTTGCTTGGCTGAGCTTCAATCTCCGGGAGAACAGGAGGTATCCACGATCACAGGCGGCGACAATCTTCCAGAGCGACGGCAGCGGCAGAAGAGAAATCTGCGATTTAGGTTACGTCGGCGGCTCGGTATTCTTTCTTGTCTGTTCGTACCATTACTGTTCAATATACCGATGTATTTATACAGTAGGTCATACAATATGACCGTTGTGGGCCCCACTAAAAGAAACCCTAGCTTCGGGTTCAAAACAGCGCCTAGAACTAGGTCCGGTGCAGTGAGCACAAGAATTTCGCCCAAGGCAAATTCGGCGAGAATCAACGGTGATTCTCGACGGATCGGCGAGAATCACTTATGATTCTCGCCGAATTCTACTTGGCAGAATTCTGGCTGAAGATATAGCCAACCGGAGAGAATCGGCCAGAATAAATATTCATTCGCGACGGATCGGCGAGAATGCAAAGTCATTCTCGTCGATTTGGCGAGAATTAACTAGTGATTCTCGACGATTCTGCCTTAAGCAGTAAATCAAGACGGCATTGAGACAGCTGGCTGCACTCGGCAAGAATCAGCGAGTGATTCTCGACGATTCGGCCAGAATCACTAGTGATTCTTGTCGAATCGGCGAGAATCACTTAGTGATTCTCGACAGACGATTTTTCGTCTTTCAACCCGTGAGCTGCTCTTTGGCCCATCCTTGCTCCTTGTCTGCTCTTGATCTTTCTCAGCCATGTACTTGAAAGTAAGTACACTCCAATAGAGAGAGTACACGTAGGCCAACACACTGATCTGCTCAACGAGGGATTATGTTACGCAGACCCGTGTATATTGACCCACTGCACCCTGACATCGGTGTGTACTTAGCGTGGAATAACTGCAAGCACATCTTGAAGAGAATCATCAAATACAATGTCTATTTAACTTATCTTGTACAAGGGCTTCTTCAAATTAGGTACATTGTGGATACAATACCCAACATCTATTTCTTATATGGTTTCCTTTGAGATCTGCTTATCAGCCTGAGGAGGAGATGGAGGTAGAATAACTGCAGGGGGAGCAACAATCTCTATAATCATTTGTGAATCTTCTATGTCTTTATGAGTCAATAGAAAATCATTTAGCTCTGGATCATTTTGCATCTTTGAAATCTCTTGTGCATGATCTTGTGCAATTAAATCATTTAAGCTGGGTATAGGACTATTATCCATTACATAGGTTGGGCCTACATATTCCACAACCATGTTAGTAGCAAAACTTGCCTGAATGGCCTGAAGAGTTTTTGTACTAACTGGAGCTGTATAACAAATAATATCTGTGCAATACTTAGGAGAAATAAATAAAAAAATGTCTTTATATAGAAGTTCAAAAGAATCTAGAACTTAATTCAGTTCAACTGCTGGAGAAATTGAATAGTCTTCAGAAAGGATAACCAAGGATTCAACTACATCTGCATCTAGTATATCAGTATCAACAATCTCTACTACTGTTGTTGTTGTTGCTGCTGTTTCTACTACTACTGGAGCTGATTCTTCATTAAGTGTCTCCCCCTGCCTGATTTCAGAAAGTACTGGAACCAGACCCCTTGTTGAAGAAGAAGGGATAGAGGAGGCAGAATGTTGGGCAGCTAGAGAAGAAATGGAAGAAGCAAGAGGTGAAATAGCCTCTGTTATGAGTTGTTTTAGAAGATGTGTGATGGATTGTAGAATAGATGAAATGGAGAGGGAATTTATCTCCATGAATTAAGGAGGGGTTTGAGAGGATATAGATGGGTTGAATGAGGATGATGATGGATGTAAGGGTGAGGAGTCTTGCATTGGTTCATCTATTGATGATGGGGAATGAAGGGGTGATGATAGATTAAATGATAACAGATTGAATGTTGGTATGGATGATAGGTTGTGAAGGGGGATGTCAGTAAGAAGTGAAGTAGGAGGAAACAGAGAAGGATTAACATGCTATGATAGATTAGCATGTACTGTAGAATGAATAGGTGAATGTTGATGTTGAGGGGATTGATGTGGTGAAGGTTGATGTACGGGAGAATGAACTGGTGAATGAATAGGTGAATGAACTGGTGAATGAACATGGATTGGGGAAGCAGGAGGTGGTTGCTGATGTTCTTGAGATGTGGAAGAATACTGGAGGGTTGTTGAGGGAGTTTGAATAAGAGGAGGTGGAGGGTGAATGGAAATATCCTCAATATGGTGGGGAGTGGCTGGAGAAGCCCTTGTACCCTCAGAAGGTCTGGAAGAGGAAGCCTTGGATGGCTTAGGGATATTCCTCTCCCACCTGCTAAATAAGGCGCAGGTAAGCCTCTTGGAGGCATTAATGAATATGGTCGGGGAGACCAGTGATTCAGCAGCCTTGGTCTGAAGGAAGATTCCCAGAATTCTTCCAAAAGACACCTGTTTCTTGGTGTTTTTCTTCTTAATCAACTCAAACATTATTTTTTCCAAGTTCACAGGCTTCTTGTTCACCATAGCGCACATCACAAGGAATTGCTTCCGAGTGATGTAATCATGGGCCGTGTGCTTGCCCAGCATTACCTTGCCTACTACATCTGCTAGAAACTTGTAGTCGACAGATAAATGTTTCTTCAACAGTTTGTTAGGGTTGTCTCTAAAATAACCCATTTTACTCATAATCCCATCAGATTGAGCGCTGTCGATTTCTAACTCTTCTTCTCCATTCAGTAAACCAAAAATTTCAGATAGAATATCAGGGGTAAGAGAAACTGCGTTACCTGATATTGTTCCTATCAACATATCAGCATCTGGAGATGATAAAGTGAAAACCCATTCTCTAATTACTACCACCGCAATCTTTATTTTTGTGGTCATCAGGTTCTTCAACTGTAGATCCTCAAACAATTTTAGGATGTCAAGGAAGATATGGTCCGAGTGTTGGAATGACTCGAAATCTATGTCAAAACCCATGTAAAATTTCATGGCTGCAAGAGCGCTTAATGGAATCGCCATTGATCACCCGGTGGTTGCTCCACATATACTTCCTCTTTGAGTTCTCCATTCAGAAATGCACTCTTGACATCCATTTGAAGACCTTGAACTTTTTGAATGTAGCATATGCAAGTAAGATTCTTATAGCCTCAAGCCTTGTAATAGGGGCAAATGTCTGATCATAGTCAATGCCTTCCTCTTGCCTATAGCCTTGAGCTACTAGCCTTGCTTTGTTTCTAATGATAGTGCCCTGGGCATCAAGTTTATTTTTGAATACCCACTTAGTTCGGATGATTGGGTAGCCTTTGGGTCTTGGAACTAAGTCCCAAACTCTACATCTCTCAAATTGGCTGAGCTCTGAAAGGAGGGTGTGAGGTCATATTACTCCAGAGGGGGGGGGGATAGAGTATTAAAACTTTTGGCTTTTTTTAGATTATATTAGAGTAAATATAGTGATACAATATATTAGTTAAGGAATAAGAAAAACTAAGCTAAACAATTCAGCAATCACAAGCACAGCAAAAACAAATGTAAAGGAGCAACCAGACGACACAAGAAGTTTATAGTGGTTCCCCTAAACCTCGGTACATCCACTCTTCTACCACCCTTTGTAGGAATCCACTAGCAGGTTTTGATCAGGTGACTGCCACCACAAGATCTGGTTTAGGTAGATCAGGAAACCCTTTAGGCTTTTTATCAGGTGCCTAAAAACTAACTTCAAGTATTTTGGAGGGAGACTTGTCAACTAAACTAACTTTTGAAGGGAGCTATAACCCTGTACAATGGGATGGAAAATGTTTATCGAAGTCTTCTCTTTTCTCAAGTACAACTGAGAAGACTATGTGGATTCTTGTAATGTTAAAGCTCTTTCTAAGAGGTAGACTGTTTATGAAAGAATAAGGCTTTGCTAAATGGTGAGTAGGTCTCCAGCTTGATCTACCAAGATCCAGGAAATCCAGTAACAGATGGTGATTTGAGTTTCTCTGAGGATTTCTGGAACAGAGGTTGAAAAAGACTATTGATCTTGATGTTTTGTTCTTCTTTAATCTACAGTGATGGCAGAGAATTAGAAAACGTTGAGAGGGTCGAGTTCTTATTCAGAATTTCCTATTCAGTGCTTATCGATTTCTCTTCCTGTTTCTGTAACAATCTTTCTTATCTGTTTTTCTCGAAGAAGAAGAGAATTGCTTTTATTCCACTGCTGAAAAATTCTATTTGAATTTTTGAAATCTTCCCATAAATGTTGGCTGCTAGAGGGAATATAAAATGGCTGGAATAATAGCATTGATGAGTTTCCCCAACTGTTCTTGATAGAATAAGAAATTATTTATTCTGAAGAATACCACATTTAATGCAACCAAATAATAGTTATATTCAGAAGAATATTTGCATTAAATGCTCAGAATAATATTGTCAATAAGGAACAGAAGAGGGAAGGAATCATTCTGGAATAACACAGAAAACTCCGAACGGAAAACAAAATTCGTCGACCTTAGATCAAAGATCGTCGACCAGGGAATTCAAGTTCGTTGACCTGTGCTTTGCAATATGTAAACTGGGAATAACTTACCAACTCTGCACTCTGAGTTCATCGAGCTGAGAAACTGACAGAAGAAAACTATATGTCGACCTGAGCTCTGAGAACGTCGAGCTTTGCTCAGAGAATTAACTCTGAGTTCGTTGATCTGAGATCGACGATCGTCGAGCTGAGTTTGAAGAATTTCAAACTGATTACTATCTTCTGGAAACTACTAAAATTTATTCTCTGAAATCCATTTCGTGTTTGTCCAAGGAGGTAGCACTAATCAAGACTTGGCTTAAACTCTAGGACTACTACCCATGACCCTAGCTATATAATGTTGGGGCACACTCAGCCTAAGTTTGTGAACTTAGCCCAAATCCAACTACGGATCCAACAATCTCCCCCTATTTGGGTGAGATCACTAACACAAAAACAAAACAATCATAAAGTAGAAGAAAATATATCTGATAGAAAGAAAATATTTAGCAGATATTTACAGAATTGTGCTTCATGATAAACTAAGAGAATAAAGTTCAAAAGACAACTAGAAAAAAATAAAAGAAAGGAAACTCATTTCTTCTGGGCTTTGTCTTTGTTTAAATCTTTAAAAGGTTGTCTGAATTTTATTACTCTGTTAGGGTTAGCAGCTTCTTTCTTTAACATATACATGTTTGATGATCCAATTATAGTTTTAGAAGAGGTTCTGGAACAACAGCCTCTGGGTGCAGCTTCATATAATCATCAACATTGAAAAATTTATTAGCTCTAGCATACCTGGGCAATTCTTCTTTTCTGTAGGAAGACATAGTTGAGAATTGAGAGATATCTTTGCCTTCAGCTTTTGCTTTATTAATCTGAGAAAGTCCAATAAGCTCATGGAATCTAGCCATCCTGGCAGAAGTCTCCTATTCTGGATCAACAAAAGGAATTGGAGGAGATTATGGCCTTTTTGGACTAGAATCCTGCATTGGTTCTGCAATAGGAACTTTCTTTGAAGAATCTGAAGATTGATTTCTTTAAAAGGACTATTGATAGTTTTGTCTGGGTTATCTCTGATAAGTCTTTGTCATAGAAGCAGGATTCTGAGATAAATTTCCTGAGGAACCGGAAGAGGGAGGAGGAGGACCTCTCCTGAACTTTTGAGGAGGAGGAGAGTACCTTCTTCTCTTCTTTCTAGCCTTTTGCTCATTATTAGACAACCACATCCACTGGGGCATACCAGGGTAGGGAGTAATATTTTGCAAAATATAGTAAGGAGTATCATTACATGGATTTGGCTTTGGAATATCATGGGAAGGGGCTTTCCTTTTCTTAGACATTTTCTTCCTACTGTCATCAGAATCTGAGTCATCAGATTGATCATCATCAGAAGATCCTTGAGGATTGTCATATAAAACATCAATCTCAGCAATGACTTGATTTGGAACTAGCTTTCTAGCTGAAGGAGGGACAACTGGAGGAGGAACTACTGGAGGTGGAATGAATTCAGCAGGGTCTTCTTCATTTTCCAGATCCATGTCCATAGCAAAAATCTCATCCATGTCAGGCAATGGAGATGTAGAGAAGACAAAGGTGGGAGGAGAAAAAGCCTTGGGCATAAAAGATTCATCCTCAGCCACTTGAAACAGCTCAGCCTCTGGAACTAAGATGAGTTCAGGCTCAGGAGCTTAAAAAATTTTTTGTATCTACTGCCAATTTTTTGAAATAATGGGAGCTGAGTAGCAAACAATATCTGTACATCCATGAAAGGATATAAAAGGAAGACAATTTCTATATAAAAGATCAAAGGATCTTAGAACAGAATTGAGGTCAAAATCTGGTGCAATGAGACAATCTCCATAAAGAATTTCCAAAGAATTTCTCTCTAATTCAGTATCCAAAAACTCAATAAGATCTGCATCAGTAAATTCAATATCAATAAGGTTAGCTTCTGTTACAAATTTTGTAACTGCTTCTGCAACTGTTATTGCTGTTGTATCTTCCACTTTTGCTGCTGCTGTATCTGCTACTTCATCTAGAGCAACCTCTTCATTGAGTATCTCCCCCTTCCTAGTTTCAGTGGTTATTGGAGCCAGGAACCTGACAGAATAGTATGGGACAGAGAAGGTAGAAAGCTGAGCAGCAATGGTAGAGATAGACATAGTAATAGGTGAAATAGCCTCTGCTATCAACTATTTGAGAAGGGGTGTGAGGGATGCTAAGATGAGAGAGATGGAGGGAGAAGATGAATCAAAGAATTCTGGAGGGGTTTGAGTAGAGATAGATGGATTGATGATGGAAGATGATGAGGGATGACAATTTAACATTGGTTCATCTGAGGAATTACTTGGAGATGAAAGAAGGTTAAAAGTGGGTAGAGAAGTGAGATTTTAAAGATGAGATGGAAGGGGGGATAGAAGTGGAGTTGTAGAATTTTGATATTGAGATTGATCTAGAAGTTGTTATTGTTGATGCACTAGGGATTAAATTATAGGGGACTGAGGAGGTGTAGGTTGATGAATTGGAGAAGCAGGGTGAACTGGGGAAACAAGAGGTATAGGTAGAGATGCTGGAACTGAGGAAGTTTGTTGGAGGGATGTTGAAAGGGTTTGGTCAAGAGGGTTAATGGAACTTTCTTCTGCAAGGTGGGGAGTGGCTGGTACTGCCCTAGTACTCTAAGAGGTTTTAGAGAAGGAAGCCCTGGACAGCTTTGAGATAGTCCTCTCCCACCTACTAAACAAGGCGCAGGTCAGCCTTTTGGAGGCATTGATGAATATGGTCGGGGCGACCAGGGATTCAGCGGCCTTGGCATTAAGGAAGATTCCAAGAATCCTTCCAAATCAAACTTCTTTCCTATTGTTCTTCTTTTAACTAGATTGAACAAAATTTTGGCCCAATTAGCAGACTTCTTAGTTACCACAACACTCATCACTAAGAACTGCTGCCTGGTAATGTTATCATGAGCTGTATGCTTGCCCAGCAACACTTCACCGACTACATCTGCAAGGAATTTATATTCAGCAGATAGATGCTTCTTAAGTGATTTATTTTGAGTGTCTCCACAATAACCCATCAAAGTTAATAGTTCCTCATATTCAGAAGATTCAAGTTCAATATCTTCTTCACCGTTAACTATTCCAAAAATTTCAGAAACGGTATCCAGTGTTAAGGAAACAATATTACACAATATAAATCCAACCATCGTATCAACATCTGGGGTAGATGATGTATAAACCCACTATCTTATTTCAGAACCAGCAATCTTCATTCTGGTAGAATTTAGGGTCTTCAAACTGAGTTCCTCGAATAACTGCAGAATATCTTTGAAGATCTGGTCTGAATGCTGAAAAGAATCAAAATCGATGTCGAAACTCATATCGAACTTCATGCCGGAAAGAGCTCCTGCTGGAATTGGCATTAGTGTGCTGCAACACAAAAGCAAAAAGATCAAGTGCTAGGGAATAAAAAGCGCGGGATGGAGGTCGAAGAAAACCTAGTTATAAGGTTTTTCAGAATATGAACTGACAAACTCCGTCCTGCGAAATAAGAGAAATCTTCGATTTGAGGAGAGTTCGTCGATCTCAGCCAGAAGAGGGGAAAACTTTTCATCAAACTCAGGTCAATGAAAAGTTTTTTGAAGCCAGATCGTTGATCTCAGGTCGACGACAAATGACTTCCAAAGAGAGTTTGTCGATCTCAGGTCGACGAAATATCTCAAGAGCTTCCCTTAGTTCATCAATCTTAGGTCGACAAATTTTGGTAACTTCTTCGACCATAGACACAGAATTAAATTAAGGTATCACCATTCATCATACCTTGCTGATTCATAAAGGATAGATGTTTCTTCTCATCCAAGGATTTGGTGAAGATGTCTGACCTTTGCTAATCAGTGGGAATGAAAGTAATATTAATTTTTTTCTTGTCCACACATTCTCTAATGAAATGATGTCTAACATCTATATTCTTGGTCCTAGAATGATGCACTTGATTCTGTGCTATAGCTATAGCACTGGTACTCTCACAAAATAGAGTTGAATTATTTAAGTTGTAACCATAATCAAGGAGTTGATGTTGTATCCATAGCATCTGTGAGCAGCAACTGCCAGCTGCTATATATTCAGCTTCTACAGTTGATCTGGACACTGATGTCTGCTTTTTACAAAACCAGGAGACAAGTCTAGCACCAAGAAACCTGCATGTTCCTGAAGTGCTTTTCCTGTCCACTCTACATCCAGCAAAGTCAGGATTTGAGTATCCAGTTAAGTCTAATTCTGATTCAGTTTGATACTAGAGTCCTAGATCTGGGCAACTCATTATATATCTTAAAATCCTTTTTAATAAAATTAGGTGAGATTCTTTAGGGTTCACCTGGAACCTAGCACAAAGACATATATCAAATATTATATCACGTCTACTTGCTGTGAGATATAGAAGGGACCCAATAATGGCCATATACCATTTCTGATCAACAGATTTCCCTTGTTCATCAGAGTCAACCACAACATTTGTAGCCATAGGTGTTTTCTTAGCTGAGGCATCAGCCATCCCAAACCCTTTAATCAACTCTTTAGCATATTTGGATTGAGATAAGAAAATTCCATTAGGAGTCTGCTTTACTTGGAGGCCAAGGAAGTAGGAGAGCTCACCTATGCTACTCATCTCAAACTTGGAATGCATAAGGTTAGAAAATCTTATACATAGTTTGGGATCTGTAGAGCCAAATATTATGTCATCCACATATATTTGTACCAAAAGTATTTTATCATTATGATGCTTGAAAAATAAAGTCCTATCTACCATGCCTCTAGAAAACTTATGCTCTAAAAGAAAGCTAGTTAAGGTTTCATACCAAGCTCTTGGAGCTTGCTTTAGACCATAGAGAGCTTTATGCAATCTAAAAACATAAGAGGGATGAGATGAAGAGATAAAACCTGGAGGTTGTTCAACATAAACCTCTTCTTTTAATTCTCCATTCAGAAATGCAATTTTTACATCCATCTAGTAGACTTTGAATTTCTTGAATGCAACATAAGAAAGGAAAATCATTATTGCCTCTAGCATGGAAACCAGTGCAAAAGTTTGATCATAATCAATCCCTTCTACTTGCCTATAGCCTTGAGTAACAAGCCTAGCCTTGTGCTTTACAATCACACCTTGTGCATCAAGATTATTCCTGAAAATCCACTAGGTCCCAATTACTAGATAGCCTTTAGGCCTTGGAACCAAGTCCCAAACTCTATATCTCTCAAACTGATTGAGCTCCTCTTATATTGCAATAATCCAGTAGGGATCTTGCTCTGCATCAGTTATGGATTGAGGCTCAACTTGAGTGAGAAAACAGGCATGCATCACATCATGGTTGAGTTGATTCCTTGTCTATACACCTACTAACATGTCTCCAATCACTTGAGATCTAGGGTGATCCCTTAGTGTGATAAGATCAGATGGTGGAGTTGGTTCAGCAACAACATTTGGAATGAATTCCTCTTGTGGAAATACACTTGCTGTTGGAGGAAGTTCAACTGCTTCTACAATTTCTTCTTCACTATCTTCATCACATTGTGGAGGAGGATGTGATATAACCATTGGTATAAGGTTTAGTTCATCCATTTTCTCACACAAGTGAGGTACCTGCAATAACTCATTGGTAGAAATTTCATTCTCCTTACAATACATATTAGCTTCATCAAAAGTTACATGCACAGATTTCTCAATTTTTAAAGATGATTTATTGAACACCCTATAAGCTTTGCTGACTTGGGAATATCCTTGGAAAATTCACTTTGCAGCCTTTGCTTCAAATTTTTTAATATATTTCTTGTCATTGTTGTAAATATAGCATATACAACCAAATACTTTAAAATAGGTGACTTTAGGTTTCTTCCCTTTTAGTAACTCATAAGGAGTCTTATTCTTAAGATTGTTTATAAGACTTCTATTCAGCACATAATTTGTTGTGCTTTCAGCCTCTGCCCAAAAGGATAGGGGAAAATAAGCATATATAAGTAATGTGCCTACAGATTCAATTAGTGTTCTATTCTTCTTTTCAAAAACCACATTTTGTTGAGGTGTTATATGAGCTGAGAAGCAATGTCTGTTACCTTGTTTCCTACAGAACTCTTATATATGAAGAGACTCAAATTCAGTACCATGATCACTTTTGATCAATGTAACTGCAGTAGAGTACTCAATTTGTATGCTCTTGAGAAAATCTGTAAGAACCTTGAAAGTATCTGACTTAGATCTCAGAAAGAATACCTAAGTGAATCTAGAAAAGTCATCTACATTCACAAAAGTATAGGATTTCCCTCCTAGGCTTTGTACAGCTATAGGGCCAAAAAGATCTATATGTAGTAAGTACAATATCCTAGGTGAGTCACTTTTGTTTAAAGATTAAAAAATAGATTTAGTTTGCTTGCCTAACTAACAAGCCCTGCAGAGAATTTACTTCTTATAGGGGTTGGAAGGCAATCCACTAACAATGTTGTCTTTAGAAAGCCTAGCTATATTTCTCAAATTTACATGACCTAATCTTTTATGCCACAAATCATTTTGATTGCTAAAGAGATTAAATAGATAGATTTCTGAACAAGCAGATTTAAAGTTTACTAAGTATATGTTACCTTGTCTAATTCCAGTTAAGACAGTTTGTAGAAATAATACATTGAGATTCAGAAAAGCAAACCTGATAACCTGAATCACATAAATGACTTATGGATATGAGGTTATGAAAGTATCTAGTGTCAACTAAATCCACCTATGGGGGGGGGGGAATAGGTGTATTGCAGTCTTTTGCGGAATTTAAATTACCTGCACAAATTAACAAACACAGCACAGAAAAGCACACTAGCAATTATAGTGGTTCCCCGATTTGGGTACGTCCACTCTCCCCCTTCGACCAATCTCCCACCAAGGGACGACTCGGTCACTTCACCAACCGGATTGAAATCCAATTCTCACACTATGGAAGGAACCCTTCCAACCTAAGGAGTCACTACTCCTCCACCACGGGTTGCACCCAACCCTTACAACTAGGAATAAAAATTCCTTTACAACAAAACAAAAATTGAATGTACAAGAAATACAAACAAACTTGTGGAGAATCCGTTGTCGCTCTTCGTTCATTGATGCTTTCTTGAAAGAGGCGAAGAGTCCACGACCGGAGTACTCTCTTGGAGAGGATCTTGACAAGATTGGCGGCGGCAAGAGGTTGCGGCGGCGATGCTTTGTGAATCCAATCTTCTTGGCGAAGCAAGCAAGGTCTACGAACGATCTCAGTTGGATCAGTCATCTCGATCGATTTGGAATGAAGAACTAAATTCGTTCAACGATTCGAGAGACAAGAGATCTCAATAGAGAAGCGTGAGACACACTGCTTGCCTCGGTCTTGTCGACGGAAGATCAAAGAATCTCTGAGATCTGCGGCGGCGACGAGCTTGCGAGCGGCGATTTTCACGATCTGCTAGGGCACGACGTCGGCTTCTTGATTTTGCGTGAATAGTTGTTGTAGATGTTTGAAATAAGCATGTATATATACCCAAGCCAACCGTAATGACCGTTGTGGGGACCACAAGGAAAAACCCTAGCCCCGGCCGAAACAGCGCACGACTTCTTGGTTCGGCCCAACGAACAGGCGAAAATTTCCTAAGGCAAAATCGGCGAGAATCGTTGGTGATTCCCGTCGAATTCGGTGAGAATCACTCACGATTCCCGTAGATTCTACCTTGGACGATTTCACGTTGAAAAACTAGTCAGCCTGAGGGAATCGGCGGGAATGCAACCTGATTCTCATCAAATCGGCGGGAATCAGAACGATTCCCGTCGAAGTAGGCGAGAATCACTTGGTGATTCACGTCGATTCTGCCTTTGCTGAATTTCTGATAGGAAAACAGTCATCCAGAAGAGGTCGGCGGGAATGAAGCCTTATTCCCGTCGAATCGGCAAGAATCACAAGTGACTACCGTCGAAGTCGGTGGGAATGACTTAGTGATTCTCGCCGATTATAACTTAGACAATTTTTCTCTTCCTTTTTATGAACTTGGCCTTTGACCCATCTTTGCTCCTCTTCTGCTCTTGATCAATCTTGACCCTGTACTTGAAAATAAGTACACTCCAATAGAGAGAGCACACATGAGTCAACACACTAATCCGCTAAACAAGGGATTACGTTGTGCAGACCCGTGTATATTGACCCACTGCACCTTGACATCTGTGTGTACTTTGCATGGAATAGCTGCAAGCACAACTTGATAGAAAATCATCAAATACATTGTCAATTCAACTTAGCTTGTTCATGGGCTTCTTCAAATCAGGTATATTATGGATACAATACCCATCAATCTTCCCCTATTTGAAGAAGCCAAAACCCTACAAGCTAAGGTGAATAGAACAGAAAAGAATGAACATCATAAAATTAAAATTCATTACCCTTTTCCTGAGAGCATACTTAACATTGGCAGCCACCTTAGCCTTAGCCGAGAGGGTAATCTCCCCCTTTTCGGCTTCTGCAAATCTGGGACTTCACTTGGAGCCAAATGCTCCCCCTCAGCTCTTGCATCCGAGCTCGATCTTGAGTTCCTTGCTGATGCTCCCCCTTTATCCAAGAGCCTTGAGCCCTTCAATCTTCATAGTTCATCTTGCCAAGTTCAGTTTTGAAGAGACTCAACTTTGCCTCGTCTAGGGGCTTTGTGAAAATATCTGCAATCTACTTATCCGTGGGGACATAGCAGAGAGAGATATCTTTGTTTTCAACATGCTCCTGAATGAAGTGGTAGCGCACTTCAATATGCTTTGTTCTATTGTACGACACTGGATTGTTCGCAATTTCTATTGCGCTCGAGGAGTCGCAAAACATAGGAACTTCTCTGAACTGCAAGTCATAATCTTTGAATTGATTTCTGATCCATAGAAGTTTTGCGCAACAGCTGCTTGCTGAGATGTACTCGGATTCAGGCGTAGCGGTTGCGACACAATTCTGCATTTTACTATTCCATGAAATAAACCTTCTTCCGAGGAATTGGCATGTCCCGGAAGTGCTTTTCCTATCATCCCTGCCTCCTGCAAAATCAGCATCTGAAAAGCCTATTAGCTCGAAATCATTGTTTCTTGGGTACCACAAGCCAAGATTTGGTGTACCTTTAAGGTATCTAAGAATTCGCTTTGCAGCGACATAATGAGATTCCTTAGTGTTCACCTGATATCTGGCACAAACGCATGTGGAAAACATAATATCCGGTCGACTAGCAGTAAGGTAGAGCAGGGATCCAATTATGCTTATGTATTTGGTTTCATCAAAAGGTTTCCCTTTCTCATCCTTGTCTAGAGATACAGTGGATCCCATTAGAGTCCTCATAGAGGTTGCATTCTCCATTCTGAATTTCTTGAGTAGTTCATTCTTGAACTTCGTCTGAGAGATGAAAATTCCATCCTCAGACTGTTTCACTTGAACTCCCAAGAAATACTTTAGCTATCCCATGCTGCTCATTTCAAACTTTCCTTGCATAAGTTTAGAAAACTTCTTGCAAAGATTTTTGTCCATTGAGCCGAATATTATGTCATCGACATAGATTTGCACAAGCAAAATCTTTCCTTTAACATCCTAAGAAACAATGTCTTATATATTTTTCCTCTCGAGAACTTGTTCTCAAAAAGAAAACTAGACGGAGTCTCATAAAAAGATTGAGGAGCTTATTTTAAGCCATATAATGCTTTATTAAGAAAATAAACATGATTAGGAAGTGATGGATTAACAAAACCTGGGGGTTGCGCGACATATACTTCCTCTTTCAAATTTCTATTTAGGAACGCAGATTTCACGTCAATCTGATAGACCGTGAATCCCTTGTGAGAGGCATATGCAAGAAACAATCTGATCGCCTCGAGCCTTGCAACTAGTGCAAAGGTTTGTTCGAAGTCAATCCCCTCCTCCTATCTGTAACCTTGTGCAACCAGTCTGGCCTTATTCTTGATGATGACACCATGTTCATCCAGCTTGTTTCTGAAGATCCACTTAGTGCCGATCACATTCTGTTTCTTTGGTCTGGGAACAAGCGTCCAGACGTTGCATCGTTCGAATTGATGTAGTTCATCTTGCATCGCCAATATCCATGATGCATCCTTGTTCGCTTTGTCAAACTTCTTTGGCTTAACCTGTGACAGAAAACTAAGGTGCAGAATCTCGTTATTTGTACCTCTCATTGTTCTGACACTGTCACGAGGATCTCCTATGATCTAATCTCTGGGATGATCCCTCATGTATTGGAGCTCCATGAGTCTTGCATCTGGAGCTCTAACAGCTTCTTGGGTTTCTCCTTATTTTAGGAAAGTTGCTCCATCCTGATCATCATCTTCTCCAGTTGGCATTAAGGTGGAAACCTTGACGTACTTGGGAGTTGCATCTTTTGTAGTATCATTGAGACTTAATTGTTCGAGCCTTGCACCTGCATCTTCAAGAATGCCACTGGAAGAATTGCTATGAAGCAAGCTTCCTTCATCAAATACAATATTAATGGACTCCTCTACCACTAGGGTTTTCTTATTGAAGACCCTATATGCCCGACTATGGCTACTATAGCCCATGAAGATGCCTTCGAAGCATTTTTCTCTGAATTTAGTACGTGGATACTTCCCATTATTGAGTACATAGCATCTGCAACCAAAAATCCTTAAATAGGACATGGTCGGTTTCCTGCCTTTCAATAGCTCATAAGGCATCTTACGATGACTCTTGTTGATCAATGCTCGGTTCTGCACATGACAAGCCGTATTGATAGCCTATGCCCAGAAGTACTCTAGAAGAGAAGAGTCATTCAACATTGTCGTACATGCTTCAATGAGCGTTCTATTTCTCCTCTCTGCAACTCCATTTTGCTGAGGAGTACGCGGGGAGGAAAACTCATGAAAAATACCATGTTCTTCAAAGAATTCTGTCATAGCACCAGACTCAAATTCTATTCCATGGTCACTTCTGATCTTGACCACGGAGCAGTTAAGTTCGTTCTGAATCTGCTTGACAAAATTAGTGAAGATGTCAAATGTATCTGACTTTCATTTCAAGAAGAACACCCACGTAAACCGAGAGTGATAATCAACAATCACTAGCGTATACGATTTGCCTCCTAAGTTATGAACTTGCACTGGACCGAACAAGTCCATATGCAAAAGATAAAGACATCTGGAGGAGTCTTTGTCTGCAATGCTCTTAAAGGTAGTCCGAGTATTTTTTTCCCTTCTAGCATGCAGGACAAGGGCTATCTTTGATGCACTTAATAGTAGGGGCATCCCTTACTAAGTTCCTGAAAAACAACATATTAATTGTCTTAAAATTAATTAAATTGTGCTAATCTCTTGTGCCATTGTTCACAAAGAGATGCACTGCCTTTTTGCTACTAGGAACACGGGGGTAGAAGAATTTAAGCTAAGAAAATCTAAGCAAAAGATATTTCTGCTCCTAATGCCAGTTAATACCATCTTCGAAGAGACACACGATATTATCAAGCACTTATCCTTGCAGAACTTAACGTCGTATCCTTCATCACACAACTGGCTTACACTGATCAGGTTGTGGTTTAACCCTTCAACATAGGCCACGTGTAACACCCCAAAAATCTAAAAAAATGGATTTGAGGTGCCGGTTGTTTTACACGGCCTGGGACACGGGCGTGTCCCAGGGCGTGTCGGGGGTACACGGCCTGGGACACGGGCGTGTCCCAGGGCGTGTCACTCAAATAATAGGTGATTTGAGTCAGAAGATTACACGGCCTGGAACCAAGCCTTGAACACGGCCGTGTCCGATTTGACACGGGCGTGTCCGATGCCATGTGCCTACCCGTGTACTGCTTGTAGCTCGATGAGGCAGGGGTGACACACGCGTGTCTTATGACTGACACGGGCGTGTCAGGTTCGACACGGGCGTGTCGATACCCGTGTTCTGGTAAAGTTCAGTCGGTACGAATACCGCGTGTGCCGCTTAAGGGTACACGGCCTGTGACACGGGCATGTCACAGGCCGTGTCAGCCAAAAAAGTGTGATTTTGGGAAAATTGTGGCCGTTCATTTTCTCTCTTTTGATCCAAAGGCTCAGGTGATTCCTGGCTGGTTTAATACAGCAGAGGCCTGATGAAGAGTTCATTCTTCATTTTGGTTAAGGAAGAGAGAAAGAGAGAGGAGGAAGAAGAAGGAGGAGGAGATCAAGCCACCGGTGGAGGTCCCGTGGTCCGATTCGTGATCCGAGGCCAGCATTATGAAGGAAAAGCTGCTGCGGTTCTTTCTCACTGGCTAGTTTTCGATGGTTCCCAAGAGATTTATAAGGGTAACGATCTCCCTTCTTGGACACGTGAAGTCCTTCTTTTCTGCATTGCATAGGGAAAACCCTTCCCCGCGAGTGTGCGGTGGGTTGTGGTGTCCCTTGGGGTAGATATGTGAAGTCCCCCTTGTTAGAGTCCGGAATTGGAGTACGGATCTAGGCATGCTGTGTGAAGCCCATCTGGACATGCTGGTCTGGATTGGTGATGCTTGTTTGCATATCGGAGAAGGCTCCATGATTATGGCTTGTTTGCCTTGTGCCTACCTGTTGGCTTGGTGCAGCAGGAAGTACTGGATGAAGTCCAGGAAATGAAGAGGGTTGGATGCAACTCTTGTGGCCGTGCGTTGCCACTTTGTGTGTGGTTGAGCCGTTGGGCTGCAACTCGATGAAAAGGCAGATTGCCGAACAGGAAAGGTGAAACCGACCCGCGCTTATAAATTGCCATAGATACTTCCGTATTCGAGGTGGCACGGCAACTTGAGCAACGGGGGGTGGCTGATCCGTACCTGCGTTAGGTCCGTCCGACTTAGAAGCCTGGTTATGGGTTTTGTTGGAGCGCCTAATGAGAGTCTTAGGCCCGCGCGCCAAAAAGACTAGAATGCTCAATACCGTGTAGACGGTGGTGTTGACCCTGGTATTCCAGTACACCAAGAATGTGCCCTGAGTGTATGGACTGTCGGGCCGTGTGGCCGACGGTTGTGATGGCTTGAATGTGCCTGCGCACACATAGTTGCTATTGTTGATACCATGCTGTGCAGGGAAAGAATGCTAATGCCCCGAGAAAGGGGTAGGATTGTCATAATTGGGTCAGCTGAATGCTGACCGTTGCCATGTTTGCCACCATTTGGGTGGATTGTCCCTATGCAGGTGCTGGAGAGCCAAGTGGTACATAAAGGGCTGAAGCCCTTGCTGCTGTTGCTGCTGCTGCTGCGGCTAGCCCTTGAAGGCTGAGCAAATGGTTTTGTTTGTTTTGTTTTTCCTCATGTATGGCCGGCCTGCGCGCCGAGGTTTGTAATCCATGTTGTATGGAAGAGGAACTGTAAGGCCTTAAGGACAAACCCTTGTTGTACATTTCGTGGTTGTATATATAACTGTGGTTTATATATATTGGACATTCCTGGTTAGAGTTCAAATTTACAACTTAAAGCTTCCGCTAGCATGCTCTGAGTTAGGATGCGTGTATGGTTTGGTATTATCCTGTGACCTCACCGTCTGTTTGTGGCATATAGTGTGGGGCCCCGGCCGGACCTTCTACTATACGTCATGTAACGGATGGGGTCGTTACATTTTGGTATCAGCTTTATTCGGTCTTCCTCTATCGAATTTGTGGTCGAATTCTTTTATGGGGTGGCGAGCGCGTGTTTGTGCGCCCTGCTGTAATGCTAATGAACTCTGGAATGTCCACTAAGGAATGTACAAAATCTTGTTTGAGGAATCTGCGCGTTCCTTTTTGTGTTGTTTTGCTTGCATACGATCGCTAATGTGTGTCTTGTCCACCTATAGGTGACGCATAGTGGTGCTGGGCAGTCTGAGCCCCAGCGCTCTGATGAGAGTGCGGCACCAGCTGAGGTGCCAACACCTCCTCCATCTGCGGAAACTGTTCGCTTAGTTGCTGAGGCGCTATTTGCCATGATTCAGCCGACCGGGCAAGCGCAGCCGGCAGTAGAACCAGTTCGTGTCGTTGTACGACCCGAGCCAGTTGAGGTTGTAGATCCGCGAGCAGCTGACCGACAGTTGAAGCAATTCATGAGCTTCAGTCCGCCTATGTTTACGGGACTGGGATCCCCAATGCAGGCAGAGGATTGGTTATCGCGTGTCAAGCGGATAATGACAGCGATCAGGGCGGAGTAAACTCTAAAGGTCACCTTGGCCACCTTCATGCTTGAAGGAGAGGCGCGGTTGTGGTGGGACGAGGTTGAGGTACACAATTTGGCGGGCAGGCAATTAACGCAAGTATCGATTGAGGAGTTCTCTCGAATATTTCTGGCGAAGCATGTCCCAGCGGCGCAACGCATTGCCATGGAAAATGAGTTCCAACGGTTAAAGCAAGGAGAAGATAGTGTGGATACCTACTTGCATGTGTTTACCTGGTTAGGGCGGTATGCGGGAACAATCTTCGCGGATGACCAAAGGAAAACGAATCGGTTCTATGAAGGATTGCGGGATGAGTTGAGGTTCCTGCTTTCGAGTTCAGTGAACCAAGGGTTTCAGGCATTGGTTGATACTGCATGTGCGTTGGAGAAGGACATGCGGCGGGTGCAAGGGAACAAGGGCTTGGTTGTGTCAAAGCCAGAGGTTCAAGCACCTCGCCCTAGCAAATCGTTCTACCAGAAGAAAGGGGGCAAGTGGTCCAAGCCGTCTGAGCAAGTGACTACGACCGTGGTGTCGGGGGCGACATCAAGGCCGGATTCTCGTACATGCTATAACTGTGGCCGGGTGGGGCATATAGCCCGTAACTGTCGAGTTGTTCAGCCCAAAGGGGAAAAGAAGACGGGTGCGTCTTATGCTGAGAAGGGCAAAGCGGTGGTTGATTCCTCTGCGTCCCAGGCGCAGCCCCGAATCTATCAGCTTGGTCAGCAGGAGGCGATTAAGCAAAGTGACGTCGTCACAGGTAAGAGTGAATATAGCTTACTTGCTTAAGTGCTATTGCTTGTGGTTATGTATAGCTTGTGTGTGCTGCAGGCTTTGTCTTGATTCGGAATAATTTGGCGAGAGCCCTGTTTGATACGGGTGCTTCACATTCTTTTCTGTCTGAGGACTTTGTATCTCGAATTGGGGTGCCGAGTCATATAACGGTTGATAGTACAAGGGTGCTATTGCCGAATGGCTGTGTGATGCTTGTGGATAGGGCTTGCGATGTGGATGTTCAAATAAGAAGACGGGATTTCGGTTTAAGTGCAGCTGTGCTACCGTTATCAGAGTTTGATGTGATCTTTGGTATGGACTGGCTCTCGGAGCTGCGTGCCTTTATTGATTGCAACTCCAAGGAGATCACACTGGGCCAGAATACCGGACTTGTGACAAAGTTCGCTGGTATGCGAGGAGTTGGCGGGACGTTGTTGTCTGCGCTCCATGTCGTCAATGCTGTTCGGAAGGGCGCGGAGTTATTCTTCACGCTAATTCAGGCTGTTGAGCCAAAGGCCAGTGTCGGTGAAGTTCTGGTTGTGTCAGAGTTTGCCGATGTGTTTCCTAAAGATCTTCCTAGGTTACCACCCTAGCGGGAGATTGACTTCTCTATTGAGTTGGTTCCAGGTGCGAAACCTGTGGCCCGCTCACCATATTGCGTCGCGCCAAAAGAGATGGCTGAATTGAAAGTCCAATTGCAAGAGTTGTTGGAGCAGGGATACATACGCCCAAGTATGTCACCTTGGAGCGCGCCTGTTCTATTTGTGAAAAAGAAAGACGGTAGTTTACGGTTGTGTATTGACTACCGCGAATTGAATAAGCTGACGGAGAAAAACAAATATCCGATTCCACGGATTGATGACCTATTTGATCAATTGGCAGGATCAACGGTCTATTCCAAGTTGGATTTGAAATCGGGATATTATCAGTTGAGGATTCGGGAAGGTGACATTCCCAAGACGGCATTTGGAACACGCTACGGTCATTATGAGTTCACAGTAATGCCGTTTGGCCTATGTAATACACCTTCGGTATTTATGGACCTAATGCATCGAACGTTCCGAGAGTACTTGGATTTGTTCGTGATTGTGTTTATCGATGACATCTTAGTATACTCTCAGTCGGAAGAGGATCATGCAAACCATTTGCGGTTGGTCTTGCATACCCTGCGGAGGAATAAGCTTTATGCCAAGTTCTCAAAGTGTGAGTTCTGGCTCTCTTCAGTAGCCTTTTTAGGCCATGTGGTAAGTGGAGAAGGTATCGCGGTGGATCCGTTGAAGATAAGTGCCATTCGAGATTGGCTAGTGATGTCTTCAGTGGCCGAGGTCAGGAGCTTCCTTGGGCTTGCGGGCTAGTATAGACGGTTTGTGGAAAACTTCTCACGGATTGCTTTACCTCTCACCACGCTGACGAGAAAAGATCAAAAGTTCATTTGGACGCCGGAGTGTGCGCGTGCTTTTGAAGATCTGAAGAGTTGTTTGACCACGGCGCCTGTGTTGACATCGCCATGTGGTACAGATGGCTATGAGATCTATAGTGATGCGTCCGGGAGCGGCTTAGGATGCGTTCTTCTGCAATTTGGTAAAGTGATTGCTTATGGCTCGCGCCAGTTAAAAGTGCATGAGTGGAATTAACCCGTCCATGATTTGGAGTTGGCGGCGGTAATCTTTGCGCTCAAGTTGTGGCGGCACTACCTTTATGGCATAAAAGTGGATATCAATACAGATCACAAAAGCCTAAAGTACTTGTTGGATCAGAAGGATCTGAATATGCGACAACGAAGATGGATGGAGTTCCTTGGGGACTACACCTTCGAGATTCACTATACTCCCGGGAAGGGAAATGTGGTCGCTGATGCTTTGAGTCGAAAGATTCAGGTACGAGCAAGCTGGTTGTAGAGGCATGATCAGCGTTTAATCCAGGAATTGGAAGCATTGGAGATATCTTGTGTTGACAAGGGTTCGTCGACCGATGCATGCTTGAACTGGACGGAGGTTCAATATGACCTTACGGACAGAGTTCGGCGAGCAACAGAGTTGGATGAAAGTCTCCAGCGCTATGCTAAAGATGGGCCGAATGACCAATTCTCTTGGGATAACGGTTTGTTACGAAGAAATGGTCGAGTGTGCGTCCCGAGTGTGGGTAAATTGAGGGAAGAGTTGATGTACGAAGCTCACTTTGCAAAGTACTCAGTTCACCCAGGGAGCACAAAGATGTACAGAGATCTGAAAAAGCTATTCTGGTGGCCCGGACTAAAGAAAGATGTAGCACGTTATGTGGCAGAATGCCATACTTGTGCATTGGTGAAAGCGGAATGCCAGAATCCTGGCAGTTTCCTGAAGTCGTTACCCATTCCGGAGTGGAAGTTCGATGACATTTCGATGGATTTCGTGCACGGGTTGCCGAGATCTCAACGCGGTCATGATTCAATCTGGGTGATTGTGGACCGGTTGACAAAAGTGGCGCACTTCCTTCCAAACAGAAGAGACGATTCAGTGGAAACCTTGGCCAAGCTTTATGTGGAGCAGGTTGTTCGACTGCATGGTGTTCCTCGAAGCATCGTCAGTGACCGTGATGGGCGGTTCACATCGAATGATTGGCGCCTAGTTCATCAAATGTTGGGTACAAAGTTAGCGTTTAGTACGGCCTTTCATCCCCAAACGGATGGCCAGACTGAACGAACCAACATGACGATGGAGGACATGCTCCGCATGTGCGCCCTAGACTTTGGTAAGAGATGGGAAGATTATATATTTCTTGTCGAATTTGCCTATAATAATAGCTACCAAGCGAGCATCGGTATGGCACCATTTGAGGCTTTATGTGGTCATAAATGCCGTACACCGTTAGCTTGGGCAGAAGCAGGCGAATCTAAGCTGAGTGGGAAAAAGGAAGTCGAAGAAGCTACCTCGCTCATACGCTCTATTCGGGAGAGGCTATTGATAGCCCCAGATCGTCAAGCAAAGTACTACAATGCCAAACACCGGAACGTGGAGTTCGCGGTGGGTGATTGGGTATATTTGAAGATCAAGCCCTTCAAAGGCATATCTCGGATTCGGCGGTTGAAAAAGCTAAGTCCGAGGTATCTTGGTCCGTTTGAGGTGGTGGAGCGAGTTGGGGAAGCTGCTTATCGACTAGCACTTTCAGCAGACTTGGGTGGATTACATTATATATTTCACATCTCAGTACTTCGTAAGGCTGTCAAGGATCCAGCTCAAGTAGTGGAGAATGATCGGGTACCGGTCGAGTATGGGCTAACGACGAGGGTTCGACCCATTTGGATCGAGGATCGAGCCGAGAAACAGTTGCGGAACAAAGTGATCGGGATGGTCAAAGTCCGATGGGACAATTGTGGCCGTGAAGAGCTAACATAGGAGCGAGGGCAGACCATGCGAGCTGAATTTCCCGAGTTGTTTGTATAAGCTGTAGACCGTGTACCTTTTATTATAACAGAGTTATCAAGTTATAACCTTGTTTTTCCATGTGTCCTTACCGTGCAAATTTCGGGACGAAATTTTATTAAGGGGGGGGGGAGGATTGTAACACCCCAAAAATCTCAAAAAATGGATTTGAGGTGCAGGTTGTTTTACACGGCCTGGGACACGGGCGTGTCCCAGGGCGTGTCGGGGGTATATGGCCTAGGACACGGGCGTGTCCCAGGGCGTGTCACTCAAATAATAGGCGATCTGAGTCAGAAGATTGCACGGCCTGGAACCAAGCCTTGAACACGGCCGTGTCCAATTTGACACGGGCGTGTCCGATGCCGTGTGCCTACCCGTGTACTGCTTGTAGCTCGGTGAGGCAGGGGTGACACGGGCGTGTCTTATGACTGACACGGGCATGTCAGGTTCGACACGGGCGTGTCGATACCCGTGTTCTGGTAAAGTTCAGTCGGTACGAATACCGCGTGTGCCGCTTAAGGGTACACGGCCTGTGACACGGGCGTGTCACAGGCCGTGTCAGCCAAAAAAGTGTGATTTTGGGAAAATCGTGGCCGTTCATTTTCTCTCTTTGGATCCAAAGGCTCAGGTGATTCCTGGCTGGTTTAATACAGCAGAGGCCTGATGAAGAGTTCATTCTTCATTTTGGTTAAGGAAGATAGAAAGAGAGAGGAGGAAGAAGAAGGAGGAGGAGATCAAGCCACCGGTGGAGCTCCCGTGGTCCGATTCGTGATCCGAGGCCAGTGTTGTGAAGGCAAAGCTGCTGCGGTTCTTTCTCACCGGCTAGTTTTCGATGGCTCCCAAGAGATCGACAAGGGTAACGATCTCCCTTCTTGGACACGTGAAGTCCTTCTTTTCTGCATTGCATAGGGAAAACCCTTCCCCGCGAGTGTGCGGTGGGTTGTGGTGTCCCTTGGGGTAGATATGTGAAGTCCCCCTTGTTAGAGTCCGGAATTGGAGTACGGATCTAGGCATGCTGTGTGAAGCCCATCTGGACATGCTGGTCTGGATTGGTGATGCTTGTTTGCATATCGGAGAAGGCTCCGTGATTATGGCTTGTTTGCCTTGTGCCTACCTGTTGGCTTGGTGCAGCAGGAAGTACTGGATGAAGTCCAGGAAATGAAGAGGGTTGGATGTAACTCTTGTGGCCGTGCGTTGCCACTTTGTGTGCGGTTGAGCCGTTGGGCTGCAACTCGATGAAAAGGCAGATTGCCGAACAGGAAAGGTGAAACCGACCCGCGCCTATAAATTGCCATGGATACTTCCGTATTCGAGGTGGCACGGCGACTTGAGCAATGGGGGGTGGCTGATCCGTACCTGCATTAGGTCCGTCCGACTTGGAAGCCTGGTTATGGGTTTTGTTGGAGCGCCTAATGAGAGTCTTAGGCCCGCACGCCAAAAAACTAGAATGCTCAATACCGTGTAGACGGTGGTGTTGACCCTGGTATTCCGGTACACCAAGAATGTGCCCTGAGTGCACGGACTGTCGGGTCGTGTGGCCGACGGTTGTGATGGCTTGAATGTTCTTGCGCGCACATAGTTGCTATTGTTGATACCATGCTGTGCAGGGAAAGAATGCTAATGCCCCGAGAAAGGGGTAGGATTGTTATAATTGGGTCATCTGAATGCTGACTGTTGCCATGTTTGCCACCATTTGGGTGGATTGTCCCTATGCAGGTGCTGGAGAGCCAAGTGGTACATAAAGGGCTGAAGCCCTTGCTGTTGTTGCTGCTGCTGCTGCGGCTAGCCCTTGAAGGCTGAGCAAATGGTTTTGTTTATTTTGTTTTTCCTCATGTATGGCTGGCCTGCGCGCCGAGGTTTGTAATCCATGTTGTATGGAAAGAGGAACTGTAAGGCCTTAAGTCCAAACCCTTGTTGTACATTCCGTGGTTGTATATATAACTGTGGTTTATATATATTGGACATTCCTGGTTAGAGTTCAAATTTACAACTTAAAGCTTCTGCTAGCATGCTCTGAGTTAGGATGCGTGTATGGTTTGGTATTATCCTGTGACCTCACCGTCTGTTTGTGGCATATAGTGTGGGGCCCCGGCCGGACCTTCTACTATACGTCATGTAACGGATGGGGTCGTTACACCACGTTAGTGATAGAGAATACACCATTATAAATCATACCATAACCCCTAGTGACTCCTCGATCAGATCCTCCAAAGATGACTTTGGGTCTATTTACGACTGGGGAGTAATCACGCAACAGGTTTATAGTCTCGGTCATATGTTGGGACAATCCACAGTCCAAGTACCAGATTGGTGTTTTGGTGGCCTTTTGACATACCTGCAAAAGAGAATTAATTTCCCTTAGGAACCAAATCGAACTTGGGTCCTAGATTCCTTGTTAGCAAACTCCCCCTCGGGTGGTTAACCCTATGAGTGGTCGGCCTCGCATGGCTAACATGAGGAGTCTCGTTGAATCTAGGGTTAAACCAGCAATCCACCGCAAAGTGACAAACTTTGCCACAGCACCAACAGTCAAACCTATTGTACCTCTTCCCAGGCTCCAGATTCACCCTTGGAACGGTGGGTCCAGCCGGGGCCTTGGATCTGGAGGTGGAGGCATCATGATGACAGCAGCCACATGATTTCTTCACTTCTTGTTCCTTCAGTATAACAGGCTTGGCCTTTGGTGTCTGCTTCCTATTGTGGCCGCTAGAGAAGTGGCCATAATTCTCCACTTGGATTTCCTCATAAGGTGCCTTGAAGACACTCTCACCGTAGTTGCGGGGGAAGGCCCAACCATCATACCGACTCTTGGGCTTTTCAACCGAGGGCCGGAAGAAGTGGCCATAGGTTGACTCAAAGTCCTGCTCATTGCAAGGAAAGCCAGGCTTTCTGAATAGAACAGGATCGAGTGGGGCCTTTCCCTTTTCTGCAGCAGAGGCCTTCTTAGCAGCCTTATTTTTCCTCTGTTTTCTATTTCTGCTGGATGATTTACCAGGCACACCCACATGCCCTAAGCCAGCCCCTTTAGCCTGAGCAGAGAATTCATCAACCAGAGGAAGAACGGTCTTGGGCATTGAGAAGCTTTTGACAATCTTCCTTTCAGCCGCTACGGTTTCTTCCAACTTGTTGATTTCTTCCTGTTTCTGGTCAAGGAGACTTAGAGACTCTTAGTGCTTAGAAGTCAGGTCCAGGTGTTCCTGTCCGAGAGAAATCAAGCTAGTGATCTCTTCTCTAAGGGACACACCCTCAGCCTTAAGGAATTTGACTTCCTTTTTCTGAGCTCTCAACCTCTTGCGGCATTCCTAAAAGTTATTGAGCCGAAGCTCATACTTTTTGAGGAGCTCAGCTTCACGGGCAGATGGGCTGTCCTAGAGATCATCATCAGGAGACTCAGAGTCAAAGTCAGAAAGGGGGGTATGATCTTTTACCTTCCCAGTAAATGGGGGGCAGTATCCTTCTGAGTCAGAGCGACCCATTAGCCCGAAGAAGGCTTCCTCATCATCACTGGAGTCTGACGAATCAGACTCACTCAGTGTCTTTGTCTTTTTGTCAATATAGCTCCTCTCCTTCTTCTTATCACTAGAGGACCTGTGCTCCTCTCCCTTCCCCTTGTATTTCTTGCTTTGGTGGCAGTCAGCAACAACGTGACATGGCTTATTGTATCCAAAGCAAATAATGTCAGTAGAGCGATGTTTGTTCTGTTTAGGTTCATACCTGTCAGAAGAGTAATTCTTCTTCTGATGTCTAGAGGAGGAGCCGTCTCTCTTTCTTTGATTCTTCATCTTGAGGAACTTCTTGAATTCTCGAGTGATGAGGGAGAATTCTTCTTCAGATAGCTCTGAGCCGGAAGAGCATGGCTAAGAGTCTTCTTCCTCATCCCTTTTCTAAGAGCGGGACGAGGCTGCACCCTTTCCTTTCCTTGAGTTATTGGCTTTCAGGGCTACAATCTTTTCTTTGGCAGCGGCTTTGTCGGCTTCTTCTTAAGCTTTTTGGGTGTTTAGCTGAAGCTCATAGGACATAAGCTTCCCAAACAGAATCTGGGGATCAGTTTCTGGCAGCTTGCCAAATTCTCTGATGGCGCAGATCTTGGTGTCCCATTCCTTAGTAAGGGATCTATGGAATTTGTCATTTAATTCAATATCGGTGAATATTCTGCCATAGCCCTTCAGGGTATTGACGATCTTGAGGAAGTTCTCGAAAGTCACTCCGATCTCTTCCTTGGGACCTTGCCTGAAGGACTCAAACTTTTGGTTCATAAGGGATCTTTGATCATCTCTTACTTCATCTTATGCCTTCCATTAGGATTATCAGGAGTGCCAAATGTCCTTAGTAATCCTGCAGTTGCTTAAGTTCTTCATCATGGAGTCATCGAAGGTGCTGACAAGAATGTTCTGAGCCTTCTTATCAAGACCAATTAGCACCATCTCATCCTTGTCCATTTCGGAGAGCTTCTTCGGTACCATCTTGGTCGGATCAATGGTGGAGGCCTCAGTGGGGATATAAGGTCCCTCCTCCAGTACCATGAAGAGTCGAGGGTTGACTGCTTCCATGTAGAACCTGATCCTTTCCTTCCAGATAGACAAGTTAAGCTTGTTACACACTGGGATCTTACTTGCATACTTGAGTCCGTCCATTTATGAGATCTTCTTGATGCTAGATACGGGATCTTACTCAAGGTGTTAACCTTATTGCTGAGTAACCTCCCTCTTATACCACTTGAAAGTATCTAGTGTCAACTAAATCCACCTATGGGGGGAATAGGTGTATTGCTGTCTTTTGCGGAATTTAAATTACCTGTACAAATAAACAAACATAACACAGAAAAGCACACAAGCAATTATAGTGGTTCCCCGATTTTGGTACGTCCACTCTCCCCCTTCAACCTACCTCCCACCAAGAGACGAATAGGTCACTTCACCAACCGGATTGAAATCCAATCCTCACACTACGGAAGGAACCCTTCCAACCAAAGGAGTCATTACTCCTCCACCACGGGTTGCACCCAACCCTTACAACTAGGAAAAAAAATTCCTTTACAACAATACAAAAATTGAATGTACAAGAAATATAAACAAACTTGTGGAGAATCTGATGTCACTCTTCGTTCGTTGATGCTTTCTTGAAAGAGACGAAGAGTCCACAATCGGAGTACTTGAAAATAAGTACACTCCAATAGAGAGAGCACACACGAGTCAACACACTGATCTGCTCAACGAGGGATTACGTTACGCAGACCTGCGTATATTGACCCATAGCACCCTGACATTGGTGTGTACTTAGCATGGAATAGTTGCAAGCACAACTTGATAGAAAATCATCAAATACATTGTCAATTCAACCAAGCTTGTTCATGGGCTTCTTCAAATCAGGTACATTATGGATACAATACCCAACAGGTTATGCTTGAGACCATTAACATATGCCACCCTTTTGAAAGTGACATCTAAATTTTGAAGTCTCTATAGCCTTCAGTTTTTCCAAAACTTTAATCTCCAAAGATGACTCTTGGACCAAGTTTAGCCATGAAGTTGATGAGGCTGTCCTTGCATCCAATCATGTGCTTAGAGCACCCACTATCCAGATACGACTTATTTTGAGTGATAGGATAGGTCTTTACATGCAATGAAACAAATTAAAAGTTCTTGACCCAGTTAATCTTTTGTCCATGCTTCTTCTCAAATGAAAAACGGGAAATGAAAGAACAATCAGGTTGGTTCTAATAACCTAAGGGGTGAAATCTTATAGGAGGAATTATCCATTGGGTGAATGGTTTGATATTCTCCCTATGTTAGTTAGATTTAATGTTACAATTTCTATTAGAATTTAAGTTTCTATAATTATGATCTGGGATCGACGAATTTTAGTGAGTTCGTCGACCTGAGCTCGACGAATTGGAATAAGATCTACGATCTCTGCTCGAAGAAGGAAAGTATTCATCCTCAGGGCACCAATATCGTCGATCTCTGGTCGACGAACCATAATGGTTTCGTCGATCGTAAACCAAAGAATTTATATTATTATGGTTTGTGTTCAGAGTTCGTTGTTCTGAGGTCGACGAACTCTTCACGTTTCATCGATCTGAGTTCGACGAAAACCGCTGAACATAGTTATATCTATTGTTTTTCTTATTCTTGGATTTTTGTTTTAATTCCATTTGTTTTAGAACTTCATTAACTATGTTAACCTGTTCAGTGTTCTTCTTGCCTTTATCAGAAATGAAATTTACAGGTTTTGATATATTGTTTTTCTAAATAAAGGTGGTTCACTAGATGAGGCACCTAGTCCTAGTTTACAGTTATTAGTCCTAACATTTAAAGTACTGGTTATATCTATTAATTTCATGCTTCTGCCATTTAGTGATTCCTCTAGTTTCTTTGCCTTACTTAGTTCAATTTTTAGAAAAACTATTTGTTCATTAGCTGAATCTAGTTCAAGTGATAATTTTGTATTTTCAGCAATATATTTATCTTGTTCAGTTAATTTCCCTCTAAGAAGTTTGATTTCCTTCTCAGAGCTTATTAAGTCTAAGCAAAGATTTTTAAATTCAGAATTAAATTCTTCTAATTCAAAATCATAGGAAACAATTACCTGATCTTCAGCAGAAATTGATTCCTCATCATCTGAATCACCAACATCTAATTTGCTGTTGCAGGCATCAATTGACATTAAGCAGACTTCCTTTGCCTTTTGATGTTCTTCATCATCACTAGAGCTGAAAGAAGATTACTCTTCTTTTATCTCACTCTAGGTCTCAGAAACAAAACCCTTTTCCTTCCTCTTGTGCTTTCTTGAGGAGGGTTTGCTGTGATGAGTTCTTCTTGACTCTTTTTCTCTTATCTTATCTTTCTTCTGAGCTTCTGGACACTCAGAGATGTAGTGTCCTAGCTTCCTGCAACCAAAACATACACCTTATTTAGAAGGTGTTTTGTCATACCTTAGCTTGTCATCTTGTCTAGATGACATCCTTCTGAAATCCTTCTTTGCCAATTTGAAAAATCATTTGGCAAATAGACTCGTCAGTTCTTCATTGACTTGAGTCCCTTCAGATACCTCAGTAGCCTTGAAAGCAATATTAGGCTCCTTCCTGGTAGGTGTAGAAGTCTTTATTTCAGCTGCTGCTTCTCTGGTCTTCATCAGTTGCTCATATGATTTGAGCTTTCCATGGAGAGACTCAGTTGATATCTCATTCATGCTTCTGCCTTCTTTGATAGGACAGATCCTTGAATCCCCTGTGCTGGGGAAGCACATAGGGATCTTGCCATTCACTTCAGTCAGGGTAATTTCCTTCTCTAAAGTCCTTAGCTCACTAATGATTGAGCTTAGCCTATTATACATGTCACTGACTAACTCAACTTCTTCTTCTTGAACTTTTCATACTAGGAGATGAGATTGGATATTATGTCCTTTCTCTCATCAGCAGATCCAGCAACCATATGGTTTAGGGAATCCCAGATGGCTTTGGCTGAAGTGCACTCAGTCACTTTCTGAAAGATGTCATCAGACATAGTCGGAGCAAAGATGTTCATGGCTCTTGCATCTGCAATCTTGGCTTTCTTCTAGGAATCTGTCCACTCAGGTGGTGGAACAACATGCGTGCTTGAAGTAAAAGTTGAATAAGTTACTGCAGTAGGAGGTCCTGTCAAGATAGAGTTAAATATATCCTCATCAATAGAATTAATGTATAACATAATTCTTGCCTTCTAGAGGGAAAATTATTCAGGTTGCATACTTGAGGTATGGTGCTTGCATAATCCTTATTTTGTGCCATTATGATAGAGAATAGTTTGGAAGAGGAAAATCTGATCTAACTAGATCTTGGTTCAAGTGTTAATTGTATAACCAAACAAACACAACCTCTGATACCAATTGAAAGGAGGGTTTTAGTTCAGATTACTCTAGAGGGGGGGGGGGGGTGGGGGTGAATAGAGTATTAAAACTTTTGCCTCTTTTTAGATTATATCAGAGTAAATATAGTGATACCATATATTAGTTAAGGAATAAGAAAAAATAAGCTAAACAATTCAGCAATCACAAGAACAGCAAAAAACAAATGAAAAGGAGCAACCAAACGACACAAGAAGTTTATAGTGGTTCCCCTAAACCTGGGTACATCCACTCTTCTACCACCCTTGGTAGGAATCCACTAGCAGGTTTTGATCAGGTGACTGCCACCACAAGATCTGGTTTAGGTAGATCAGGAAACCCTTCAGTCTTTTGATCAGGTGCCTAAAAACCAACTTCAAGTCTTTTGGAGGGAGACTTGTCAACCAAACTAACTTTTGAAGAGAGCTATAACCCTGTACAATGGGATGGAAAATGTTAATGGAAGTCTTCTCTTTTCTCAAGTATAACTGAGAAGACTGTGTGGATTCTTGTGATGTCAATGCTCCTTCTGAAAGGTGGAATGTTTTTGAAATAACAGAGCTTTGCTAAAGGGTGAGTAGGTCTCCAGCTTGATCTGCAAAGATGCAGGAAATCCAGTAACATATGGTGATTAGAGTGTCTTTGAGGATTTCTGGAACAGAGGTTGAAGAAGACTCTTGATCTTGATGTTTTATTCTTCTTCAATATACAGTGATGGTAAAGAATTAGAAAGCGTTCAGAGCGTCGAGTGCTTGTTCAGAATTTCTTGTTCATTGTTTCTCAATTTATCTTCCTGTTTCTATAACTATCTTTCTTGTTTATTTTTCTCGAAAAAGAAGAGAATTGCTTTTATTCCACTGCTGAAAAATTCTATTTGAATTTTTGAAATCTTCCCATAAATGATGGCTTCTAGAGGGAATAGAAAATGGCTGGAATAATAACATTGAACAGTTTCCCTAACTGTTCTTGATAGAATAAGTAATTATTTATTCTGAAGAATACCACATTAAATTCAGCCAAAAAACGGCTATATTCAGAAGAATGTTTGCATTAAATACTCAGAATAATATTGCCAATAAGGAACAGAAGAGGGAAGGACTCATTCCGGAATTATACAAAAAAACCCTGAACGCAAAACAGAATTCGTCGACCTGAGATCAAAGATCGTCGACCAGGGAATTCAAGTTTGTTGACCTGTGCTCTGCGATCTGTTAACTGAGAATAACTTTCCAAATCTGCACTGTGAGTTCATCGAGCTGAGAAACTGATAAAAGAAAACTAAGCGTCGACCTGAGCTCTGAGAACGTCGAGCTCAGCTCAGAGAATTAACTCTGAGTTCGTTGATCTGAGATCGACGATCGTCGAGCTGAGTTCGAAGAATTTCAAACTAATTACTTTCTTCTGAAAACTGCTAAAACTGATTCTCTGAAATCCACTTCTGGCTTGTTCAAAGAGGTATCACTAATCAAGACTTAGCCTAAACTCTAGGACTACTACCCATGACCCTAGCTATACAATGCTCGGTCACACTGTTGGTACCCTGGTTTGGATTTGAGTTTAGTCTGCTCTTTTAGTCTCTTGACCTAAGATTTATCTATGGTCAAAGGTTAGTTGTCTAGTTGTAGAGTTGTCACTTATCCAGATGAAAATTTGGTTAAGTTGTTTTTGGTTCGACTATGGTCGAACGCCGCTCGACTATCGTCGATCTTCTATAAGTTGCTCAACTTTCGTCGGTCAGCAGATCGTCTATCTCTGAGTTAGTTCAACTCTTGTTAGCTCGATGTTCTATGGAATCTACCTCGTCGATCGTCGAACCCCGCTCGACTTCTTTTGACCAGACAGATCTCTTGATAGTTCAACTATCTTCTTGGATAGTTCAACTATCTGATAGTTCGACTATCTGTTGTGTTTGATAGTTCGACTATCTGTTTGATAGGTTGACTATCTGCCTTTCTTGATAGTTCGACTATCTGCTTTGATAGTTCAACTATCTGATAGGTCGACTATCTGTTTGATAGGTCGACTATCTGTCTTCTTTGATAGCTCGACTATCTGTTTGATAGGTCGACTATCTGTTTGTCTTTGATAGTTCGACTATCTGCTTGAATAGTTCAACTATCGGATAGCTCGACTATCTGTTTGATAGGTCGACTATCTGTCTTCGTTGATAGTTTGACTATCTGCTTGATAAGTCGACTATCTATTTTGCTTGATAGCTCGACTATCTGTCTTGATAAGTCGACAATCTGATAGGTCGACTATCTGCTCTGATAGGTCGACTATCTGCTGAGGTAGTTCGACTATCTCCTTTGATAGTTCGACTATCTGTGTCGTTCGACTATCTGTTCTGATAGGTCGACGATCTCTGTGCTTCGGTCGACGATCTCCGAGGGTCGTTCGACGTCTTTTTGTCTGCCTTTAGTAAAGTTATATTATTTATTTCTTATGTGCCTGGAATATTTTATTAAAGTATATTTCATTGATGTTATGCTATTATTTCCAGGCAATCTTTTCTCCATTCTTTATGCATAAGTCAATCTTTATCTGACAAAGATCTTTGTCTTATTAGTTGAAATATCTTTTTGCTTTATCTGCCATGCTGTCCTTTATAGCCGTTAGACTCAGAAAGTCTTCTCTGGCCGTAAAGAGCTCTTTCTGATGTGACTTTTTCTAGCACTCTTTTATCAGATTGATTTGCAGCTTCTTAGAAAGCTTTATCATTTTATAGGATATATGCCTGCAAGATATATTTTGCTTTGTGCTTTTTGCAACCCAGTTTGCAGATTCCAGACGAAGACAAAATTCAAACTCAGATTAGAGCCGTTGCAAAGGCTCATATATAAAGTGCCTTCTAAAGACAGAGAAGAACATACAGATACATACACATATACAACAACAACATAAAAAAATACAAGAAGTTTTACTCACAGCAGCATAGAGATCTACAGCTCTCAGAAATTCACATTCAATTGGGAAGATCAAATCTCTTCAGCATTCTTCTTCATCCTGAGTTCATCCTGCTCACAGGAAGACATTCACTCAGAGGCTTTTAGAAGAAGAAGAAGAAGAAAGGAAGCTGATTGAAGAAGAACACCTTTTCCAAATCAAGAGTCTTCTTCAAGTTTCTCCTTCAGAACTTCAAGACAGTTCTTTGTCTCAAGTTCAGAAGAGTTCGTGCACCCTGAAGCAAGTCTCCTTCCTGGATATTCTCTAAGCCAGGGGGAGCCTTGATTCTTTAGAGCTTTCTAGCTCTGTGCAATCCACTAGCTTCTCTAATCTGTTTTAACAATAGAGAAGAAGCTTTAGCTCTCTCAACCTCCTGTATAAAGGGTTATTACTCCCTTCAAAAGTGAACCTTGGTGGCAGGGCACCTGATCAAAAACCTGTGTTGGATTTTGAGCTCCTGATCAAAAGCTCAAAGGGTCTACATAATCTACGTGAAGCAGATTAGTTGGTGGCAGGGCACCTGAACAAAAACCTGTAGTGGATTCCTACCAGGTTGGTAGAAGAGTGGACGTACCTATTTAGAGGGAACCACTATAAAATTTCTTGTGTCGTCTGTGCTGCTTATTTAATTCATTGCACTGTGGCTGTGAGTAGAAATAACAAGGATTGCTAGTTGCTGTGTTAGGACCAAATCTTAACTGCAATTACAGTTAGCTTTCTCCAGTGCACTTCACTTTGTGTTAGGCTCTAGGGTTATCAATATCTATAAACTCATTCCGCAAATTAACTCTAAGGGAGTTGAGTAGGGTGTCATAATTTTTTAATATTCTATTCACCCCCCCTCTAGAATTATATCTATCCTCACCTTCAATTGGTATCAGAGGGAGGTTGACTGACTGTACAGGCTAACACCTGAGTCACAAGATCCTGATAGATACCAAGCTTATAGATATTCACCTCATGGCCCAGTCCAAGGATTACTCTAGCACCAGACCTCCAGCTTGCAACTTAGCTAAGTTTAGCATCTGGAAGGCAAGAATAAGATTATATATGAACTCTATTGATGAAGACATTTTCTCTTTTATTTTGACAGGACCTCCAACACCTCCTGCTGCAGCCACTGCTATAACATCTACAAATATAAGTGCAGTGCCTCCTCCAGATTACAATGATGCCTACAAGAAGGCAAAGATAGTTGATGCCAAAGCTATGAACATTCTGGCTAAGACTATGTCTGATGAAATCTTCCAGAAAGTGGCTTACTGCACCTATGCAAAAGCCATGTGGGACTCACTGAACCAGATTGTAGCTAGTTCAGCTGATGAAAGGAAGGACATAAGGTCCAACCTTATATCCAAAGATGAAAACTTCAAGAAAACTGAAGCTGAATCAGTTGAAGCCATGTACACCAGGCTCAGCTCAATCATCAATGAGCTGAGAACCCTTGATAAGGAGATTACATTGACAGAGGTCAATGATAAGATACTGATGTGCTTCCCCAGCACATGGGATCTTAGGATCTGGCCTATCAAGGAGGCCAGAAGTACTAATGAAATCTCAACTGAAGCTCTCCTTGGCAAGCTCAAGTCTTTTGAGTAAGGGCTGAAGACTAGGGAAGCTGAGGCTGAAGCAAAGACTCCAACTCCAACAAGAAAAGAGCAAACTCTTGCTCTCAAAGCTGCTGATGCTTCTGAAGGAAGCCAATCCAATGAGGAGCTGATGACACTCTTTGCCAAAAGGTTTCTCAAGATGGGAAGAAAAGACTTCAGAAAGAAATCTTCAAGATATGAAGATAAACTAAGGTATGACAGATCTCCCGCTAAAGAAATTATTTGTTATGGTTACAGGAAACCTTGACACATTCTACCAGAGTGTATAGAGGAAAAGAGCAAAGAAAAGAGAAAGGAAAAAGAACATCACAAGAAACACTCTAAGTGTTCCTCCTACAAAAATAAGAAGAAGGAGAAAGAGTTTGTTGTTGAGACCTGGAGTGATTCAGATGAGGAATCTTCCTCCTCAAGCTCCAGTGAGGATGAGGAAGAGAAGAAGGCAAAGGAAATCTGCCTTATGCCAATTGATGCCTGCAGCAATCACTCAGCTGTAGAGAGTTCTAATGATGATGAAGAAATGCCTACAGAAGATCAGGTATTATCTTCATATGATTTTTCTTCTTCTGAATTTAAATATGAATTTAAATCCCTTTGCTTAGATCTAATTAGTTTAGAAAAGGAAATTAAGGAACTTAGAAATAAGTTAGCTGAATCAGAATCCATTTCCATTGAAAATGCTAGGCTAGAAGCAGAACTCACTTAGTCTAGTGAAGAAATAAAGTTTCTTAAAAATGAACTAGCAAAGTCCAAGAGATTAGAAGAATCATTAAATGGTAGAAGCCTTAAGCTGCTAGAAATCACCAGCATGACAAACACTAGGTCAGGCAATAATAAGCTAGGCTTAGGAGCTTCATCATGTGAACCCTCAATTATTCTTAAAAATCATCTTTCAACTCCAGTGAACTTTATTTCAGCTGATGGAATAAAGAACACTGAGCAAGTAAAACAAGTTAATCAAGCCTTAAATAAAGCTAAGAGAGAAAAGAGAAAGCAATAATTTAAGGAGCTACAAAAAGAGTCGAACGCTGCTCGACGATCGGAGGCTTAATGGTCGAACGAAGCTCGACGATCTGAGCATCGATCGTCGAACGTAGATCGACGATCTCAATATGAATTTCAAAATTACCACTAGAACCTTAGAAACCTTAATATAAATAGAAACCCTAGGTTTGTGGACCCATTAACTGCATGGAGCATCCCACCTAGGAGATCTTACCCTTAAGGATATAAACCCCAACCTACTTATTCTTTTATTTCTAGTTTTCATTATGTGAAGAATAATGGACCCAAGGTTACCTGGGTCCACAATGTCTAATTGTCTATTCTGCAGGTGAAGACCAATCCAATTACTAAAGACAAATGGTATTTGGATAGTGGCTGTTCCAAACACATGACAGGAAACAAAGAAAATCTGTCAAGATTCAAGGTCAAGCTTGGACCAAAGGTGATCTTTGGGGATTCTAGTTGTGGTCAAACTGAAGGATAAGGTAGGATTACCATTGGAGCAATAAATTTCAAAAGGGTTGCATATGTAACTGGACTGAAGCATAATCTTATCTCAGTAAGTCAGTTATGTGATGCAGGATATTAGGTATCTTTCACTAACACTCTCTGTAATATTATTTTAAATAGTTATGTTGTGTTAGTAGGTATTAGACAAGGTAATATTTATTTAGTAGATTTTAATTCAACCCATTCTGAAATCTGCTAATTTAATGAAGTAACAAATAATAACAACACCTTATGGCATAAGAGGCTTAGCCATGTTAACCTCAAGAACATATCTAGGTTATCTAAATACAACCTTGTTAGAGGTTTACCTTCTTTCCCCTACAAGAAGGAGAGCCTATGCAAGGCTTGTCAACTAGGCAAGCAAACCAAAAATTCCTTTAAATCTGTAAATAAAAGTGATTCACCTAGAATCCTGTATTTATTACATTTGGACCTTTTTGGCCCAATAAATGTACAGAGTCTAGGAGGGAAGTATTACACTTTAGTAATTGTAGACGACTTCTCTAGGTTCACTTGGGTGTTCTTCTTGAGAACTAAGGCTGATAACTTCCAAGTTCTTACAGATTTTCTACTTTGTGTGCAGACTGAGTATTCTACTCATGTGGCCTTGATCAGAAGTGATCATGGTACTGAGTTTGAGTCTTTTCTCATGCAAGAATTTTGTGAGAAAGAAGGTATCAAACATAGCTTCTCTGCTCCTAGAACTCCCCAACAAATTGGGGTAGTGGAAAGGAAGAATAGAACCCTGATTGAAGCTGCAGGAACATTGTTGGCAGATGCTAATATGCCTCTCTCCTATTGGGCAGAAGCTGTTAGCATAGCTAATTATGTTCTGAACAGAAGTCTTATACACAAGCTTAAGAGTAAAACTCCTTATGAGTTGCTTAAAGGAAAGAAACCTAAAATTAATTATTTTAGAGTATTTGGTTGTATAGTAAACATTCATAACAATAACAAAGAATACCTTAGAAAGTTTGAAGCAAAAGCTTCAATGGGAATATTTCTTGGATATTCCCAAGTAAGCAAAGCTTATAGGGTATTTAATAAATCAACTTCTAAAATTGAGGAATCTGTGCATGTTTCTTTTGATGAATCTCAGATGTTTTACAAGGAGAAGGAAACTTCCCCTTCCTCAAGTTCATTGCAGGTACCAGAAGTTAATAAAGATGTCACTCAAGAAATTCTTCATCTATCAACTCTTCACATCACTGATTCAGACAGTGATGAAGACTTTGTAGAAGCTATTGCTGTACCACCAACATTTTATCCAATTCCTCCTGAGGAATTAATCCCAACTATTGTTGAAGATCACATCCCACTTGCTGATCTTGTCACACTTAGACATCATCCTACATCTCAAGTGATTGGAGACATATCAGCTGGTGTACAAATAAGACATCAATTAAGACAGGATGTGATGCATGCTTATTTCCTTTCACAGATTGAGCCCCTCACCATAAAAGATACTGAGCTAGATCCCCACTGGATCATTGCTATGCAAGAGGAGCTCAATCAGTTTGAAAGATGTAAAGTAAGGACTTTGGTTCCAAGACAAAAAGGCCAACTGATCATAGGCACCAAGTGGGTGTTTAGAAACAAGTTGGATGCAAATGAAATTATTGTAAGGAACAAAGCTAGGCTTGTAGCTCAGGGCTACAGACAGGAGGAAGGTATAGATTATGACCAAACCTTAGCTCCTGTTGTAAGGCTAGAGGCAATAAGGATCTTTCTAGCCTATACAGCCTATATGAAGTTTAAGGTCTTTCAGATGGATTTCAAGAGTGCCTTCCTAAATGGTGAGCTAAAGGAAGAGGTATTTGTTGAACAACCTCCTGAGTTTGTTTCTTCAACTCAGCCCTCATTTGTGTACAAGTTGCAAAAAGCTCTTTATGGACTTAAACAAGCACCCAGAGCCTGGTATGAGACTCTAGCTAGTTTCCTGTTAGAGCACAACTTTGTTAGGGGAGTAGTTGATAGAACCCTTTTCGTTAAGCACCACAAGGACACAATCATGTTAGTTCAAGTGTATGTAGATGATATTATTTTTGGTTCCACTGATCCCAAACTGTGCAAAAAGTTCTCTGACTTGATGCATTCTAAGTTTGAGATGAGTAGTATGGGTGAGCTGTCTTACTTTCTTGGTCTCCAAGTAAAGCAAGATGCTGATGGCATCTTCATCTCCCAATCCAAATATGCCAAGGAATTGGTAAATAAGTTTGGGATGGCTGATGCTTCAGCAATGCATACACCTATGACTACTAATGTAGTTATAGATTCTGATGATCAGGGCAAGCCAGTTGATCAGAAGAATTATAGGGCCATTGTTGGTTCCCTATTGTATTTAACTACAAGTAGACCAGATATAATGTTTGCTACATGCCTATGTACTAGATTCCAGGTCAACCCCAAGGAATCTCATTTGATTCTTCTCAAGAGAATTTTGAGATACTTGAAGGGATGTCCAAATCTAGGACTATGGTACCCAGCAGAATCAGAATTTGAGTTAATTGGATACTCTGATTCTGACTATGCTGGTTTTAGAGTTGACAGGAAAAGTACCTCAGGAACTTGTCAGTTCCTGGGAGAGAGATTGGTCTCTTGGTTCTGTAAGAAGCAGGCTTCTGTCTCAACTTCAACTGCAGAGGATGAATATATAGCAGCTGCTAGTTGTTGTTCACAGATCCTGTGGATTCAAAACCAGCTTTTGGATTATGGGTACACACATAAGAAGACAAAAATCATGTGTGATAGTACCAGTGCTATCTCCATTGCACAAAATCCTGTGCACCACTCTAGAACCAAGCACATTGAGATTAGACACCATTTCCTGAGAGATTGTGTGGAAAAGAACAAGATTAGCCTTGAGTTCATATCCACTGACCTTCAGAGAGGTGATATTTTCACCAAGCCCTTAGATGAACAGAAGCATCTGTTCTTTTTGGTTCAACTAGGCATGATTAATGGAAAAGACTAAGTGTTACGTCTACCTTTGTTGAAATCTATTTGAAGATCGTCGAACGACGTTCAACGATAGTCAATCAGGTTGAGCCGATCGTCGACCCATGGGTCACGACAGCTCGTTTTGATTGTGAAGACAGAAATAATCAAACGATTGATCGACTACTCTGCTTTAGGAAACGATCGTCGAACGACCGTTCGACCATCGTCTCTAGTATCTTTTAAAATAGACCGACGATTGCGGTTTTTATTTAAACCGATGGTCGATCTAGGTTAAGAGATCGTGCTTATTATAGTCGACGGAACTCGTCTTTTCGTATTCCGTCTTTCTGCTTGAGCCCTGCCTCGCGCTCTTTGCCATTTCGCTTTCTCTACCTCGTCTCTCTCGTCTTCTCCGACAAATCGATGGCGATTGCTCCAGCACTTCTGTCAGCGGTGAAGTTCGACGCCGGATTCAGCGTGGACTTCGACTCTTTCAGCGCCTGTGATTCTTAGATAATAAAAATCCTCCAGCTCTGCAAGGAACAAGGTTTGGAAAGGCTTATGACCACAAGGATCAAGATAAACATCCAAGAGATTAAAGAGTGGGTTTTCACTTCGTCTTCCAATGACGAATCGATGACTGGAATTATTGGTGGCGAAGAGGTAAGTTTGACTCCTGCCGCATTGACTGATATTTTCGGATTATTGAACAGTGAAGAGGATTATGAACAAGATATCCAAGAGTTTGGAAGGATGTTAATCGAGTTAGGACATGCCGAAGGCATTCCTTCTAAGTTGTTAAAAGTTAATTTTCCGTTAAAGATAAAGTTCTTGGCTGAACTCGTTGGAAAAGTGCTTCTGGGCAAGCACTCTGCTCATGACAACATCACCAGACAGCAGTTTGCCTTGATGTGTGCCATAGTTAATAAGAAACAGATCAATTGGGCAGGGATTATGTTTGATTTGATAAGAAAGAAGAATGGCAAGAAGGAAGTAACCCTAGGTAGGGTACTTGGGATATTTCTAAAAGAGAAATACTCCCACCTGTTGGTAACAGTTTCAACAACTATCAATGCTAGTAAGAAGATGGACCCAACACTGTTTGTTAAGTGGAAAAGAAGTTTTCAAAAGCCTTCTCCTACAGGGGTAGCTCCAGTTGTATTAGAGAACACATGGACTGTTTCAGTCTCTCCCCTTCTACATGAAGCAGGCTCATCCATTCTTTCCATTCCATCCACTTCTGCTGCATTCCCATCTACTTCTATTGAAGTACCATCGACATCTGCATTACCATCTACATCCACTACCACTCCTCCTCTTGACTCTTCTTCTATTCCCCATACTTCATCTCCAGCATCTCCCATTCCTGCACATCTAGCTGGGACATCTATTCCTAGTTTTGATTTGTTAGGATCTGAGAGAATTCCAACCCCACCTCAGTCACCACTTACACCTCCAGATCACACTGACTTTCCCTCATCCACTCCTCAATCACTAGTTCACAACACATCTCATCAGGAAACTGCCTTCCCTGATGATCTTACATCTTCTGTTGTTCCCCCATCCACATTAATATCTCCAGCACTCATAACCAATATCCTAGAGTTAATTACTCCTTCAATGAAAACCATGATTGAAGAAGCAATTGCTCCTCTTGCATCCTCCATTTCTTCCCTGACTGCCTCCATCCAAGCCCTCTCCAAATCTGCTGAGACCTCTTCATCTAGGGGCCTGATTTCAGTTTCCACTGAAATCAGGAAGGGGGAGATGTTCTATGAAGATGCCTCTCAACTACCCCTGGCCTCTCTTCCAGCAGATCCTCCAGCAGATACTCAAAGAGAAACAACACTTATAGAAAAAGAGATAGTAGCTCAAGAAGAAACAGTACCACAACTTTCTGAAAAAGAGATTTCTGATGTTATAATGGAAACAGAATTTGTTGTCAAAGTCTGCTTAAAAGAATCCTCCACTCCCTTAGTTGCCCTTTTCCTAGAAGGAGTCATTACCTCGTCTCTAGATGAATTATGGGAGTTAGGAAATTCTGAGGAAAATCCTGAAGGTAATTCATTTACTCATTTTCTTGATATGTTAACTGACATGCTAGTCTATGAATACCTAGAAGGGATGTTTCTATTTCATTTAGGAAATCTGTGTTCCTGATACTACAGATATAGTGGAAGAAGTTTCAGTTGTCCAAGAACTTGTTCAACAACCTGCTATAGAACCAGCTGATCCAGAACCTGCTGTTCAAGATCCTGAGTCTGCTCAACCAGCTCAGATAGTTGTGCAAGAAGAACTGGTCTCCATGACAGTTACAGTTGAACAAGAGAATGTTTCAGTTGGACAAGAAGAAAAATCTACAGTCTGGGATGACACCCCTGGACTAGATCTAGACACTCTTCTGGCATAGGATGCCTTGGAAGAAGAGATAGAAAAAGCTGCTTTAAAGGATAGAGAAAAAGCTGTGCGAGAAGCTGTTGATACTTATGATCATCCTCAATCATCTGATGATGAAGATGACTCTGATGATTCAGAAGGAACCAAGAAGAAGAAATCTGCCAAAAGAAAAAGACAAGCTGCTGCTCCTACTCCATCTAACCCTGACCATGATATTCCTTATTACATCTTGAAAGGAATAGATCACAAGTCAAAAGAATATCAGCACTGGATGGGATTCTCCAAAAATCAGCAAAAATAAAGAAAGAAATCTAAAAGATATGACAGTCCAGCTCCTAAATGGAATTCTAAAGGACCTCCTCCTCCTCCTCCTAGTGCAGGAGCATCTGGAAATGTTGCTAGTCCCTCTGCTACTCCTTCTAGATTCACTTCTTCCCAATCTTATCAGAAGAAAGGAAATAAAAGCTATCATGGCAAGTCTCAATCTGGACATCAGAGACAGGAAACTGAGTTATAAGAACAAGTGAAAGAGGTAGTTTACCTAAAGCCAACCTTTTCTCCTCCTCCTTCACCCAAGAAAAGGACATCACCAGATAAAGAAAGCAAGATTATATCTTCCAGAGAATCTGATCAGAAAAGGAAAATAGATGCAAAAGGCAAGAGTTATATACTCTAAGAAATCAAGTAAAAGATATGCTGAATTTGCTCCTCCAACATCTTTAGTTATTTCAAGAAAAGAAAGAGTCAGCTGCGAGCATGTTAGAACCTTCTACTAAATTCAGAACTGTAAATCCTCTAAATCCAGCTGATGAAAATGAGTATGAAAGCTTAGAGCTTAATCCTGACTTCAGGATGGCCAGATTCCTTGAATTGGTTGGATCAGCTCAGATTAGAAAAGCCAGAGCTGAAGGAAAAGATGTTACAGGATTAACTACTATGTCCAAATTCAGAAAGAAAGAACTTGATAGATTCCAGGTAAGACCTGAAGTTTTTGATGCTACCAAATATATGGAAAAATATCTAGAAGTAGTTGTTCCAAGAACAGGAGAAACCAAAGTTATTGGAGAACAAGATCTGAAGACATCAAAGAAGGAAGTTCTAAATCCTCTCAAAAAAATCTCTTTTATTCCTGACTCTTCTATCTCTAAACTAGATTCTGATGTTGTTTAAGTTTTATTGTCAATCCGTTTATGTTAACTGTTTGATTGATGCATTTGATGCTTAGATGTTTCTTTCCTGTATTATATTTATTTCCCGTAGTTTGTTTGTTTTGTTTTGTTTTGAGAGACTTAACTCAAATAGGGGGAGATTGTTGGTTCCCTAGTTTGGATTTGAGTTTAGTCTGCTCTTTTAGTCTCTTGACCCAAGATTTATCTATGGTCAAAGGTTAGTTGTCTAGTTGTAGAGTTGTCACTTATCCAGATGAAAATTTGGTTAAGTTATTTTTGGTTCGACTATGGTCGAACGCCGCTCGACTATCGTCGATCAACTGTTCGACGATCGTCTATCAGTTGCTTAACTTTCATCGGTCAGCAGATCGTCTATCTCTGAGTTAGTTCAACTCTTGTTTGCTCGATGTTCTGTGGAATCTGCCTCGTCGATCGTCGAACCCCGCTCGACTTCTTTTGACCAGACAGATCTCTTGATAGTTCAACTATCTGCTTGGATAGTTCAACTATCTGATAGTTCGACTATCTGTTTGATAGATCGACTATCTGTTGTGTTTAATAGTTCGACTATCTGTTTGATAGGTCAACTATCTGCCTTTCTTGATAGTTCCACTATCTTGCTTTGATAGTTCAACTATCTGATAGCTCGACTATCTGTTTGATAGGTCGACTTTCTATCTTCTTTGATAGCTCGACTATCTATTTGTCTTTAATAGTTCGACTATCTACTTGGATAGTTCAACTATCTGATAGCTCGACTATCTGTTTGATAGATCACTATCTGTCTTCGTTGATAGTTCGACTATCTGCTTGATAGGTCGACTATCTGTTTTGCTTGATAGCTCGACTATCTGTCTTGATAAGTCGACTATCTGATAGCTCGACTATCTGCTCTGATAGGTCGACTATCTACTGAGGTAGTTCGACTATCTCCTTTGATAGTTCGACTATCTGTTCTGATAGGTCGACGATCTCTGTGCTTCGGTCGACAATCTCCGAGGGTCGTTCGACGTCTTTTTGTCTGCCTTTAGTAAAGTTATATTATTTATTTCTTATCTGCTTGGCATATTTTATTAAAGTATATTTAATTGATGTTATGCTATTATTTCCAGGCAATCTTTGCTCCATTCTTTATGCATAAGTCAATCTTTATCCGACAAAGTTCTTTGTCTTATTAGTTGAAATATCTTTTTGCTTTATCTGCCAGGCTTTCCTTTATAGCCGTTAGACTCAGAAAGTCTTCTCTGGCCGTAAAGAGCTCTTTCTGATGTGACTTTTTCTAGCACTCTTTTATCATATTGATTTGCAGCTTCTTAGAAAGCTTTATCTTTTTATAGGATATCTGCCTGCAGGATATATTTTGCTTTGTGCTATTTGCAGCCCAGTTTGCAGATTCCAGAAGAAGACAAAATTCAAACTCAGATTAGAGCCGTTGCAAAGGCTCATATATAAAGTGCCTTCTAAAGACAGAGAAGAACATACAAATACATACACATATACAACAACAACACAAAAAATACAAGAAGTTTTACTCACAGCAACATAGAGATCTACAGCTCTCAGAAATTCACATTCAACAGAGAAGATCAAATCTCTTCAGCATTCTTCTTCATCCTGAGTTCATCCTGCTCACAGGAAGACATTCACTCAGAGGCTTTTAGAAGAAGAAGAAGAAGAAAGGAAGCTGATTGAAGAAGAACACCTTTTCCAAATCAAGAGTCTTCTTCAAGCTTCTCCTTCAGAACTTCAAGACAGTTCTTTGTCTCAAGTTCAGAAGAGTTCCTGCACCCTGAAGCAAGACTCCTTACTGGATATTCTCTAAGCCAGGGGGAGCCTTGATTCTTTAGAGCTTTCTTGCTCTGTGCAATCCACTAGCTTCTCTAATCTGTTTTAACAATAGAGAAGAAGCTTTAGCTCTCTCAACCTCCTGTATAAAGGGTTATTACTCCCTTCAAAAGTGAACCTTGGTGGCAGGGCACCTGATTAAAAACCTGTGTTGGATTTTGAGCTCCTGATCAAAAGCTCAAAGAGTCTACTTGATCTACCTGAAGCAGATCAGTTGGTGGCAAGGCACCTGAACAAAAACCTGTAGTGGATTCCTACCAGGGTGGTAGAAGAATGGACGTACCTATTTAGAGGGAACCACTATAAAATTTCTTGTGTCGTCTGTGCTGCTTATTTAATTCATTGCACTATGTCTTTGAGTAGAAATAACTAGGATTGCTAGTTGCTGTGTTAGGACCAAAGCTTAACTGCAATTACAGTTAGTTTCTCCAGTGCACTTCACTTTGTTTTAGGCTCTAGGTTTATCAATATCTATAAACTCATTCCGCAAATTAACTCTAAGGGAGTTGAGTAGGGTGTCATAATTTTTGAATACTCTATTCACCCCCCACCCCCTCTAGAGTTGTATCTATCCTCACCTTCAGACACTCAGCCTAAGTTAGTGAACCTAGCCCAAATCCAACTAGGGATCCAACAATCTCCTCTTGCATTGCCATAATCCATAGTGGATCTTGCTCTGCATCTTTTATAGATTGGGGCTCAATTTGAGATATGAAGCAGACATGCATCAAGTCTTGGTTTAGTTGATGGCTTGTCTGCACACCTACAGATATGTCTCCTATTACTTGAGATATAGGGTGATCTCTAAGTATGACAGGATAAGTTGGTGGAGTTGGTTCAGCAACAGCCTGGGGAGTCAATTACTCTTGTGGAATTATATGGGTTGTTGTTGGTTTATCAGCTATTTCATTGAAATCATCTTCACTGTCTTCAGAGTTTTGTGGAGAGGTCTGGGCATTAGCCTCATTGGTGAGGTTCAACTCATTTAACTGCTCACACAAATATGGTACCTGCAAAGATTCACTTGTAGAAGAGTTATTCTCCTTGTAAAACATATTAGTCTCATCAAAGGAAATGTGTACAAACTCTTCTATTTTCATTGTAGATTGATTATAAACCCTATATGCCTTGCTGACTTGGGAATATCCAAGAAAAATTCCCATTGTATCCTTGGCTTCAAACTTTCTAATGTTTTTCTTGTCATTATTGTGAATGCAACACATACAACATAAAATCTTAAAGAAATCTACTTTAGGTTTCTTCCCTTTAAGTAATTCATAGGGAGTCTTACCCTTAAGCTTATGTATCAAACTCCTGTTCAGGACATAGTTTGATGAGCTTACAGCCTCTGCCCAAAAGGATAGTGGGAAGTAAGCATCTACAAGCAATGTACCTGAATCTTCAATTAGTGTTCTGTTTTTCAATTCAGCTACCCCATTTTGTTGAGGAGTTCTAGGAGCAGAGAAATAATGTCTGATACCTTCCTCCTCACAGAATCTTTGCATGGGAAGAGACTCAAACTAAGTACCAGTTTCACTTCTGATCAATACAATTGGAGTAGAGTACTCAATCCTTATGCTCTTAAGAAAATCTATAAGAACCTTGAAGTTATCTGACTTGTTCTCAAGAAGAACACACAAGTGAACCTTGAGAAGTCATCTACAATCAATAAGGTATAAGATTTCTCTCCTAGGTTTTGTACAACAATGAGTCCAAAAAGATCCATGTGGAGCAAATACAAAATCCTAGGTGAATCACTTCTATTAATGGCTTTGAAACTGTTTTTAGTTTGCTTGCCTAATTGAAAGCCCTGTAGAGGCCTTCCTTCTTGTAGGGACCAGAAGGCAATCCTCTAATAAGGTTGTCTTTAGAAAACCTAGCAATGTTTTTCAGATTAACATGACCTAATCTTCTATGCCAAAGTTCATTATTATTATTAATTTGGTTGAACAGACATATTTCAGACCTAGAAGATTTAAAATTTATTATGTTAGTATTTCCTACTCTAGATCCAGTTAAGACAATCTTGTTATCAACAGAAGAAATAATGCAAGAGGATTTGTCAAATGATGCCTGAAACCCTTCATCACAGAGTTGATTAATGGAAATCAGGTTCTGCTTTAATCCACTTACATAAGATGCATTCTTGAATGTGACCACTCCAATCTTTACATCTCGATAGCCTTTAGTCTGGCCATAGTTGAAGTCACCAAAAATAACTTTAGGACCTTGCTTGGACTTATAGTTGGATAGATTGTGCTTGCTGCCAGTCATATGTTTTGAACAACATCTATCCAGATACCATTGTTCCTCTGTGGTAGGATAGTCTTTCACCTACACAAAAATAGATTAGATATTTTTTACCCAGGTTACCTTGGGTCATTGTTTATTAACATAATTAAAGCTGGTAATATATGAATATTCAGGTTGACTTTTGTAACCTAAAGGATGGTATTTTCATGGTGGAATTATCCATTGGTTAAAAGGATTAATGTTTTGTCTAGGTTGATTAAAAATCCTGTTGTAATTAAAATTTTTGTTATTATAAGCCGGGGTCGACGAATTCTGGTACGTTTGTCGATCTGAGGTCGACGAACGGGGATGAGTTCGTCGAACTCCACTCAGAGAATGAATGTATTCATTTTCTGGGCCCCAATTTCATCGATCTCTGGTCGACGAACCATACTCGTTTCGTCGATCGCAGTTCAGAGAATAGTTATAGTAGAAGTTTGCATTCAGAGTTTGTCGACTTGAGCTCGACGAACTGGACATATTTCGTCGATCTGAGTTCGACAAAATTTTCTGAACTTTGTTATGGTTAAGATTTTTCTTATTCTTCTTATTTTCTTATTCTTTTATTTTAATACTATTTGTTTAACATGATTATCTTCTATTTTTTCATTACCCTTTTTTAAAACAAATTTTATGGGGGTGGATAAAATCTTTTTCTGAATAAGTGGGGTTTGGCTTGATTAAGTACCTAAGCCCAGCTTGTCATTAAGTCTGGCATTCACTGTGCTTGTGATGTTCATCAACTTGATGCTTCTCACATTCAGGGATTCTTCAAGTTGTCTAGCCTCAAATAATTCAGTATTTAATTTAATGATTTGTTCATTAGCTAAGGTAATTTCATCATTTAATTTATTGTTTTCTGACAGCAGGTTTTCTTGTTCATTTACTTTCTCTCTAAGTTATTTAATTACTTTTTCAGAGTTAATTAAATCAAGATATAAAGATTTAAATTCAATTTTAAATTCTTCTGAATAAAAATTAAAAAAAGATAATACCTGATCCTCTTTTGATAAAGGTTCTTCAGTGTCTTATTGTTCAGCTTTAGAATGGGTGCTTGATGCATCAATAGCCATCAAACACATTTCTTTAGCCTTTGCTTCCTCTTCATCTTCAATTGAGCTGGAAGATGAAGATTCTTCTTCATTGTCACTCCAGGTTTCAACAATGAAACCTTTCTCCTTCCTTTTGTGCTTGCTGGATGAGGGCTTGTTGTAATGCTATTTCCTTGTGTCCTTTTCTCTTCTCCTCTCATTATTTTTGGTTCTCTAGACACTCTGAGATGAAGTGTCCATGCTTCCTGCAGCCAAAACAAACAACTTCTTTAGTTGGTGTTTTGTCATACCTGGGCTTGTCATCTTGCCTTGATGACTTTCTTCTGAAATATTTCTTGCCCATCTTGTATAATCTCTTGGCTAAGAGACTCAGGAACTCTTCATTGATTATTGGGGCTTCTGATTCTTCATTTGCCTTAAAGGCTATATTGTGCTCCTTCCTTGAGGGTGTGGAAGTCTTATGTTTAGCAGCTTCTCTTGACTTAATCAGTTGCTCATAAGATTTGAGTTTTCCTAATAGAGATTCAGTGGAAATCTCATTAAGTCTTCTGGCTTCCTTCATAGTCTAGATTCTAGATTCCCATGAGCTAGGGAAGCACATGAGTATTTTGTCATTCACTTCTATAAGAGTGATGTCCTTGTCCAATGTCTTCAGCTCATTGATTATTGAGCTTAATCTATTGTATATATCACCAACATTCTCTGACTCATCCTTCTTGAAGTTCTCATACTAAGAGATGAGGTTGGATCTCCAGTCCTTTCTCTCATCAGCAGAGCCAGCTACCATCTGGTTAAGATAATCCCAAATATCCTTGGTTGATGTGCATTCAGCTACCTAATGGAAGATGTCATCAGACGTAGTCTGAGCCAGAATATTCATGGCCTTTGCATCAGAATTCTTGGCCTTTTTCTCAGCATATGTCCACTCAGGTGGTGGAACAACATGTGTGCTTGATGTTGAGGTGGATGTAGTCACTGGAGAAGGAGGTCCAGTCAAAATGGAATTAAAAATGTCCTCATCAATAGAGTTCATATAAAGTTTCATTCTTGCCTTCTAGATGACAAACTTATTTAATTTGCACACTAGAGGTCTGGTCTTGCATAATCCTTATTTTGTGTCATGCTATAATAAATAAGCTAGAGAAATTTAGATCTAAGAAGGATCTGTTGGTTCAAGTGTTACCTCTTCAACCAAGAGAACAACCCTCTGTATCAATTGAAAGGAGGGGTTAGATCTGACTTACTTTAAGGGGGGGGGGGGTGAATAGAGTATTAAATTTTTTTGGCTATTTTAAACTTTTATATCAGAGTGAAAGTAGGTGATACCAATAATATATAAAGAAAAGAAAAACAGGCTAAGTTATTCTATCTATCACAGCCACAACAAGAACAAACAGAAAATGAGCACAACCACACAATACACGAATTTTATAGTGGTTCCCCAACTGGGTACATCAACTCTTCTACAACCCCGGTAGGAATCCACTAGCAGGTTTTATAAGGTGTCTACCACCAAAATATCTATTTGCAGGGAGATATCACAACCTTTTAGGCTTTTGAGCAGGTGCCCAAAAACCAACCCAAGTCTTTTGATAAGAGACTTGACAACCAAGTGGTTAACTTTGAAGAGAGTTAAAACCCTTTTATAGGAGGTGAGACGAGGTGATGGTGTCTTCTCTTTCTCTAATCAACAGAGAGACTAGTAGATCTTTGATGTTGACAAAGCTCCCCTTGAGATATTGAATGGTTCAGGAAGGCTGGAGCTTTTCTTCAGGGTGTAGGTCTTCAACCTTGTTATATCAAAGTTCAGGAATCTAGTAGACTGATGCTGAATGCATGTCTCTGAAGATTCCAGGTTCTGAAGATTAAGAAGACTCTTGATTTGTGATGAATGTTCTTCTTCAGATTTCAGGATTGACAAGGAACAGAACAGAAATGTTTTCAGCACATAAAAGAAAGTTCTGAATGATTAGGATCAGTTTTAGTGCTCTACACTTTCTTCTCTGTGATGCACTGTGAGTATGTTGTTCTCTGTTATTCTCTGTATCTCTTGTATCTTGTGGCTGATCAATCAATATCTTTTTAAACTGAATGGAGAAAACTCTTTTATATTCTGCACTAGATTTTTGTCCATTTAATTTTGAATTCAGGCATTAATTGCTGACTAATTCTGGATAATACAAACGGCTGGAATGTCTTTCATAGATGAGTTTACCCAACTGTCCCTAATAAAATAAGCAAGTAATTCCCCTGATGAATACCATAATTAATGCTGCCAGTAATGGCTATATTCAAGGAATATGAGCATTGATTACTCAGGAATATTACTCCAAATTAATATAGAAAGTAGGGGACAGATGGAAGAAAAACTTCTCATTCTGGAGCAGGGCGAAAAACGTCGAACTCAGAACGGAATTCATCGACCTAAGATCCAAGATCATCGACCTTAGAATTCCAGTTCGTCGACTTGAGCTCTGCGAACTGCGTACTGAGAATGACTTGCCAAATCTGCACACTGATTTCGTCGAGCTGAGAATCTGTAACTGTTCGTCAACCTAAGCTCGAATATCGTCGAGCTTAGCTCAGAGAAATAACTCCGAGTTCGTCGATCTGAGATCGACGATCGTCGAGCTGAGTTCGAAGAACTTCGAACTAAACAATCTGTTCTCTGAAATCTTCTAAGTCTGAGTCTTCTGAGGTCCTTTGCTGGCTGGTTCAAGAAGGTTGAACTTAATGACTTAGCCTAAACTCTTGGACTACTATACTTGAATCTGGCCCAAATCCAACTAGGGATCAAACAATTCTGACTCGATAGTGGATATAGCCACACTAGTTTGCTTCTTGCTCCTCCAAGAAACTAGCCTTCTTCCTAAGAAATGACAGGTTCCAGTAGTGCTTTTCCTATCTTCTTTGCAACTTGAAAAATCTGTATCTGAAAATCCAATTAGATCAAAATCCCTAATTCTAGAGTACAATAGGCCAAGATCTGGTATGCCCTTAAGATACCTCAAGATTCTCTTTGTAGTAGATTAATGAGATTTTTTATGGCAGGACTAATACCTAGCACAGATACATGTGACATATATGATGTTAGACCTACTAGCACACAGGTATAGAAGGGAGTAAATTATCCCTCTATACAAAGACTCATCAATAGGTTTCTCTGCCTCATCTTTGCCTATAGGCATACTTGATCCCATGGGAGTTCTCATGGCAGAGGCATTCTTTATACCATACTTTTTGATTAGTTCCCTAGTGAACTTGGACTGGGATATGGACAAGACATCATCAATCTGTCTTACTTGGAGTCCCAAGAAGAACTTGAGCACACCCATGCTGCTCATTTCAAACTTTCCTTGCATAAGTTTAGTAAACTTCCTGCAAAGGTTGTGATCAGTATATCCAAATATAATGTCATCGACATATATCTGGACTAGGATAAGCTTGCCCTTTGATTCCCTTAGAAATAAGGTCTTGTCTATCTTCCCCCTTGAGAATTTGTTCTAAATTAGTAAGCTAGAACAGGTTTCATACCAAGCCCTAGGGGCTTGCTTTAGCCCATATAGATCTTTCCTAATCTTATAAACAAAATTAGGAGAGTTAGGATCTACAAAACCTGGTGGCTGATCCACATATAATTCCTCTTTTAGGTCCCCATTCAGGAATGTTGCCTTGAAATCCATCTAGTAGACTCTGAATCCCTTATGGGCTGTAAATGCAAGGAAGATCCTTATGGCTTACAATCTGTCTACTGGGGCAAAGGTCTAGTCAAATTCTATGCCATCTTCTTACCTGTAGCCATTAGCCACCAGTCTAGCCTTAATCTTGATAATAATGCAATCTTTATTCAACTAGTTCCTATAGATCCACTTAGTCCCTATGACATTTTGTCCTTATGGTCTAGGGACCAACTTCCAGACCTTACATCTCTTAAATTTGTCCAGTTCTTCTTGCATTGCTCCAATCCAGAACTAGTCCTTGATTTCTTCTTCAAACTTCTTTGGCTCTTCTTCAGACAGGAAGCTTGAGTAGAGAGTTGTATTCATGCTCCTCCTTCTTGCCTGGACTCCCTGATTTGCATCACGAATGATTTGTTGTACTGTATGGTCCCTTAGATGCCTGATAGTTGGAGGCAATCTAGCTACAGCTTGCTGATCTTCAGGGTTTTCAGCTAGCTGGTCTTCATTTTCTTCAAGTATTTTGTCCCCTTCTCTTGGAGTAGGCAGTCCATCTTCATTTTCATAAACTATGGGGGTTTCTTCTTTGATGGTACGCTTGTCCATCATCTGCTCTGTACCTATAATACTATAAGAGGAGGAGCTTGGTAGCTCACAGTTAACCAAATTGGATTCATCAAAAACAATATGCTTTGACTCTTATACAACTTGGGTAGTTAAGTTATTGATTTAATATGCCTTACTATGAGTATTATACCCAACAAAGATCCTTTCATGGGACTTGACAGCAAACTTAGTTCAATGGACTTTTCCATGGTTAAGCACATAACACTTGCAATCAAAGATACTTAAATAGCTCAGGTTTGGTTTCTGCCCTTAAAGATCTCATAATGAGTCTTCTTGTGGATCTTGGTGATAGAAGCCCTATTAATGATATAACATGCAGTGTTAACTTCCTCAGCTCAGAAGTATTCTAGGAGGGATGAGTCACTTAGTAAGGTTCTACCAGCGTCTATGAGAGTCCTATTTTTCCTCTCAGCAATTCCATTTTTCTGGGGTGTTCTAGGAGAGGAAAATTCTTGATGAATCCCTAGCTCTTCACCAAACCTTGTCATGTACTCAGACTGAAACTAAGTGCCATGGTCACTTCTGATCTTGAGCACAGTACTATTGAATTCATTCTGAATTTGCTGTACAAATGTCTAAAAGACATCAGGGGTTTCAGATTTCTTCCTTAGAAAGAACACCCAGGAAAATCTGGAAAAGTTATCAACAAGCACACAGGTGTAGACTTTCCTACCTAGACATTGAATTGGCATAGGACCAAACAAATCCATATGCAGGAGGTATAAAAACCTCACCGAGTCTTTGGTGTCAATGCTCTTGAAGGATTTCTTAGTCTGTTTTCCCTTTTAGAATGTAAAGTAGATACCCTCCTTAGTGCATATAGACTTGGCCCATTCCTAACCAGCTCATTGCTGAACAGCTTGCCCATGGTCCTATAATTTAGATGGGCTATCCTCTTGTGCCACTGGACACAGGAAGAGGCATTCTCATTTGCAATAAGACATACAAGTGAGTCTTTGCTAGAGCATAGGAAATCTAAACATTACCCATTTCCACTCCTAGTGCCTGTTAAGATGACCTCTTGGTCACTTAACCTCCTAATTTGGCACTCATCCTTGTGGAATACTATATCATAGCCAAGATCACAGAGTTGTCTAATTCTTATCAGGTTATGTTGCAGCCCTTCCACATAGGCTATTCTAGTGATGGTGACTATGCTATTAGAGATCTTACCATAACCTCTAGTCACCCCTTTTTTCAGACCCACCAAAGATAACCTTTAGTCCATTCTTTACTGGAGCATAATCCTTTAGCATACTCCTTATTCCAGTCATGTGACTGGAACATCCACTGTCCAAGTACTATATAAGGGTATGGGCACTTTGACTAACCTGCAAAACGCACATCAGTTAACCTTAGGATCCAAATTTTTATTGGGTCCTTGGTGCATGTTAGGCTTAAAATAACTCTGCCTGCTTGCGGATTTTCTGATAGGCAAGCTGATATTTGCTATCTGCACACTATGATTGTGCCAGCAATACACAACAAAGTAGCCTACCTTGCCACAACACCAACACTCATGGATGTTGTACCTTGTTTTTGGAGCAGGTCTAGTGGATGTGTTAATAATAGCTCTGAGTCTATAAGGAGTAGCAGCAGACCTATTCGATGGTTTTCCAGCCCCAGTCTGATAAGTTGTGGGTCTGGCAGTAGAAGTTCTTGGGATATCTTGAGCCCTTCTAGCAGCAGCTTTCTTTTCAGAAAGCATACCCTTGATGGCCTCAAAGATGCCCAAGTCTGGTCTACTCACAGCCTTGCCCTTTATTTTAGAGTGGGCTGGAGGAATTGAAGAGCAGTCATCAACTTTACCCTTGACTTAAGTGGTTGTATGACTAGACACCAGATCAAGAACTCTGTGTCTTCTCTTCCAAGACTGAGTAGATATCAGTCCAACTAATTGTTTTTGAAGACAATGAAGTAGGTAGTAGATTCTTTCTTCAACCAGCTTTCCTTTTCTCTGCAGAACTTGTAGATCTACTACCTCAGAATGGATTTTGATCCTACTATAGCAGATGATAATTGCTTCAGCTATCTCCTTCCCAGCAAGGTTCTCTGTGCAGAACCACTTCTTCAGGCTCGACGAAAATTGTGAGGAAGTAGTTGAAGTTTGGCCGCTATTTTTCGTTTTAAGAAATCATAGACAAGGAATCGATTGTTGTGTTATTGCTCGGAACGATTTGGTTCATTTTATACTCTAAAGGACCATTGAGCAGTGGGTCCCACCACCAGGATTTATGGTTGAGATTAAGCCATTCAGCGCATGCTTTCCATTTAATCTTGATTTAACAGCTCCTTCCTATGTGTGGGCCCCAACACTATATGATGGAAATATTCCTTGGAAAGTGCAGAAGATGATGACAGCTGGCCGCCAATGTCTCGGGCATCAATTCCGCACCATTTGAATTTTGGTTGATAATTTGACTTTGCTGACGTCAGCATGACTTAACATCTCTAGACTTAGACAAAATTCAATCATCACAACCAAAGGCATTAAGTAAGTAGGTATCACTCAATGCCACAACACTTAGACAAAATTCTAAGTATTGAGCTCGACGAAAGCTGAGCTCCATTCGACAAACGTCGAGCTCAGCTCGACAAAAGTATAAGTTTAGTTCGACAAACTATGGACTTTGTTCGACGAAAGGCTGAACTGAGTTCGACGAACTCCAGGCTAAACTGAGTAATTTGGCTCAGTTCGACGAACGCTGAGCTCATTTTGATGAAGCTGAGCTCGATGAAAGTCAAGCAGTCCATGCCTTTGGACTTAGCAAAATTTCTGCTTCATGGCATTGATAGCGTCGAGAGTGTTGAGTGAGCTAGCCTCAATCAACGTTATTTGCCTTAGCAAATATTTCTACGTCTTGGCGTTGAGAGAGTAAGCTCCACTCAACGCCAAACTACTTAACAAAATTTTTCTGTTATCTGGCGTTGAGTGGGTAAGCTACACTCAACGCTTGTGAACTTAGTGAAAATTTTGCCCAACTTTTTTGTGGAGTTGACTGGCCAAGCAACACTCAACGCTAAAGTTGTATGGCGTTGAGTGAGTAGACCACACTCAACTCATGTGGACTTAGCCATATTTTCAGCCAATTTCTCTAGGCTTAGACTGACTCAGCCAGACTAACAACCTTTTTGCTAGATGGTATTCAGTAAGTAGACTACACTCAATACCTATGGACTTAGCAACATTTTTGGCGATCTTCAAGTTTGGCTAAGACAGACTCAATGCTATATATTATATGGTATTGAGTGAGTAGACTACACTCAATGCTTTTGTAGTTAGCCAAATTTTTGGCTACTTGCCAGTTAGGCTGAGATAGACTCAATGCTATATGTTATATGGCATTGAGTGAGCTGTCCTCACTCAACGCCTGTGGACTTAGGCAAATTTCTACAAAGCAAAATAGAATCCATACCTGTGGGATTGAGTGAGCTTGATCCACTCAACGCCGGTGGACTTAGTTGATTTTTTCTATGTCCAGCAACCACTTATTGTGTCTACATGTCCAATCAATGTGATATGGAAACCTTGCACTCAAAACCTCAAATGCACATCAAATACAGTAGATGTGTGTGTCATTAATCAGTTTGACTTCTCAAAAATCAGGGACATTGGGAACAATAGAACCATCATAATTGCACATACAAAATAAAATTAAAGTAAGACATGAAAAGATGAAATAAATAATAAAGATAACATCGCGCATTCCAAGACAATTAGAAAAATCAAATATATATATATCAAAAGTATTTTAGATTTGGGAGGGTAGCCCAAAACACACGATAATGAAATATATATAAGAATTTAGGTCTTCTTGTTCTTTCTTTTCAACAGCTGTCTCTCAAAATATTCTATGGGCTTCAGATAGTACTTTGGGGGAGGAGGCATAAGATCAACATTCTTATACTTCTAGAAATGAATCATCCTACTGGTTAAGGCCACTTAATATCTGTTCAATTCTTCTGGACCATAGTGATACTAATGCTTCTCCACTCCGAGCTTGTATAAGGCAAAGGTGTCCAAGACAAAACCTTTTGAAGTTGGGCTACAGACCTCCTCCATTTCTCTATAGGGCACTACTCTGACTTCACCTGTCCTGAACTCTGATGGGCCTTCCCCAAATTTCCTCTTCTTGATAGCAGAAGCATTTGAGAAAGAAGCAGCAGCATCAACAACATCAGCAGCATCAGCAGCCTGAAAATCTGGAGTCACAGCAGTAGCAACAACAACATAAGCCTGAGAGAAGTCTTATGAGTCTGTCCAGTATTGAGTGTAGTCCGGAGCCAGATGAACATCAACATGAACTATCTCAAAAGGAACTTGAGACAGGAAAAACTATCCATGTAACCATACGGTGTTGTCATAACTGTAGTCATTTGTTTGTTTGAATTGGTCGAACATAGCCTTTTCAACACCTGCAATATTAGCTGTAAGGGCTTCCTCCCTATTTTTGCTTCGGTAGCAATGGCATTGCCATACATTTGTAGAGAAGAATCATAGTGTTCCATAGATCTGTAGTTTTCGTCAATCATGGTGCTAGTGTTTTTGTCAAGAGTTGCCAGACCATCTTTGTTGGTCTTAAGTCCACTCAACATAAGTGAGACTTCAGTAGAAGCTTTGTCATACTTTTCATCAAACCTTTCCTCTAGCTTATCAAATTTCACTAGAATAGCAGCAAGACCATCCAACATATATTTCTCAGATTGTTTAACCTGTTTTACCAATTTCTGCAAAGAGGCATCAAATTTAGCATGTTGCCTAACTAGCATTTCTTCAAAAACTTTCAGCATCTGATAACTTGAACTGTGAATTCCTTGCATCACTGGTATAGAAGCAGATGGATAAATACGAGCTGGATTCGTAGCACCTAGGATAGGAGAATGTATAACATCTTCTCCTTCCTCCTCAGAAATGGTGACCACCTCCTCCGGAGAAACTGGAGGGGCACCTGGTATCTTGCCAATCCGCTTCTCCAGGTTGTACATCATTCTATCAACCTGAGTGGAGATAGATATCCTGGACTGAGTTGCCTCCCCCTCAAACATTATAGTAGAGACAGTACTAGGGAGAGGAGCAACCAGAGTTTCTACAAACGTAGGCACTGAAAAACCAAAGACACCACAGCAGCAGTAGAATTGCTATCAGCAGACTTATCAGCAAACACTGCATCCTCATCAGCAGTGTAAATCTTATTATCTTGAACCGTTAGATCATTATCAACAGCATCATCATCAACCACATCAGCGTCAACATCCTCATCATGATCAGAAGAAGCTGGATGCTCTGCATCATCAATCTTGTCAATATTTGCAACTGATAACTCCTCAGCAGTATCAGTAGTACCAATAGCAGCAACCTCTATGAGGAGATCCACATGCTCTGAGTCATGAAGCATTATATCCAGCGCCACTAAAAATGAAACTGTATAAGGAGCTGGAACTGAAGAAGAATTTGGAACCACTGGCACTGGAGCTATATCTGGAACTCCAACCACTATCTCCCAATCAATTGCTGCACTCAAACTATTAGGAACCTCATAGGGGCTAGGAGAAGGGGTCCTATCATAGGGAACATGATCTTTCGCCTCCATTAGGGGTACTGGGGCTCCCCCTCGCTGGATGATCTGCCTATCCCACCTCAAGAAGGTTGTAGAATCTATCTTATTTAGGTGATAGATAAGAACTCCTTTGTTCATATCAAACATATCACCATTGAGCTGATTCAGGTATAGGGTGATAATCCTCCAAAAGTTGGGAGTGCATAGGCTGTTCTTTATCTTGGCAAACAGCAGAGCACCCCAATACAGCTTCTTCATGCACACTATAGCAACTATTATCTTGAATATTTTTGGGGAAAGATAGTCGTGCGAGCCCGTCTTGCAAATGAGCACCTTGCCAACAATGTCATAGAGGAGCTTGACCTCCTCACTCATTCCTTTGTTATTTTTGGCATTGGTACCTCGGGGTAAACCATAGAAGGATAATGTCCGGGAAAAGTCAGCCTCCTCTACATAGTCGGCCTAATCACAGATAGGTAGCCGCAAGCACCTTGACAGTCGGGAGGCATTCACCTTCACTTTGATTTTTTGAACCTTTCGGTTTATCACAGAGTCCTCATGACGTAATTTGGCATTATTGAAAAACTCCTAAACTTCCTTGTCGAGCACCTTATAGGGGTGTTCGAGGACGAAGGAGAGTCTAGCGGTATCTTACATCAGAATTATGTTCCTGAATTCGTCATAGGCTTGAGAAAATCTTGCGTGGACCAACTCACCTCCCCCTAGCAAGACACTGGTGCTTCTAGGAGCCATTGTAAATTAAGGAAAACTGGAATTTCTGAAACTCTCGAGAGCAATCTGTACGGGAAAGAGGAAGCTTCTGGTGTCGACACAAGCACTGTACAGAAGATCCTCTAGAAGGCTGCAAGAATTGAAGACTTCACTATAATGAAGAGACGGTGATTATCAGAATTTTTTGTTGGCATATGGCGGTGACCCACGTTAGCCGACGGCAAGCTTGAATAGGCGTATATCATGAAGCGGGGCCATCCCATTTTTATTTATATAAAATTATATATATGTATATGATTTTTCTAAATTGAATTTAGAATGCGCGTACCTCAAATTTGGTCATCGAGTCTTTAGATCCAATATAGACAATTTGAAATATTTCCTTAAGCAGACTTCTCCGAAATTTGCTGTTTGAGGAGTTCGATTCAGCGAAAATTATATGAGTATGCGACAAGATGGCCATTATTCACCAAATTAGACTTAAAAAAAATTCTGCTTTGTTGAACAGGATCCAGAGACCAATTTTGCTCACTAGACCTTCTTCACGGGTCCTTGTTCAGCATACAGAGCTCCGTTTTGAAAGACGATAACTCAACCTCGTCCAGCGGCTACGTAAAGATATCGGCAACCTGCACTACTAGAAAAATGACTTTGAACCACTGTTGTTTTTGCCACGGGGGAAAACCATGGCTAATAATGAAGTATTAGCCACGGTCCGTATTTCGTGGCTAATAAGCTAGTATTAGCCACAGATGACTAATCCATGGAAAATAAAAAAGTTTTTGCCATAGTTTGCCTGTTTCGTGGCTAATAAACTTGTATTAGCAACGATAAGCCTAATCCGTGGCAACAAAGTGGTAATTTTAGTCCCACACCGCCAACTAAAAGATCAATTTGGGGTTTATATTGCCCATTCTCAATTAATGTTTGAAATAAGATTGTCTCGCAGGCGGCGGCGGAGACCAAATCTTTTGTATGTTAGGCATTGTCGTTTGTTACAAGCCCTTTAGCCACGGAAATTGAACCGTGGAAAATAAGGAGCTTTTAGACACGACAATTGAACTGTGGCTAATAATATTATTAGCCACGGATTCAGCGTGGCTAATACTATTAGCCACGCTCGCATTGCCCACACCCATTTGCCATGGGTAGGCCGTGGCTAAAAGTTTTTAGCCACGGTTTTGAACTTTTAGCCACGATAATCTGTCGTGGCTAAAAGTCTGTTTTCTAGTAGTGCTGCTTGTCCGTCAGGACATAGCTGAGGGCTATCTTATTCTCCACATGCTCCCAGATGAATTGTTAGTGCACCTCAATGTGCTTGGTCCGGCTGTGGAAAACTGGATTGTTTGCGAATGTGATAGCGCTGGAGGAGTCGCAAAACATGGGAATCTCTCTGAACTTTTAGTTATAATCTTCAAGTTGATTCATGATCCAAAGAAGTTGTGTGCAACCACTACCCGCAGAGAGATACTCTAACTCAGCAATAGAAGTTGCGACACAATTCTTCTTCTTGCTGCTCCAAGAGATAAGCCGTCTTCCGAGGAATTGGCACGTCCCGGAAGTGATTTTCCTTTCGTCCCTGCTTCCTACAAAATAAGCATCTGAAAAGCCAATTAGTTCGACATCATTACTTCTTGGGTACCATAAGCCAAGATTAGGTGTGCCCTTAAGGTATCTTAAGATCCGCTTTGCAACGACGTAATGATATTACTTAGAGTTCGCAAGAAATATAGCGCAAACACGTCGAAAATATTATATCTGGTCTACTAGCAGTAAGGTAGAGCAAGGATCAAATTATGCTTCTGTACTTGGTTTCATAAAAAGTTTTCCCTTTCTTTTCCTTTTCCAGAGACATAATTGAACCCATTAGAGTCCTCATATAAGTTGCGTTCTCAATTTCGAATTTCTTTAAAAGCTCCTTGGTGAACTTCATTTGAGAAATGAAAATTCCATTTTTAGATTGCTCACCTGAAGTCGTAAGAAATACTTCAGCTCTCCCATACTGCTCATTTCAAACTTCCCTTGCAGAAGTTTTGAGAACTTCTTGCAAAGGTTGTCTTCCGTAGAACCAAATATGATGTTGTCGACATAGATTTGCATTTGCAGAATCTAGTCTTTTACTTCCCAAAGAAATAATGTCTTGTCTATCTTTCCTCTTGTGAACTTGTTCTCAAGAAGAAAGCTAGACAATGCCTCATTCCAAGCTCGGGCAGGTTGCATTAAGCCGTATAACGCTTTTTTAAGAAAGAAAACATGATCAAGGAATTTAGAGTTTGCATAACCTTGGGGTTTCGCAACGTATACTTCCTCTTTATGATCCCCGTTGAGGAATGCTGACTTAAGTCCATTTGGTAGACGGTGAAGGCTTTGAGGGCAGCATACGCAATAAACAACCTTATCTCTTCGAGCCTAGCCACTGGAACAAAGGTCTGGTTGAAGTCGATCCCCTCTTCTTGTCGGTATTCTTGAGCAACAAGTCGGGCTTTATTCTTGATGAATACTCCGTCCTCGTCCAACTTGTTTCTAAATATCCACTTTGTTTCTATCACGTTCTGTCCTTTGGGCCAGGGTACCAGCTCCCAGACTTTGCATTATTAAAACTAATTGAGCTCCTCTTGCATTTCAAAAATTCAAGAAGCATCCGTGTTTGCCTCATCAAATTTCTTCGGCTCAACTTGCGATTGAAAGCTAAGATACAAAACCTCATTAGTTGTACCTCTTCTGGTTCTCACACCGTCTCTTGGCTCTCTGATGATTTGATCAGCTAGGTGATCTCTTCGGTATCGAAACCCAATATTTCCTATCCTTCCTCCAACAGGCTCTGCAATATCTTGTGCAACCTCTATAGGTTGAGGAAATTATTTTTCTAGCGGTTCTTCATCCACTAGGCTTGGATCGATGATCTTGACTGAGCTTGGACCATCTTCCTTGACAGCTTCATCCAAGCTTAGCTCCTTGAACCTTTGCATGCATCTGCACAAATAACACTAGACGAGCTGCTTTAGAGCAGGCTTGTCTCATACAATACAACATTTATAGACTCTTTTACCACCATGGTTTTCATATTAAGAATTCAATACACCTTACTATGACTATTATACCCTACAAAAATACCTTCAAAACACTTTTCACTAAACTTAGTGTAGTAATACGTCTAATTATTAGGCACAAAGCACTTGCATCCAAAGATCCTAAAGTAAGACACGGTCAGTTTTTTACCCTTCAATAGTTTGTAGGGGGTCTTACGATAGCTCTTATTGATAAATGCTCGGTTTTGTACGTGACAAGCTGTGTTGACTGCCTCGACCCAAAAGTACTCCGAAAGAGAGGCGTCATTCAACATTGTTGTACATGCTTCAATGAGGGTTCTATTCCTTCTCTCTGCTACACCATTTTGTTGTGGAGTGCGCGGGGAGGAAAACTCATGAAAGATACCTTGAATATCTTTGAATTCTATCATGGCACAAGACTCAAACTCTTTTTCGTGGTCACTTCTAATTTGGACCACTGAGCAGTTCAGTTCATTCTGAATTTGTCGGAAAAAATTAGTGAAAGACGCGAAGGTGTCTGACTTGTGTTTCAGAAAGAACACTCATGTGAAACACGAGTAGTCATCAACGATTACTAACATGTAGACCTTACCTCCTAAGCTGTGAATTGGCATAGGACCGAATAAGTCCATGTGCAGTAGATATAAACTTCTTGAGGAATCTTTTTCAGTGATGCCCTTGAAGGTAGCCCTTGTCTACTTGCCCATTTGGCATGCGTGACACATACTCTTTTTAAGTCACTTAATGTTGGGGGAATCACGCACTAAGTCTTGAGAAAATACCATGTTAATCGTTTTGAAATTAATATGTGCTAATCTCTTGTGTCATTGGTCATAAAGAGACACACTATCTTTTGCAATAAAACTTACTGGGGTATAATTGTCTAAGCAAAGTAAATTTAAACAGAAAATATTTCTGCTCCAAGTTCCTGTTAAGACCATCACCAAATTTGCAGACGACTTTAACAAGCACTTGTCCTTGCTGAACTCAATGATGTGGCCTTTGTCACATAGTTGACTTATGCTTATGAGATTATGGTGTAATCCTTCAACATAAGCCATGTTTGTGAAAGAGACTACGCCGTTGGAAATCATATTATAACCTTTTGTAGTTCCCATGTCTGAATCTCCAAAGGTTAATTGGGTCCGTCTTTGACTGGGGTATAATCACGCAAAAGGCTTCTTATCCCGGTCATGTGTCGAGAGCATCCATTGTCCAAATACCAAATTTGAGTTCTATTGGCCTTTGGACATTCCTGTAAAAATAAATCAGTTTACCTTAGGAACCCAAACGTATTTGGGTCCTTGGTTCCTGGTCAGCATACTCCCCCTAAGAACATTAGCCTTGCGAGTGGTCGGTCTCGCATTGCTAACGTGAGGTCTAGCAGGGGTAGCATTCTTAGAGGTGGAGGCCTCCTGGTTGCAGCATACAAAGGGGCTTCCCATCTCCTTAGCATTAGGCACATCAGGTTTAGATTTTGGTTCCTTCTAATTGTTGTGGCCATGCACATATGGACCATAACTCATCATCTGAATTTCCTCAAATGGTGTTTTGAACACGCTCGCACCAAAGTCACGGGGACGGGTCCATCCCCAGTATCTGTTCTTGGGCTCTACATGAGTAGGAAAGCATGATGATAATAGGATGACTCAAGGCCAAACTTGATCGTCAGAAAGATTACTTTCCTGAATGTAGGTTGACCCATGGGTGTCTTCCCCTTTTCTTTGGCACTAGGCTTCTTGGCAGCCTGACCCATTTCACCGACATGACCAAGACCACTACCCTTCTTTTGAGTTGAAAACTCATCGATAAGAGGGAGAATAGTCTTTGGCTTTGAGAAACTCTCAATGAGTTTTCTCTCTACCTCGAGCTTTTCCTCCAGCTCATCAAGATATTTCTCCTTCAGAATTAATGTCTTAGCCGAGCCCTTGAGTTCCTCTTTCAAGGAGTGAACTTCATTTCTGAGAGGAAGTAATTTTGCAATTTCTTCCTTCATATTAGCTTCCATTGCCTTAAGTGAGACAATCTCTTTTACCTCCTTTCGTATTACCTTACGACATTTGTCGAAAGACTTTAATAAGTGCTCATGCTGAGCCATCAACTCAGAGTCACCTTCCTCTTAAGAAGAGTAGCAATCATGAACATTCGAGGACGTTTCAGATTCTGAAAGAATAGTGTACGAGTTTACCTTCCCATAGTATTCGAAGTCGCCCACTTCTTCGTCAGATTGAGCTATAAGCCCAAAGTAAGCTTCTTCATTTTCAAAACATGACTCGCTCGAGTCACTATCGCTGAGAATCTATGACTGTTTGGCGACGAAGCTCTTTTCTTCTCTCTTCTTCCCTTTGAAGGATCTCTTCTCATACTTCCTGGAGCTATCCTTCTTCTTATATGGACACTCCGCAATCATGTGACCTATTCTATTACAACAGTATAAACAACGTCAGAGGAAAAATGATTGTTCGGTTTGGATTTGTACCTGTCCTCTTTGTTGTAGCTTTTCGTCGCTCGATCACCGTCATGACGCGATCTTTTGGAATATGAAGAGGATGGCCAATTTTTCATTTGTCTCCTCTTGCTCAGCAGCTTCTTGAATTGTATGGAGATGAGGGAAAATTCTCCATCAGATAGCTCGAAGCTAGGCATGCTTGGCTTAGAGTCTTTTGAAGTGTCGGGAGCTCGTGTTCTTATAGGTGACACAGCTTTAGATTTTCTTGACCCTTTCGCCTTCAGAGCCACACACTTTTCACTGCTATACATTTTGTTGTTCTGCTCCTCCTTCTTACATGTATTCATTTGAAGCTCATAGGAGAACAGCTTTTCGAATAGGTTATGTGGATCTATCTCTGGTAGCTTCCAAAATTCTCTGATTACAATAACTTTTGTATCCCAATCCTTTGTCAAGGATCTAAGGAATTTGTCATTCAGTTCACCATGAGTTAATGTACGACCATAGTTCATGAGGCCATTAACTATCTTCAATAACTTCTCAAAGCTGTCAGCTATGGAGTTATTGGCAACTTGCTTGAAGGCTTCGTACTCCTGGTTCAAAAATGATCTGCGATCGTCTATCACTTCTTCAGCACCTTCCACTAGTAAAAAAAGACAGTCCCACATCTCCTTGGCAGATTTACAGTGGAATAAGTGTTGGGTATTGTATCCACAATTACCTGGATTTGAGGAAGCCACCTGTCAAGCTAAGATGAATTCACAATGTATTTGATGAACTATTTTTTAGTTGTGCTTGCAGTTATTCCATGCTACGTACACACCAATGTCAGGGTGCAGTGGGTCAATATACATGGGTCTGTGCAACGTAATCCCTCGTTGAGCAGATCAGTGTGTTGGCCTACGTGTACTCTCTCTATTGGGGTGTACTTAATTTCAAGTACAGGGTTATAATAAAGCAAGAGCAGACAAGGAGCACGGATGGGCCAAAGACCTGCTCACGGGTGGAAAGACGAGAATTCGTCTAAGTATAATTCGTCGAGAATCACTAAGTGATTCTCGCCGATTCGTCGAGAATCACTTGTGATTCTCGACGAGTCGACGAGAATCACTAGTTGATTCTCGCCGGGTTGGGCCGGCTGTCTTGACACAGACAGGAAAATTATCTAAGGCAGAATCGTCGAGAATCACTTATGATTCTCACCGATTCGTCGAGAATGACCTTGCATTCTCGACGATTCGGTGAGAATCAAAAGTGATTCCCACCGATTCTCCCCGGCCCCTACAACCTGTGTTGCCTGAATTCACCAATTAGAATTCGGCGAGAATCGTAGGTGATTCTCGCCGATTCGTCGAGAATCACCTTTGATTCTCGCCGATTCTGACTTGGCAATTTTTCCAAATTCCTAGACCGGTCCCTGATACTTCCTGCGGCATTTTGAACCGGTCCTAGGTCTTTGCTTGGGTGGGGCCCACAACGGTTATCTCTTGATCTACGGTATAAATACACTTGTATGAATGAACAGTGGGAGACAGAAGATAGGCGATACAAAAACAAGCGGCCGACAAACCCAAAACTCGCGGATCGTCTCCGCCTCCGCCGCCGCCGTCGATCATTGAAGCCGATCTCGATCTCCTCCAGATCCTCAGTGACAGAAGCTTAGGTTAGCATAGCGTCTCACGCGTCTAACTAGAGATCCCTTGTCTCTTGATTCGTTGATCGGGAAAAACCTTCCCCTTCCGAATTGATCGAGACGACCGATCCTGGTGTGACCGTTGGAAGACCTTGCTTCCCTAGCTACGAAGTTTGAATCAAGATAGCACAGCAGCAGCTCTCCGTCGCCGCCGGTTTCAGGAAGATTCAATCCAAGTGAGATCTATGGTTGTCGACTCTTCGTTGACTTCAAGAACACGTCGTCGAACGAAAAGGGACACCTTTATCTCCAAAAGTTGTTTGTATTTCTTACAAGCTATTTTCAATTTCTTTGTAAAGGACCGATTGGTCTCTAGTTGTAAGGGTTGGGGGCAACCCGTGTTGTGGGAGTGGTGACTCCTACGTGTGGAAGGGTTCCTTCCGTTAGTGCAAGGATTGGATTTCAATCCTGTTGGTGAAGTGACCGAGTCGTCCCTGGTTGGGAGATAGGTCGAAGGGGGAAAGTGGACGTACCCAAATCGGGGAACCACTATAAATTGCTTGTGTATCTTCTGTGCTTTGTTGTTTTATTTTCTTGTGCAGGTATAATTTCAATTCCGCTAACACGCTGCAAAGACACCTATTCCCCCCCCCCCCCCCCATAGGTGAAGGTAGTTGACACTAGGTGGACTTTTAAGTGGTATCAGAGGGAGGTTGCTCATCAAAAAGGTTCACACCTTGAGTAGAATCCCGCCACCAGTGTCAACAAGGAGATCAGAATTAAACATGGAGTTGGGTTATGATGCCCCTCCTCTAAGACTCCCCTCATGTACAAAGGAGTACTATCCTGTATGGAAGATGAGAGTGTTGCTTCATCTGGAGGCTATAGACCCTCGAGCGTCACTAATTTTGGAAGAGGGTCCCTTCATTCCCATGAAGGCTTCCAGCTCTGGGAAGGATCTCCAAGTCCCCAAAAATCCCAAAGAAATGTCTGAGACCGAACTCTCTCTGTTCAACCTGGACCAGGTGATTCGTCAGATCATCATCAATGTCTGGTCTGGATCATCTCACTCAAAAATGGGCAAGTGTAGGACTGCCATGTCCATGTGGCAAACCATCTCAGACCTCATGGAGGGATCAGAGAAAACAGGGACCAGTTGTCAACTAGAGGATGAAGCCTATGTAGGGGTCATCACTTCTGACGATGACGGGCTTGATCAATCTGTCAGTATAAGGGCTCCTGTGTCCCTATCAGAGACTGAACAAGAAGTTGATGAATGTTGTTCTGATGAAGGTGACTCAACAGCATCTGCCGATATCAACGGTAACCCTGAACAGCAAAGCCAGGAACAGGTAACTTCTTCCTCATGCCCCTCTCCTATTGAAGTTCCTGAAGACAGGAACAATTCATAGGGTACTCCTTCCAGAGATGCAAGGGATAGGGATAGCTTCCATCAAAAGATTGAAAATCCTGATTCCCTTGAGAGTGCTCTTCAGAAGAGCTACTTACTTGTGGAGGAGCAAGCTAAGGAGATTGCTCAGCTGAAGACCTTGATGAATCACCAATTGGAATCCATCAAGGTAAAGGACTCAAAGATCTCGGATCTAGAGAGTCGTCTAGAGACTGAGAAGAGGATTGTTTCCAATTTTTCCAAGATAGATGCTATCAAAAGAAAAGCAGAAAATGGGTGGATCTCCAAATCGTCAAATCATGGAGAAATGGGGAAACTGTGTTCAGACCCCCACCCCGAGTAGGAAGGGTACTCATCATGCCTTCAGGTATGATCACAGGAATAATCGTGGTCACTGCAAGGTTAATGTGCCCTCATGTGGAGGCACCCAAAATGCAAGGGCTGTCATGGCCACCCAGAAGAAAATACCTCAGGCTTCCACTAAGCCCTTTGTATTCTCAGCAATAGCACCAACTCCTCATGAATCTACCAGCATCAGCTCACATTGCGCCTCTCACCTCCCTAGGACTCTGGACAGGGGGGATAGAAATAATGTTGTTAGGACTCATGGGGTCCTCGGGAGGGGGCTGACTGAAAAGAAGGCACCTCCTCCCAGGCTTCATGACGCCTGCCATATGCATTCCTTCCGCCCTTCCAATAGTCACGGTGGAAGAGACCATTCTGTAAGCATGTCTGGCTCTATTCCGTTTAGACCTAGAACTATGACTACCTTTGTCATCCGTTCAGGTCACAAACGGCGATACAACATTCATGAGTGTTGGTGTTGTGGCAAAGTGGGTCATTTTGCCATAGATTGTTGGCACAACTATTCTGTATCAATGGCAAGGGGACTTCCACATCCTCGAGGCAATGTTAGTCTTCCCACCAGGATTCCTGAGGGAAGGCAGTCAAATTATTATGCTGACAGGAACCTAGGACCCAATACATATTGGGCTCCTAAGGTAAGGTAATATTCGTTGGTGCAGGGTAGTCTAGACTTCCGTGTCATGATGGGAGCTAGACAGAAGATGTTCCAAGATTGGTCTGGAACAAGTATTTGGAACGAAAGAAGCACTATCAACAATGGGATACTCCAATTGAACACCTGGTATGCTCTAATCAGAAGGGCTGAATGATGAATCTTACAATTCCAGGTATCATTGATCAGCCTAAATATTTGAGTTGTATTATGTCTACATTTATATATATATATATATATATATATATATATATACATATATACATCTATGTGTGTTCTCCTAAGGACAGATCAACACTATAAAAATAACCCTTAGATACATTATTAACGATGTATCAGTAAATTCTCTGATAGATTCGCGAAAGCTCATCAATAGGCATATATTACAAGCTGAAAATTAAAAAGGCGACACGTCATTAGGAGTCACTAAGCATGTCAACTAACATAAAAAATATTGCAGTTATCGATCTCGACATAATTTATGAAACCTGTTAGCCAATGGTAGTGAGTTAGGAATCTCAGACAAGACATAACTTATGAGCTTAGGAATCTCCTAAGCTCTTCCCATATATTTAAACCCGGTTATAACATGAATCCCGCCGACCCAGTAAATCCCGCCGACCCAGCAAATCCCGCCGACCCTTCGACTTCCCGTCGACTCTTCGACTTCCCGTCGACCCTTGAACTCTGGAACTTCCGATTGTTGCCAATACCCTGTCCAAGCCACTTCCCGCTACTGGTCTCAAAGCACCTCCCGAAACCTAGTCCCAGCACTTCCCGATACTCGCCGGAGCCCATCAACTTCCCGATTCCAAATCACTTTCCGATTCCAAGCCTCTTCTCGATTCTCTTCAACTTCGACTTCAACTTCATCGTGACCCAACGACCCTCCAAAGACTCCCTCTCGCCGCCGAGTATACGCCCACGCTCAGCTTCGGATCGGCTCGCCACAACTCTTATAAAGCATCGTAGTGCCGGAACATTCACTGCATCTCCTTACAAGGTAATCCCCTTCTTATCCCTAACCGTGACTTAAGCTTAGTATAGATTGTATCCTCAACCTCATAGTTTCGGAGATCCTTAGACTTGGAAATTGTTACTTCCCTTCTTCCTAGTTTGCTATGGCTCCAAGGACCACCGCTTGGCTGGTCACTGGCTGTGAATTAGTTCGAACCGGGTTCTCACATGCCTCGGATGAGTTCAGAAATATCATCATCATGCTGGAAGAGGCTGGACTCACGTTTGTACTGGAGCATCCCTGCAAAATTCTGGATAAAGAAGTGATGGAGTTCTTTGCAACCGCCAAACTTCGGAATGAAGACTCTATCATCAAGAGTAAGGTTGCAGGAGCAAGGATCAAGATGTCTGCCAGGACACTGACTCAATGCTTGCAGCTTTCCAGTTTTGAGCACGAGGATTATCTGGAGGAACATGATAGAGCCAGGACCCTATTATTCTGTGGGCTAGCTAGGGGCACCAGATCGATAAAGAGAAAAGAAATGAATGAGGAGGGAAACTCTTGTCCGACATCATTGGGAAAGTACTGATATGCAAAGCAGGATCACACGACCACATCTCAGCCGACATGTTCAAGATTCTTGTAGTGATAGTCTGCCGAAAGAGATTCAACTGGGGGGCCATGCTTTTTGAGAAGATTAAGGACACCCTCAGATCTCCAAGCTTTGGACGAATCATCAGCCTATTTCTCAATCAGTTGAACGGAGATAGGTTCGATATGAGCAAAGGAGTTCCTTTGCATTATTTGAAGAAAATGGACTCCAGCGTCTTTGATAGATGGGAGCGACTCATAGGGAAAGCTGCAGTGGTAGTTGAACAAGAAGAATCTCCTGCCGAGGACAACAGAACTTCAGCAGATTTCGTGGCAGCCACCAGTGAAGTTCCTGATGCACTGATTGCAGGAACTGAGGGGGAGCCTGTACTCTCTTCTGCAAACACCATATCTGATATTTCTCAGATAGCAAAAGATGCTGTGGAGGCCGTCCAAGAAGACCGTGAGGAGGAAGTGACAAATGTGGAAGAGGAAGAGGACGGTGAGGAAGATACAAATTACCTGGGCGATGAGGTGGCTGATGAAGAGGAGGTGGATGCAGTGGAAGAAGACATGCATAATTCTGCAGATCAGGCTGAGCACATGGAGACTGAGGTGGAGGAAGAAGTAATTGAGCAGAGGAAAGTGGTGGACCCTCAGGAGGACGCTGCTGGTTCATCAGAGGAACACGCTCCTGAGAGGTCGGATCCAGGAATACAGGGGGAGCCCTCTCAGCAACCCGCTGTCCCCCCAGTAGACTCTATTCTAGTGTCCAGCTCTCCCAGTACATCTGCTGGGGAGCCCGACCAGGATCTGCCTGCAGCTCCTTCTCTCCAAGAAAACCTGGCAAATCTCACTGTTAATGTTGTCCAAGGGATACTCGATGAGCTCAAGAGTACGTTTAAGAAATCCCACAAAACGGTGCTAAAAAGACTGAAGGAATCTGAGGATCTCATGCTCAAGAACATAGTTCAGATCAACCATAAACTAGATGAGATGGAGAAGAAATTTGATGAAAAGTATACAGAGGCAGGCACTGCTGTAACTCTTCTCATGAAAGGACTGAAAAAGAATACTGATGACCTGGGCGTGGTAAATAATAATGCACATGTTGTGGCGACTAACATACAGAAATTTGATGCCCACATGGTGCTCCTTAATAAAAATCAACAAGACCTGCTGACTGAGTTTTCTAAATCTCTAAAGCATATAGATGAGTCCCTGCACTCATATGCAAACTCCATTGCCCTCGAAGCCAAAAAGGGGGAGAAAGAATATACTGATAAAATGGCAGGGCTTCAGCACATCATCATTGAAAACTTCGATCAGTCTAATGTTTATGTATATGACAGTTGCCAGTGGTTGCTCAATCAAGCATTAGGCAATAATCCTGAGGTTAATCCTGTACATGAAACCACTGAGCACAATACTGTGGATGACGAAGGGGCAAGTGCAGAGGCTGTTCTATTAAGCGAAGCTGAGATGAAGAAAGCTGCTGAAAGGGCTGAACGACGAACTTGGTTTGATCAAGATGCCTTAGCTAAAGCCAAAGGAAAAAGGCAAATCCAAGAAGGAACTTCAAGGGAAACACCAGCTGAAAAGAGGATCCGATTGACGGAGGAGGAAGTGAGAAATGAAAAATGGAGTCCTGTATCAAAAAGTATCATCTTGGACACATTCTTGTTACAGCAGAAGGGGCACATAAATCGAAGTGAGGTATACAGTCAATACGAATGGGAGAGGCACAAAGAATTTGAAGCCAAACGCAACATATTTTTCAGAAATAATACAGTGACAGATAAAGTTCCTCCTCCCAGATATCATCCTAAGCCAAAGGAATATTTCGAAAGACAGAGCAAGAAATTCCTGGCTCAGAAGCTCAAGGATGATCTGGCTAAGGAAAAATAGCTTAGGACCTTTTTGTCCCTCACTGCACATCTATGTTTTCATTTTATCTTACGAACAAGTATTGTGGTTTTATATATATATATATAGATATGTGATGACATGTTTTGACTCAAGCATTATTTTGTCTGTTCTTATTTTCTTAAAGTTTTAATCATTCTCTGGATGGTGGTATTCATCTTAGCTTGTAGGATTTTGGCTTCGTCAAATAGGGGGAGATTGTTGGGTATTGTATCCACAATTACCTGGATTTGAGGAAGCCACCTGTCAAGCTAAGATGAATTCACAATGTATTTGATGAACTATTTTTTAGTTGTGCTTGCAGTTATTCCATGCTAAGTACACACCAATGTCAGGGTGCAGTGGGTCAATATACACGGGTCTGTGCAACGTAATCCCTCGGTGAGCAGATCAGTGTGTTGGCCTACGTGTACTCTCTCTATTGGGGTGTACTTAATTTCAAGTACAGGGTTATAATAAAGCAAGAGCAGACAAGGAGCAAGGATGGGCCAAAGACCTGCTCACGGGTGGAAAGACGAGAATTCGTCTAAGTATAATTCGTCGAGAATCACTAAGTGATTCTCGCCGATTCGTCGAGAATCACTTGTGATTCTCGACGAGTCGACGAGAATCACTAGTTGATTCTCGCCGGGTTGGGCCGGCTGTCTTGACACAGACAGGAAAATTATCTAAGGCAGAATCGTCGAGAATCACTTATGATTCTCACCGATTTGTCGAGAATGACCTTGCATTCTCGACGATTCGGTGAGAATCAAAAGTGATTCCCACCGATTCTCCCCGGCCCCTACAACCTGTATTGCCTGAATTCACCAAGTAGAATTCGGCGAGAATCGTAGGTGATTCTCGCCGATTCGTCGAGAATCACCTTCGATTCTCGCCGATTCTGACTTGGCAATTTTTCCAAATTCCTGGACCGGTCCCTGATACTTCCTGCGGCATTTTGAACCGGTCCTAGGTGTTTGCTTGGGTGGGGCCCACAATGGTTATCTCTTGATCTACGGTATAAATACACTTGTATGAATGAACAGTGGGAGACAGAAGATAGGCGATACAAAAACAAGCGGCCGACAAACCCTAAACTCGCGGATCGTCTCCGCCTCCGCCGCCGCCGTCGATCATTGAAGCCGATCTCGATCTCCTCCAGATCCTCAGTGACAGAAGCTTAGGTTAGCATCGCGTCTCACGCGTCTAACTAGAGATCCCTTGTCTCTTGATTCGTTGATCGGGAAAAACCTTCCCCTTCCGAATTGATCGAGACGACCGATCCTGGTGTGACCGTTGGAAGACCTTGCTTCCCTAGCTACGAAGTTTGAATCAATATAGCACAGCAGCAGCTCTCCGTCGCCGCCGGTTTCAGGAAGATTCAATCCAAGTGAGATCTATGGTTGTCGACTCTTCGTTGACTTCAAGAACACGTCGTCGAACGAAAAGGGACACCTTTATCTCCAAAAGTTGTTTGTATTTCTTACAAGCTATTTTCAATTTCTTTGTAAAGGACCGATTGGTCTCTAGTTGTAAGGGTTGGGGGCAACCCGGGTTGTGGGAGTGGTGACTCCTACGTGTGGAAGGGTTCCTTCCGTTAGTGCAAGGATTGGATTTCAATCTTGTTGGTGAAGTGACCGAGTCGTCCCTGGTTGGGAGATAGGTCGAAGGGGGAAAGTGGACGTACCCAAATCGGTGAACCACTATAAATTGCTTGTGTATCTTCTGTGCTTTGTTGTTTTATTTTCTTGTGCAGGTATAATTTCAATTCCGCTAACACACTGCAAAGACACCTATTCCCCCCCCCCATAGGTGAAGGTAGTTGACACTAGGTGGACTTTCAATAAGTTCTGAAGCATTGAGTCATCCACTACACTTGCTATTATATTCTTCGCCTTCTTGTCTAGGGAGATTAAGGCAATCTCATACTTAGTGAGATCCATCATCTTCTTGGGAATCTGAATTGCTAGATTTATAGTTGAAGCTTAAGTAGGGATGTGTGGTCCTTATTCCACCATCTAAAAAATTCTCCGATCTGTAGCTTCGATATAGAACTGTACTATTTTTTCCATATGGGAAAGTTCTCTTTGGTGCACACTGGTAGCTTCATGGAAGACATATCTTTGCTTTGATCTATGGTGACTGTGCGGAATCTCTTAACGCTAGATCAGGGATCTTGATCAAGGTGTTCGCCTTATCGACCAAAATGCCCCTCTGATACTAATTGAAAGTATCTAGCGTCTACCTAAATCACCTAGAGGGGGGTGAATAGGTGATGTTTGCGTCTTTTTGCAGAATAAAAATTATCTAAAGAACACGCACACAAACGGAAAGATTTTTTAGCGGTTCCCAAAGTTGGGTACGTCCACTGCCCTGCCTCCCATATCTCCCAAGAAGAGAAGATTCGACTACTTAACCAAACTCAGATTTAGTCAAATCTTACACCTCAGAGTCGCAACTCCTACACCTCAGAGACGAAGCTCGTACCACTCGGAGAACAAACTCTCCTACAACTCGATCCGCAAACCGGATCTACAAACTCAATCCATAATCGGATCTACTCTCTCGATCAACAAATGGATCTACAAAACTCAGAGAAAAATTTCCTATAATATTTAAAATAAAGTTACAAAAACAACACACGATTCAAATCTTTATCTGACGTTCTTTGAAGGTTGGAATTTGAATCGTGGAGAACTCGGAACCTTGAAATCTTTGGATCTTGAACCTTGATATTCGACCAACAAGGACGGGAGAAAAATTGATCTTGAACAAAGAAGCGATCCATTCAATGATGTCGTCGGCGAAGAAGATGGTTGTGCGAAGTCGCGGCCGATCGGAAGAAGTTCGCGAAAATGATGGTCGGACCACGAGTTTTTTCCTTTTTCAGGAAAATTTAAATTTGATTCGAGAAATTAGGTTTTGGGATTTCTTCTGAATTTCAAAATTACTCTAGGTATTTATAGAGAGATTCAAAATGAAGCGGCTATAAAAGATTTCAAAAATTGAAACCTAGAAAATTACTATACATGGCAATTGGTTTAGAACCAGGAAAAAAGTCGGAAAAAATGACAAGGAAAATTCGGCGATAATCGTCGAGTATCAGGTATGATACTCGCCGAATTAGAGTAATGAAATATGCTGAACATTACCTAAGAAATACTTCACAAGAATCGCTTGGGGTACTCGTTGAATTTGGCGAGTATCATTAGTGATACTAGACGAAGTCGGCGAGTATTGCCAGTGATACTCGTCGAATTTGCCTTGGTCAAATACTGAAATCCCAGAGAACTTATTTTAAGTATATACGACAAATTCGACGGTTATCAGGAAGTATACATGACGAATTCGGCGAGTATCAAGGGGATACATGACAAATTTGGCGTGTATGACTCACCATACTCGTTGAGTTTTTCTTTGGTAAAATTATTTGTTTCTGACTTCTTGACTTTGCCCTTCCTCTCTCCTTCTCCTATACTTAGTATATAAGTACACTCCAATAGAGAGATTACACGTGAGTCAATACATTGGCCTACACAATGAAGGATTACATTGTATAGTCCCATGTTTAGTGACCCACTGTAACCTAACATTGTTGTATACTTGTCATTGTAAAACTTCAAGTAGATAACTAAAAAGCAATATAAAATACAGACTCTATTCAACTTAGCTTGACTGGTCCCTTCTTCAAATCAGGGTTATTGTGAATACAATACAAAACACTCCAGTGAGCTCCAATTTGATAATTGCATCCCAAAATGACCTGAATTACAAAAAGAAGCAAATTAGAGGTTATTTAAACAAAAAATAATTAAAATAAAACTTAATATTGAAATAAATTTATTTAAAAATAACTCTAAAATTAGAGTTATTAAATATCCCCATACTAACCTGTTTGCAAGTCCCGAGCAAAAAACCTTCGAAAGAGAGTAGAAAAATTTTCAAAACTATAAAAGTGTGGTGAACCAAAGGAATAAAATGTGAAGTCTTATGCCTATGTGCGTAGAGATCTTGGCAGAAAGGCTTACTCAACATACACATTTGTTTATAGATTTCAAAAAATGTCTCGATTTATTATTGCCACTTTAAAAAGTAATATCAGTAAATCCTAGAATTATTTTTTGGGATAGAGTAGCATGTTCACTAAGATTTATATTACACAATATTTAAGAATTGGGATATCCTCCAAAAAAAATCCATCAATGACAATGTCCATAGGCTTGCCCTTTCGCATTCTAGCCACGACACTAGTCTAACTCATAAGCACAAATAATTGGACTTAGCTTGGTTGAAATGTTAGCTTAGGTTAATGGTAAGGATAAATAAAGATAAACTCAAAGGCTAGTCACACTTAAAGCAAAAGTTAGATCATATAAATAACTTAGTATTAATACCCTTGATTTTCAAGCACCTAGCCAAATTGTCAAACCTTTTGTTTCACTTTTTCAACTTTCTTTTTCACAAAATTTTTTGTCCTCCCTCATGAAGAATTTTTTTTCCTATTTTTAGTATAAAATATTTCACAAACGAGAGACTATGAATATAACCATCATATCAAGTTGAGTACCAAACTATACACAACATAAAGAAAAATTTTCCACACTCGGGCTTAGGTGTACGATTAGGATGCTATTTAGGATTTGGTGATAATTTGGTAGACCATTAACAAAAGATAAGATATAAGGCTGAACTTTGGTTAGCAAAGGTAAAATTATAGGTACGTGTGCAAGGCTTAAATGAGCTCAGAGAAATTCCTAACTCCTTTTTATGCAAACAAGTTTAACATAAGCACTGTCTTGAGAATAGCTTGGGGCAAGTTCTAGACACTGAGAAAGTAATACCTCTCTTCTTAGCTCGGGTAATATCGCTCTAGTAAAATTCTACATACTCACCAAAATTATTCTTGAATTATACCAGTTTCAAATTGAAAGTGAAATAAACCATCTTCACGTAATTAGAAAAATATAAGGCTAAGATTAAGCTGAATACTTAATTCTACTAACATAGCCAACTGTTTTACTCCAAAATTCAAAATCTAATAAAGTAAGAAATTCCTCGAAACACTATGAAAAAGGATAATTCACTTAGGATTTTACAAGTTAGCAAATATAGAAACACACGATTTCTCTAATTAAAGAACGTATATATTTTTCAAATATTTTCAGCTATTTTTTTATTAAAAAACTTTTTAGATATTATTTTTTTAAATGCAATTATCAAAATTTTTGAAGTGTTTTGCTTAAAGTAATTTGCGTGAAAATATTAGCGATTTATACTCCCCCCATACTTAAAATGAAACATTGTCCCCAGTACTTTGTAAGAAAATAGGAAAAGTATACGAAGAAGAGACTTTCTTGGGAAGAAAAACCAAGCCACACCAAGCAAACCTAAAAGAAGTGAGACGAAACAAAACACACAATAATAGTACTTTGGAAACATTTTTGGATATAATTAGTACTAAAACAAAAATAGATACATAGAATTGAAAAGAAATGACCAAAAAAACAGACAAAGAAAAAAATAAGAAAAACTACTCCTCATCACTATCATCCCTATTATGTCAATAATAGTCTCGCAACTCTACAAACTCCCAGGATATGTGCTGCAAATACGAAGTGTGACGATGTTCCAATGTTGTAGAGTGCCCGTCAATTTTCTCGCCAATCTGGTAAATCTGAGTGCGAAGTGTTAAGAATTGAAAATCCCAAAATAGCAAAGGGCACGGAGGAGGATGCTGAGGAGGTGAAGAAGAAGGAACATTTGAGGTTTTACCACTCGTGATTGGAGGGGGTGTCTCATCTTCATCTAAATGGTCTACTAACTTAAGCATTTGGAGGTCAGAAAATGAAAGGGGTGGGGGCTTAAAATAGTGTAGTTGAGAAAGAGCATCCAAGAATCATCATCATTTTGCGAGGTGAGTGATTGGTGTGGAGAAAAAGGGAGCAAAACCTGCAATCCAACTAGGCAAGTATACCTATCGAAATGTAGCACGGGGAAACAAGTATCATATTGAAATCCGGGAATTATTGAGTAAACCTACTCACACGACCTCAGCAAGAGTTGACTAAAAATGCGATAAAAAACCTAACATAATTGGGTAAAGGTCCTTGACTGTGGAGGTTCCTAAAGCTTGAACACGCTTCTCTCGATGTCGTGCCAAACTGAGTTTAGGAAGGCCCGACTGAACTCTCGTCCAAATCAGAGGCCTAAAGATCGCTTTACGTAGTGAACCCCACTATTGGATATCATTGCAATCTGGGAGATTTTGACGTCTGCCTCACTCGAGGGGTGCGTACAACTCTCTTTACTCTTGAGTTTTCACTTCAAACTACGAGCCTCTCAGTTAGCTAAGAGTGAAAACAGAAATGGAAATTATATATCGATGATATAATTCCAAGCATGAATAATCAATAGTAAATCGAAGGCCTAAAAAGAAAAAGTAAATCAAAGCATCATAACTTAATCAACTCGAACCTCGGATCATCAAGATCAAGTATAAGGAGGATTTGTTAATCATGGATATGTGGGGGAAGAGGGATGAGTAGGAGAGCATTAAGAACACAAAGTCAGCAAATGGCACTTTTTATTAATATTAAAGAGAGCTACACTTGAAATTGAACAGTGCACTTGCAATGAAAATAAAAACCTATGCTAGCCTTATATTTAGTAACAAGAGCAAGAACAAAAACTATAACAAAAGCTAATACAAAAGGAGCACTAAGCTAGGATTAAGAAAAACTAAAATGAGAAAGAGAGGGAGGGAGAGGAAAAGCATGAAAAAAACACAACTAAAGAAAAGGGCAGCACCTCCTATCTCAACCCAAACTGTTCTGGACACAAGGGGGTAACACTGTATTTATAGGAAAAAATCTTGGGTTGGTCCCGCCCTTTGACATGCCCAGGGAGGGCGTATCAGGGGTGCGTGGCACGTACATGGTTTACCCCGGGCTCTAGATTCTGGCGGGAAGGATGATTGCTTCTGTACGATGGTGGACACTCCCTGGGTCACGCCCGTGTATGGGGGGGGGGGGGGTGACATGCACGTCATGTCGAAATCATTGGTTGGAAATCCGACACTCTTAGAAAAAGGTTGAATAGAGCCAAGCACACGCCCGTGTAGGGTGGCATGTAAGTACTATTGGCATGCAGATACGAAAAATCTTTAAATACGGCAGCAGGCTTCGGTATGAGGTTGATACTTCCCATGACACGCCCTATGACAGGTCTAGGGAGGGCGTGCCAGGGGGGCGTGTCCGGGGTTTTTTCTATTATTTTGACTCTGGCAGCAGTCTTCCTCGGGATCAGGTCACACGCCCTGTGACACGCCCATTGATGGCGTGTCAGGGGGGCGTGTCAGGGAATTTTTGGCAAAATTTTTGGAAACCTGTAAAAAGACAAGAAAACATTAGCGGAAATAATATATACATAAGGAAGATAAAAAATAGGCTTACAAGACATGGTTAGTGCAATAAAAACAAGAAAATATACCCTAATAGTTTAGACTACAAAATGTACTATCAAATTCCCCCAAGCTTAAACTATGCTTGTCCCCAAGAAAAGATATAAAAACTAGATAACCATAAAATAGGACTAATCAAAAAGTTCTAATTATGCCTACATAAGTACTATACAAAATTCTAAGTAGGGAGAAGGTAAAACGTAAACCTAAAGCAATTATTTAAACGCGTTTTACAATTTATAAACTTTACTAATGAAAATAAATCATCCAAAATTTTAACAAATTTCTTAAAATAGATTTAAGGAAATCAACAAAATGAAAAACTCATTGAGTTGTTACTAGATCCAAGCAACATATTATAACTATATCAATTAATTAACAAAAATCTAAATTTAAATCCAAAACTAATACTGATTTACTTTTCTTAAATTCTTAGTTAATAAATAAAAATCAAAAGAATGAATCAAAAGGACTTATTAGGATCGAAACATTTGGTTTAGGATTATGATTTGGAGTGGAATTCAAAGATAAACAAGGAGGATTAAAAATCACACTAATCCAAAACAAAGAGTTTCAAAATTTTCATTATAAATAATTTTTTTTTTCTTTTTCACCTTTTCCATTTTTTGTCTTTTTCAAAGTAAAGGCCATAATTAATTTTTTTTTTTCATTTTGAATTGGACAAACAAAAGTAAACACTTCTTTTGAGCTTTCTTTAAAAAACTTCTCCAAAATTATCTCAAAAAATCTTATCATAATCATGAAAAATTTTAAATGAAACTCAAAAGGTTAGCGTGATTAGATAGGTTGGAAAATTTGGCTTTGATAAAGATGAAATGATACATGGAGCTATCAATTGAAATTAGAAAAAGGCTCAAAAGCGTCAAACTAGGGGTAAAGTCATTTAGATTGGTAAGAAGGCTCAAACGAAAACCAAAACGGCCTAAATAATTTTCATGCTTTTTAAATTCATTTAAAACATAGATTTGAAAATTTTCAAAAAGCAAGTCCTAGATAATAAAAGAAGATTGATGAAATTATCTTGAAAATATAAATAATAGGTGACTTTGATCGTTCATATCTACTACGCTAACCTAAAATCGACCTTATAAAAATTATCAAAAAACAAAAAGGAAAATAATGGATAAAATTTTTTTGAGAAAGTAAAGGAAATAAAGAACAAAAATCATAATAAAAATGAGAGTTTTAGAAAAAAAAAACATTTCACATTAACATGCTACCATGAATTAGAAACACAGCATGACCAACATTTTACTTGTGAAACATAATTAAAAAGAACGATTAGAAATATTATAATTAACTAAGTTGTTTATATGGGATTTTGAGAAAAAAACAAAATAAAAGAAAGGGGTACTATTGAAGTACAAAAAAACGTCTAAACTACTAAAGTAAAAAACAAATAGTAAATATTTTTTTATATTTTGAAATATTCTCTTTTTTGGATTTTTTTAAATATTTTTTATTTTTTGGATTTCGAAATATTCACTTTTTTGTGGGTTTTTTCAAAAATATACACAAATAGCAAAATGAAGGGGGAAATCCTCCCCCAAGCTTAAAATGGGCATTTTCCTCAATGGAGAAAGGAGGTTAGAGAGAGAGAAAATTTAACAGAAATGAAAGTACAGAATTGAAAAAACAAGTACTTCCTCGGATTTATGTGTCACGAAAGTTTAGTGATGTCGCTCCCCATGCTTGCACTTTGGATCTTCATGAAATGTCTTCTTTTGACTTCGTTATGGATTCAGCAATATTGGAGCAGGCAATCGCTGAAGCTTCAGCTTATCAGAGCCGTTCGGGGCAAAAATTGTAAAATAAAGAAAACATAAAAAGATAACTTTGGTTGTCTCCCAAAAGCGCCCTTTGTTTAAAATGTCGTTTGATCTCGACGCAAAAAATAATATTATCCAAAAATATTTTGTCCAAAATAATAATTAATTTTTTTTAAATAGTCTTAAGTTACCGTTCGTGCAGTAAAAGTTAACATTGTTCGAACAGACATCATAATGAGCAGAAAAATACAGTTTAAGACGTTGACCATTCACTTTGAAATCACCCTTATCAGGGTGTGAAATTAAAACAACACCATAAGAAAAAACTTCTAAAACAGAAAATGGCCCAGACCATCGCGACTTTAATTTGCCCAGAAATAAACGTAAACGCGAATTATATAGAAAAACTTGGTCGCCTGGCTTGAAAGTTTTTGGTGCCTTAAGTGTTCGTCGTTAAAACGTTTCATCCGCTCTTTATAAAATTTGTTGTTTTCGTATGCATAAGAGCGCCACTCATCGAGTTTATTAAGTTGAAATTTTCTAAGGTCACCGACAGAGTGGGGATCAAAATTAAAAAACCTTAAGGCCCAAAAAGTGCGGTGTTCTAGTTCTACGGATAAATGGCACGATTTTCCTCAAACCAACCGATATGGCGTACATCCGAGGGCGGTTTTGTACGTTGCTCGGTAGGCCCATAGCGCATCGTCTAATTTGGTTGTCCAGTCCTTTCTATAGGTGGAAATAGCCTTTTCTAAAATTCTTTTAATCTCTCTGTTAACTATTTCGACTTGTCCGTTAGTTTGGGGGTGGTAGGCAGTTGAAAGCTTATGCGTAACACCGTATTTAGTAAGGATTTTTTAAAAATGCAGGTTACAGAAATAAGGACCCTTATCTCTAATGATGGCTCGCGGCATACCGAATCGAGAAAATAATTTTCTTAATAACATAATTACGACTCGGGCGTCGTTAGTAGGAAGAGCTTGGGCTTCAGCCCATTGAGAAACATAATCTATGGTAACTAAAATAAATTTATTCCCAAAGCTAGAAGGAAGTGGGGCAATAAAATCAATTACCCAGAGGTCGAAAACTTCGCACTCAAGGAAATAATTTTGCGCCATTTCATTTTTATTTGAAATATTTCCCGACCGTTGGCAACTATCACACCTACTCACAAAGGCTTGCGCGTCTTTAAACAGGCTAGGCCATTAAAAACCCGTGCAAAGCACCTTGTGGACGGTGGGAGAAGCTTGATAGTGACCACCAGTCGGTCCTTCATGCAAATGTTTTAAAATATCTAATCCTTCATCATAAGAAACACATCTCCTTATCACTTGGTCCGCAAAGATTCTGAAAAGATGCGGGTCCTCCCAAAAATAGTTCTTCAACTCAGAAAAGAATATCTTCTTTTGTTGAGAGGAGAACTCTTTTGGGAGCATACGAGCAACTAAATAGTTGGCGATGTGTGAAAACCAAGGAGAAGTAGATGTGTTAATTGAAAATAGCTTCTTATCTGGGAAGAAATCATTAAAAGATTTTTCATCTAATTTTTCTATAAAGAGATTGTCTAATCGGGAGAGATTGTCGGCAGCCAGATTCTCAGCTCCTCAATTATCACAGATCTCTAAGTCAAACCCCTAGAGGAGTAAGACCCAGCGAATCAAGTGCGGTTTGACATGCGTCTTATCAAGAAGAAATTTGAGGGCCGAGTGGTTCGTAAAATTAATAATTTTGGAAAGCATAATATAAGGGCGGAATTTATCAAAAGCGAATACTACAGATCGAAGCTCCTTCTCGGTCGTGGTGTAATTTTACAGTGCAGATGTAAGTTTTTTACTTGCATAATAGATGGGGTGGAAGTTTATAGATATTCATTGACCTAATACGGCTCCTACCGCGAAACTACTCGCATCACACATAATTTCAAAGGGAAGGTCCCACACTGGAGCTATCATAATGTGGGCATCAATTAATTTATCTTTTATTAATTCGAAGGCAGACAAACAAAGGTCATCAAAAATAAACGGGGCGCCTTTTTCTAAGAGTTGAGTAAGGGGTTTGGTGATTTTGGAGAATTCTTTTATGAAACGATGGTAAAAACCAGCGTGACCTAGGAAACTTCTTATAGCTTTTACATTTGTAGGCAGTGGCAGCTTCTCGATAACTTTTATCTTGGCTAAATGTACTTCAATCCCTCTCGCAGAAATCTTATGAACCAAAACTAACCCTTCCCTCACCATAAAATGTCATTTTTCCCAATTTAGGTCAAGTTTAGTTTCTTCGCATCTTTCTAAGACTTTTTTGAGGTTTTCTAAACAACTATCGAAGGCATCGCAGAATATGGAGAAATCATCGATGAATAACTCCATAATGCTTTCTGCGTACTTGTCCAAGATAACAAGCATACATCGATGGAATGTAGCCGGCGCATTGCATAATCCAAGTGGCATTTTTTGGTAGGAGAAGGTGCCAAAGGGATTAGTAAACGTAGTTTCTCCTGGTCCTCAGGCAAGATGGGGATATGAAAATACCCTGAGAGGCCATCGAGAAAACAGTAAAAGCTATGGCAGGATAAACGCTCTAAATTCTGATCGATGAACTGCAAGGGAAAGTCGTCCTTGCGGGTGGCGTCATTTAACTTACGATAATCTATACACATTCGCCACCCCGTCACCATCCATGTCCGGATTAAATCATTATTTTCATTTATAACTACAGTTATCCCTCCCTTTTTTGCACTACCTGTACAAGACTAACCCACTTACTATTTGATATAGGATAGATAATTCCTGCGTCTAAGAGTTTTATAACCTCGCCCTTTACGACTTATTTCATGTTCGGATTTATACGGCGCTAAGGTTGTATGGAGTTATGCGAATTATCTTCAATTAAGATTTGTGAGTGCAGAAAGATGGGCTTATGCCCTTGATATCAGAAATTTGCCAGGCAATAGCTCGACGATGTTTACGTAAAACTAAAAGGAGTTTATCATTTTGTACTTCAGTTAAGTGGGATGAAAATATTACTGGCAGTTTGGAATCCTTTTCTAAGAAATCATGTAACACCCCAAAAAGGCCCCAAAAAGACTCAAGATGAGTTTTAGGAGCAGGCTGGTTTACACGGCCTGGGACACGGGCGTGTCCCAGGGCGTGTCGGGTGTACACGGCCTGGGACACGGGCGTGTCCCAGGGCATGTTCGAATTATTTTGCGAATTTGGCCTATTCAAGTCAGAGCCGGACACGGCCTTGAACACGGCCAGGAACACGGGCGTGTCAGGCTGGACACGGGCGTGTCAGCTGCCGTGTTCTGACCCGTGTACTGGTTGCAGCTCGATGGAGCAGGAGACACGGGCGTGTCTCAGGTTTGACACGGGCGTGTCAGGTTCGACACGGGCGTGTCGATGACCCGTGTTGTTCAGTCGGTTTAAACTGTGTGTACCGCTTAAGGGGTACACGGCCTGTGACACGGGCGTGTCACAGGCCGTGTCGGCCAAAATGTGAATTTTTGGGAAAATCTTGGCCGTTCAGTTTTCTCTCTTTTGATCCAAGGGTCCAGGTGGTTTCCTGGCTGGGTTATTACGTAATGTAAGGATGAAAGGTCATTCTTCATGTGTGCTTAAGAAAGAGAGAAAGAGAGTGGAAGAAGAAGGAGGAGGAGAGCAAGCCACCGGCGGAGCTCCCGTGGTCCGATTCGTGATCCGAAGCCGGCGTTGTGAAGGCAAGGCTGCTGCGGTTCTTTCTCACCGGCTAGTTTGCGATGGCACCGAAGAGATCGACAAGGGTAACGATCTCCCTCCTTGGACATGTGAAGTCCTTCTTTTCTGCATTGCATAGGGAAAACCCTTCCCCGCGAGTGTGCGGTGGGTTGTGGTGTCCCTTGGGGTAGATATGTGAAGTCCCCCTTGTTAGAGGCCGGAATTGGAGTACGGCTCTAGGCATGCTGTGTGAAGCCCATCTGGATGTAATCTGGATTGGTGATGCTTGTTTGCATATCGGAGAAGGCTCCGTGATAATGGCTTGTGATGCCTATGGCTTGTGATGCCTTGTTCCTACCTGTTGCTTGGTGCGGCAGGAAGTACTGGACGATGTCCAGGAAATGAAGAGGGTTGGAGGCAACTCTTGTGGCCGTGCGTTGCCACTTTGTGAGTAGTTGAGCCGTTGGGCTGCAACTCGATGAAAAGGCAGATTGCCGAACAGGAAAGGTGAAACCGACCCGCGCCTATAAAAAGCCATGGATATTTCCGTATTCGAGGTGGCTCGGCGACTTGAGCAACGGGGGGTGGCTGATCTGTACCTATGTTAGGTCCGTCCGACTTGGAAGCCTGGTATAGGTTTTGTTGGAGCGCCTAATGAGAGTCTTAGGCCCGCGCGCCGGAAAGACTAGAAATGCTCAAATACCGTGTAGACGGTGGTGTTGACCCTGGTATTCCGGTACACCGAAAATGTGCCCTGAGTGCACGGACTGTCGGGCCGGGTGGCCGATGGTTGTGATGGCTTGAATGTGCCTGCGCGCACATAGTGCTATTTGATGATGCCATGCTTGCAGGGAAAGAATGCTCATGCCCCGAGAAAGGGGTAGGATTGTTATAATTGGGTCAGCTGAATGCTGACCGTTGCATTGTTTGCCACCGGTTGGGTGGATTGTTCCCGTGCAGGTGCTGGAGAGCCAAGTGGTAAGTGATGGGCTGAAGCCCTACTGCTGTTGCTGCTGCTGCTGCGGCTAGCCCTGGAAGGCTAAGCGAATGGCGTTGTTTTGTTTTCTCTTTTTACTCATGTATGGCCGGCCTGCGCACCGAGGTTTGTAAAACATGATGTATGTTCAGAGGAACTGTAAGGCCTTAAGGCCAAACTCTTGTGGTTGTGTACATTCCGTGGTATTTATATATAAAGGTGGTTTTATATATATTGGACATTCCGGTTGAGAGTTCAAAGTTGTAACTTAAAGCTTCCGCTAGAATGCTCTGAGGTAGGATTCGTAATTGGTTTGGTATTATCCTGTGACCTCACCGTCTGTTTGTGGCATATAGTGTGGGGCCCCGGCCGGACCTTCTACTATACGTCATCTAACGGATGGGGTCGTTACATTTTGGTATCAGCTTTCGTCGGTCTTCCTCTTTCGAATTCGTGGTCGAATTCTTTTGTGGGGTGGCGAGCACGTGTTTGTGCGACCTGCTGTAACGCTAATGAACTCTGGAATGTCCATTCAGGAATGTACAAAATCTTGTTTGAGGAATCTGCGCGTTCCTTTTTGTGTTGTTTTGCTTGCATACGTTCGCTAATGTGTGTCTTGTCCACCTAGAGGTGACACGTAGTGGTGCTGGGCAGTCTGAGCCCCAGCGTTCTGATGAGAGTGCGGCACCAGCTGAGGTGCCCACACCTCCTCCATCTGCAGAAACTGTTCGCTTAGTGGCTGAGGCGCTATTTGCCATGATTCAGCCGACCGGGCAAGCGCAGCCGGCGGTAGTGCCAGTTCGTGTTGATGTAAGACCCGAGCCGGTTGAGGCTGTAGATCCACGAGCAGCTGACCGACAGTTGAAGCAATTCATGAGCTTCAGTCCTCCTACGTTTGCGGGAATGGGATCCCCAACGCAGGCGGAAGATTGGTTATCGCGTGTCAAGAGGATAATGACAGCGATCCGGGCGGAGGAAACTCTCAAGGTCACCTTGGCCACCTTCATGCTTGAAGGGGAGGCGCGGTTGTGGTGGGACGAGGTTGAGCTACACCATTTGGCGGGCAGGCAATTAACACAAGTGTCGATTGAGGAGTTCTCTCGAATATTTCTGGCGAAACATGTCCCAGCGACGCAACGTATTGCTATGGAAAATGAGTTCCAACGGTTAAAGCAAGGGGAAGATAGTGTGGATATCTACTTGCACGAGTTTACCAGGTTGGGACGATATGCGGGAACAATCTTTGTGGATGACCAAAGGGAAACGAATCGGTTCTATGAAGGATTGCGGGATGAGTTGAGATTCCTGCTTTCGAGTTCTGTGAGCCAAGGGTTTCAGGCGTTGGTTGATACTGCGTGCGCGTTGGAGAAGGACATGAGGCGAGTGCAAGGGAATAAGGGCTTGGTGGTGTCTAAGCCAGAGTTTCAAGCACCTCGCCCAAGCAAGTCGTTTTACCAGAAGAAAGGGGGCAAGAGGTCCAAGCCATCTGGGCAAGTGACTACGACCGTTGTGTCGGGAGCGACATCAAGGCCGGATGCTCGTACATGCTATAACTGTGGCCGGGTGGGGCATATTGCTCGTGACTGTCGGGTTGTGCAGCCCAAAGGGGAAAAGAAGACGGGTGCGTCGTATGCTGAGAAGGGCAAAGCGGTGGTGGATTCCTCTGCTTCCCAGGCGCTGCCCCGAATCTATCAACTTGGCCAACAGGAAGCGATTAAGCAAAGTGACGTCGTCACATATACGAGTTGAGTTAGTTTACTTGCTGTGCTTTTGGTTTTGGTTATGTTTAGCTTGTGCATGATGTGTGTGTGCTGCAGGCTTTGTCCTGATTCGGAATAATTTAGCGAGAGCCCTGTTTGATACGGGTGCTTCGCATTCTTTTCTGTCTGAGGATTTCGTATCTCGAATTGGGGTACCAAGTCATGTGACGGTGGATAGTACAAGGGTGCTATTGCCGAATGGCTGTGTAATGCTTGCGGATAGGGCTTGCGATGTGGATGTGCAAATAGGAAGTCGGGATTCCGGTTTGAGTGCAGCTGTGCTACCGTTATCGGAGTTTGATGTGATCTTTGGTATGGACTGGCTCTCGGAGCAGCGTGCCTTTATTGATTGCAACTCCAAGGAGATTACACTGGGCCAGAATACCGGGCTTGTGACGAAGTTCGCTGGTATGCGAGGAGTTGGCGGAACGTTGTTGTCTGCACTCCAAGTCGTCAATGCTGTTCGGAAGGGCGCGGAGTTATTCTTCACGCTAATTCAGGCTGTTGAGCCAAAGGCCAGTGTCGGTGAAGTGCCAGTTGTGTCAGAGTTTGCCGACGTGTTTCCTAAAGATCTTCCTGGGTTACCACCCCAGCGGGAGATTGACTTCTCTATTGAGTTGGTGCCAGGTGCGAAACCTGTGGCCCGCTCTCCATATCGCGTCGCGCCAAAAGAGATGGCTGAGTTAAAAGTCCAATTGCAAGAATTGTTGGAGCAGGGATATATACGCCCAAGTATGTCACCTTGGAGCGCGCCTGTTCTCTTTGTGAAAAAGAAAGACGGTAGCTTACGGTTGTGTATTGACTACCGCGAGTTGAATAAGCTGACGGAGAAAAACAAATATCCGATTCCGAGGATTGATGACCTCATTGATCAGCTGGCGGGATCAACGGTCTATTCCAAGTTGGATTTGAAATCGGGATATTATCAGCTAAGGATTCGGGAAGGTGACATTCCCAAGACGGCGTTTGGAACACGCTACGGTCATTATGAGTTCACGGTAATGCCGTTTGGCCTATGTAATGCGCCTTCGGTATTTATGGACCTAATGCATCGAACATTCCGAGAGTATTTGGATTTGTTTGTTATTGTGTTTATCGATGACATCTTGGTATACTCTCAGTCGGAAGAGGATCACGCAAACCATTTGCGGTTGGTCTTGCATACCCTGCGGAGGAACAAGCTTTTTGCCAAGTTCTCAAAGTGTGAGTTCTGGCTCTCTTCAGTTGCCTTTTTAGGCCATATGGTAAGCGGAGAGGGTATCGCGGTGGATCTGTTGAAGATAAGTGCCATCTGAGATTGGCCAGTGATGTCTTCAGTGGCCGAGGTCAGGAGCTTCCTTGGACTTGCGGGCTACTATAGACAGTTTGTGGAAAACTTCTCACGGATTGCTTTACCTCTCACCACGCTGACGAGAAAAGATCAAAAGTTCATTTGGACGCCGGAGTGCGGGCGAGCTTTTGAAGACTTGAAGAGTCGTTTGACCACGGCGCATGTGTTGACATCGCCATGTGGTACCGATGGGTATGAGATCTATAGTGATGCATCTGGGAGCGGCTTAGGCTGCGTTCTTTTACAGTTTGGGAAAGTGATTGCTTATGGCTCGCGTCAGTTGAAAGTGCATGAGCGGAATTACCCCGTCCATGATTTGGAGTTGGCGGCGGTAATCTTTGCGCTCAAGTTGTGGCGGCACTATCTATATGGCGTCAAGGTGGATATCTATACGGATCACAAGAGCCTAAAGTATTTGTTGGATCAGAAGGATCTGAATATGCGATAACGAAGATGGATGGAGTTCCTCGGGGACTACACCTTTGAGATTCACTATACTCCCGGGAAGGGAAATGTGGTCGCTGATGCTTTGAGTCGGAAGACTCCGGTACGGGCAAGCTGGTTGCAGAGGCATGAGCTTTCCTCGGGATCTTCGCTAACCATACCGAAAACTTTCTTCACACTCCGAAGAGTTATAGCTTTTGCTTGCTCTCTCGGGTTGGGCTCAGTATTGGAAGGAAGAGACCCGACAAGTAGCTCGGAAAAATTTTTTGTGAGTTGTCCTACTTGATTTTCTAGATTTTTAACACTTCCGGTAAAGGTTCTTATAGTAGCATCATTTATGATTATATATTTAGAAAGTAACTCCTCCAAGATTGGAGGTTTTGGATAATTTTAAAAAGGTGGATATGGTGCAGAAAAATCATTTTGTGGTGGAGGGTGCATCGCGTTTGAAGGGTTACTCCATGAAAAATTTGGGTGGTTTCGTAAAGCAAGATTATAACCATTCGGAAAAGCGAAACCCAGAGCATGAAAATTCGCAACAGAAAAATTATTAAAAGAATTTCTATGCAAATTATTAACATAATCTAATTGTTCGGGGGCAGGAGTTGTAGATTCCCAATATTTAGGGGCAGAGGCAGCAGCCATCTCCGTAATTGTTTTACTTAATATTTCTACTTGCAAAGCTAGCTGGGAGACGTTGTCCACTTCAAAAATACTTGCAGGTTTGTTTGGGCGAGACCTAGACACATTACACTTATAGGTGTTCATGTCCATGTCCTCAAAAAGCACAAGAGCTGCTTCCGGTGTCTTATTGTTTAAAGTACCACCAGAAGCTGTGTCTATAGTTTGCTTTGTATTTTGTTTTAGCCAGTAATAAAAAGTCAACACTTGTAACCATTCAGGCAGAGCGTGATGGGGGCATCGTCTTAAGAGTTCTTTAAATCTTTCCCAGGTTTTATATAAGGTTTTAGAGTCTATTTGTCCAAAGGCAGAAAGGTCGTTCCTAAGTTTTGCAGTTTTAGCTGGCGGAAAATAATTCGCCAGAAATTTTGCAGTTAATTGATCCCAGGTGGTGATTCTTGCTCTTGGCAGAGTCATCAACCATTATTTTTGTAACGACTCCACCCATTAAATAACATATAATAGAAGGTCCGGTCAGGGCCCCACACAGTATGCTACAAATAGACGGCGAGGTCACAGGTTAATACCAAAATACCATCGCACCATAACCCAGAACATTCTAGCGGAAGCTTATTACTTGTAGAAACTCAACAAATGAATGTCCACTACTATATAAATATCACATTTATATAAAACACCTTGAATGTATACAAGTACACAGCGCTCACGGCCTTAAGGCCTTACAAGTTTCTCTTAACAAAAGGTGGTTTCATACATCGGCACGCAGGCCAGCCATACATGAAATCCAATTCTTCGTACGACCATTAAGGGCCTACAAGAAGCAGTAGCAAGGGCTTCAGCCCGCTCAATCCAAGTAAGCATCAACAAGGGAAGCACCTGTATATGGATGTCCACCCCAAGGGTGATAAATAAAGCAACGGTCAATATTCAGCTGACCAATTATAACGACCCTACCACTTACCCGGGGCAATGGTTCCTTCCCTGCATGTAGTGCAATCAGAATATATATATATAACACAAAAACATCGCAAATTCTGGTCTTCGTGCCAGGTGCTCCGTGAACTCAGGGAACGCTTACGGTGTACCAAAATCCTCTAGGTCCCACCACCGATTATAGTTATTAGCTTGTTGGGCGGGCATAAGACTCCAAAAACACATCGGGGACCTCACGCACCCACCCCTCTCAGAGGCGTTCACCTCATGGAAACTGTGAGCACTATAGATCGACCTACGCCAGTAGTGTAATATGCCGGGAAAGCCCGAAGCCCCCCTTTTGCAGTGCTACAAATTGCCGGCTCACACGCTCTTACCATTGAAATTGTTGGGTGGCTCACCCACTAAGAGTTTATTAACTTATTGGCCATGGGAATCAGCCTCAAAACCCCTGTTGAAGACCTCTCACGCCCATCCCACTCAGAGGTGTCCGCAATCCATCTCATAATACAGGCACATAGTGTCGTTTTCGCATCCATCATCCAGCTCCTACTGAGCATACAACCGAAGGAGCAATGTAAAGCTTCCTTACCACAATTCACAAGAGTCCTCACACTCTCCGCAAGCTATTCGTTTTATACACGAGGTCTTCTCCGGTTTGTAGTATCACTAATCTAGACTACCCGTCTAGATGGGCTTCACACAACATTCCTATTCCGTAATAAACATTTGCGGATCTAAATGTAGACTCAACCGCTGGAATTGCTTATGCTTTCCACCTCTTGGTGGAGGATCCCATGCACATGCATAAAGTAGGACTTCACATGTCAAAGAAGGAGATCGTTACACTTGACGATCGCTTTGGCGCCATGGAAAACTGAACAGTTGGAAATTACCGCGACGGCCATGCCTTCACAATGCTGGTCTCGGACCACGAGTCAGACCGCTGAAGCTCTACTTGTGACCGAAATCCTTCTCCTTCTTCCTCCTCTATGCTCTCCCTTCTCTCTTAACTTGAATGAGAGAATACTCTCAATCCATGATATTAACACTGCAGGAAGAAGCTTGGACCACAGAATCCAATTAAAAGGAAATAAACATCCATGATTCGCTCAGAAAAGCATCTTCCCTGGGCTGACGCGGCCTGTGACACGACCGTGTCACAGACCGTGTTCCCTAAGTAGCTAAGGAACCTTCTCAATTCAGACCAGAACACGGCTTGGACAAGCTCGTGTCAAGCACCTGACATGCCCGTATCACTAGGTACATGCCCGTGTTGAGGGGCATGTCCCTCAATCGATATAGGGCCAACTGTCCCGAGAAGGACGCGGCTAAGGCATACACCCGTGTCCTTGACTGTGTACCAAACATGCCCCTGTGACATGGTCGTGTCACCGACCATGTGGCACACTCGACACAACCCGGTTATCAACCCGAGCAGGATACGGCCTCAGACACGCCCGTGTCCCTAGCCGTGTCATTTTGACACGACCTGGGATACGCCTGTGTCCCAGTCCATGTGCCTTACTCGAGACACACTCGAGACCCACTCGAGTACCCAGAGTTGGACATGCCCTGGGACACGCCCGTGTCCCAGGCCGTATCACCCAACATGAACTCTAAATTGGATTTTGGGGTGTTACAACCCTCCCCTCCTTATAGAAATTTCGTCCCGAAATTTAGCGCAACAGTAAACACACACACAAACACTCTTATGTTGCACCATAATAAAAATGTTCGGAGGTTAGAGCTCAGAGGCTGCAGCTTGTCTCTCCCCACGGCATCGCACAAACAACAGGTTTTTACCAACATACATACAAAATTACAACAGGTATGGTAATCCATCACTCCAAGTATAAAGTACACTCTTTACTTCACGATATTTTCGCTCGTCCGCGTCCTTGATAATCCTCTTTACGGACATGCTATATCCATAATCACTTTTTTCACCATGGCCATGTTAATCCACTCGTAGCGGTGATACCAAGATAAGTTCATAGGACAATACAAATCTTATGCCAACACCCAACAACCTCTTTATTCATTATCACAATATGTTTATACGCGCAAAACAAAGATCATATACATTATTATATATATGAACACATAATTATAGAGAGTCTGGCCCTTCTTGCTTCATGTTGTCTAAGGGCCACTGTTGCAGTTTCAGGCTTTATGTCCACCTCTGCCACACGAGTAGCAAACGGTTGAAGTTTTCCTTGCAACTTCTCCAGTCTCAACCTTCTTTGCCCATGGTGTGGTACCATAATAACATCTTTGGGCACAATGCCCCACCTTACCACAAAAAAAACAAATATGTGTACCACACCTTTTCTTTATTCTCATGATGGTGTAAGTGGTTTGTTCCAATAGATATGACTGTCTATTCAACGTATGATCAAAGGCTTTTGACACATTCACAAAGATTGGCACATTGATAGCGTGCCTCGCTTTAAATTTCTTTAAGTCCATTTCTAAATACCTAGCTGCCCTTACCAAGGCACAAAATCCAAGCAATTTTGGGCGCCCCAATACACGTTATAGTTCATCGCGCAGACCATCGTAAAATCTCTTGGTTTTTGTCTCCTTGGTTTCAAACACAAACTCTGCATGTTGTCTCAACTCAACAAATGCACGAAAGTACTCCTCGACCATATATGGTCATCGGATCAGACACATATTCAACGGCAGGATCGATGCTCCTTCCCTTGCCACCTGCTCATGGTGGGCCTTGATCATTGTAAAAACCACCTCCGCGATAAACCAGATCATCTCAACCGAAGGAGAAGGTATAGGTGTGGACACCGCAGCCAGTGCCGCACTCTCATCCGAACGTTGGGGCTCAAACTGCCCAGTTCCACTCCTTGTCACCTATACGTCAACAAGACAACAATAACCTCCAAACCACGACGACAAACAAGTCTCATATACACGCTCACATTCCTAGTGGACATTCTTGAGTTCAATTAGTGTTAAAACAGTTCGCACGTACACGTGATCGCCACCCTACAAAAGAATTCGACCATGAATTCGAAAGAGGAAGACCGAAATAACCTGATACCAAAATGTATTAACTCCACCCGTTAAATAACAAATAATAGAAATTACGGTTGTGGCCCAACACTATATGCCACAAACAGACGGAGAGGTCATATGTTAATACAAAATACCATCGCACCCTAACCCAGAGCATTCTAGCAGAAGATTATTACTTGCAAGAACTCAACCAATGAATGTCCACTACTATATAATTATCACATTTATATAAAACACCAGGAATGTATACCAGCACACACCGCTCACGACCTTAAGGCCTTACAAGTTTCTCTTTAAAAAGGTGGTTTCATACATCGGCATGCAGGCCGGCCATACATGAAATCCAATTCTTCGCACGGCCTTCAAGGGCCAACAAACAAAAACAACATGGGCTTCAGCCCGCTCAATCCAAGTCAGCATCAATAAGGGCAACACTTGCATATGGAATTCCACCCCAAGGGTGATAAACAAAGCAACGATCAGCATTCAGCTTACAAATTATAATGACCCTACCCCTTACTCGGGGAAGTGGTTCCTTCCCTGCATGTAGTGCAATCACACATATATATATAACACAACAACATCACAAATGCCGGCCTTCATGCTAGGTGCTCCGTGAACTAAGGGAACGCTTACGGTGTACTGAAATCCTCTAGGTTCCACCACAGATTAGAGGTTATTAGCTTGTTGGCCGGGCATAAGTGATGCAGGCTCATAGGTTGACACTGAAATATATCTACGGGCTAGCACACTTATAACTCTACGATCCAAATCCTATAACCGCACAACCGTTCTACGCCGCGCCACGTTATTAATTTTATCAATTATATGCTAGCGTACGGGTAGCCAAACCGGTTAGGATCGAACAAGGGCTATGGGCCAATGTTCTTTCTGGCTAAAGGGACTGACACGATCTGAACAAGTGGTGTTGTACCAAAAGAGATCTACCGAATAAAATACGATTCGGAAAGTGTAGATCTCTCCCAACAAAAGAAAACGAAGGTTCGCCAAACCTTTTCGAAATTAAATTAATCAAGATAAACACAAAACAATTCAAAGAAATTCCACGATTTATTAACGCTTCAAAATTGCACGTCAAGAATATCCACCACAAGATTATCTAAGGAAAGAAACACACGAGTGTGGAAATTTTTGTTATCCAACTGGAATGGATGATTCCGGTTTCTCGGCATGGATCGTTCTTCAATGGCTCCGCCGGAGTCACGTTGGTTAGAGAAAAACTTGTTCGCCTTCGTCGCGTCATGCCGGAATTGGAATCCACTAGGAGGCAACCCCTTGAATGATAATATATATATGGAAAGAGAGAGAAAGGGTGGTAAACAATGTGTGAAATAGGAAAGTAGGGGGATGCTCGGTTTTGGATTGGAGGGAAAAGATCGGTGGATTCTTGATGGAGAGGAGGGTGGTGGTTGGGTTTGACAGTGGTGGTGGTTGTCGGGTTTGTAAGGGGAGGATGAGGGTGGCGGTTTTGGTGGTTGTTGGAGGGCCGACGGCTTGGGTCGTTGTTGGAGGGCCGACGGTTTTGGAGAGGTCAGGGATCAGGTTGTTATAAGGGGAGGAGGGTGGTCGGCTAATGAGGTAAAAGGGAGGGCTGCTTGGTTATGGGTAGTCGGCTATTGATAGTGGTGGTGTTCTTTGTGAGGTGGTCGGTTTGTGTAGGGTTTGAGGAAGGAGGTGGCAAGGAGATGGTGAAAGGATGGCCAAAAAATAAGAAAATTCAAAGGTGATGGTCGGTTTTAGCTAAGGAGGAAGAGGGAGAGATGGGTGGCCGAGATGCCAAGGGGAGGGGAGGAAGAGGTGGCCGGAGGACAAGAAAGGGGAGGAAGAGAGGGGTCTGAAAGTTGCCAAGTAGAGGAGGAGAAAACTTTTCAAAAGTTAGGGTTTTCAATTTTTATCATTCTTTAAGCATTATGAAAGCATTACATGCCTATATATAGGCTACAACCACAACATGGCTACATGCAGCCAAAAATAAAAATGTCTCTCACACATTACATTAAACATGAAATAATAATGCAAAATAAAATAATAATAAAACAAAACATAAAAAGAGATTTAATAATAAATAATAATTTATTATTAATTATTAATATATTAGTTTGCATTCAGGATGGCTATTATGGCAATGATCCATATGGTCATCTGTAAGCACGTCGTCACAATCTTCAATATGTTGCGGGCCGTCGTTGCCATCAATCCTCCCCCGCTCAAAAGTACTCATCAATGATGAGTTGGGCTGAATGCACCAGCACGGGAGAGAAACAACATAAAGAGCCACCTCCGATCTAGTAAGCCAAGAGTCATCGGAGGCCAGACGATCACGGCATCGAATCAAGGAGTGGCAAACATCACCACATGAAAAGGAGAGCACTTCAACTTGGAGTATCCTGTCATGCAAAAATATGGTCTTGGGGAACCATGGAAAAGCATTAGGCAATAAAGGAAAACAAATTTCTACATCAACAGCCAACATACCTCCAGTAAAGACCGATGAAGAGAACGATCAAGGCATAAGCTCACCACCCAAACCATAAGAAAACAAAGTGGACCCAAACGGTCAGGCAGACAATTCCAGTGGTGGAGAAACATATAGCATTAAATCAGAAATGTTAAAAATAGGGGTAATATCCAACTCAGTGGAAAACTTTAAATGATATGTGTACTCTCCTAATTTTATTAATATCCGAAAAAGATCCAGCTCACCAACTCGCCAACTTCTATAGTACCCGAAGGCAACCGTTCAGGGAAGATATGCACCAAAACTAAATCGCAAATCATATAGTGAGACGCTCTTCTATGTAAACTAGCATGAAATTGATAAAATATAATTTGTATGGCTAGCGCTTCACTATTATGCTTATATAATTTTTGAACATGAGAGGCATAAACTAGTGCGAGTTGACTTGGATTATCAGACAGTGGAAACGAAGTCAAGTCAAAAGGCACTTGTGCTTTAAATCCGTGCACAATCTCATTCGTCGAGCAACAAGCATATAAATAATCATAAGACGCAACTATATAGAGTAATTTATTAAAAGTGCGCCTAAATATCTTGCTACCGTGTTGTAACGCCCCAGATTTTTTTGATGATTTTATTGGATTTGGTATCATTATATTTATGACGTCTTGGCGTTACTTTTAATGTCGAGTTGACGGCACAACGCCGTTAAGGCATTTTTGCGTCTGTCCGGTCGAGTCGACCGATTTCTTGAATTTCTGCTGTAATCAGTAATTTTTGCATTTGAGATTTAAGTTGAGTAATTTTTTACTTGCGCATCAAGTTTCATAGCAATCCGAGCATTTTTGGAGTCTCGGTGTGCGATTGAAGTTTTGATTAATTTATGTTCATCGCATACTTAAAAAATTTATATCACGGGAATGGCTCGTCGGATTTAGGTTTTGGCTTAGCCGTTGGAATTGTAGTGTCAGTGTTCGTGTAAGGAATGAGTTTTGTTTAATTTGGCACGCGTTTGGGCCTCCGTTTTGAACTCGTATTCTTTGTTCAAAAATATATAAATATTTATAATTTAATATTAAAGTATTATTCAAAAATGAAAGCTACTATTCATCTCTATAGTTCGATTTTTGCTATATTTGTAAAATTCACTATTCAAGCACTGTTCTTTATTTGATGTTCTGCTTTGAAGTAATCGAGTGAGTTTTGTTCTCTCGAGTAAATTACTGTTAATATCTCGAGTTGTTCTGCTTAGTCTACGTTCGGACACCTTTTTGGGGTCCAAGACGGCATCTAACGAAAAAATTGTCAACATAAAATTTGTTCATCTCGACGAGATCTACAACTTTCATGTTTACCACTTTTTGATTTGAAGCCATATTGGGGCCCTATATTTGTTTTTTATGCTGGAACTCGAGTGATGAGCTGCTACTCGAGTATGTCGAGCTACCACTCGAGTAATTCATGTCGGAACTCAAGTAATGAGCTGCTACTCGAGTAAATTGAGCTAATAATCGAGTAATGCATGTTAGAACTTGAATAATATGTTGTTACTCGAGTTGGTCATGTTAGAACTCAAGTGGTTTATACTGCCACTCGAGTAGTCCGTGCCTGTCTGCGTTCGGGCACCGTTTTGAGGGTCAAAACAGTGTTGTATGAAAAAATGGTCAACATAAAATTTGTTTGTATCGACGAGATCTACAACTTTTATGTTGAACACCTTTCGATTTTAAGTAATCTTAAACCACTATTTGCGATTTTCCAGATGCAGCTTATGTCCAACTCGAGTAGACTTGATCCACTCCACTTCTAAGTCTTTTATCTCGAATAGAAGTAATCCACTCGAGTTCAATACCTATCCTCTCGAGTTATAGATGATTATTTCGAGTTTCCAAGTCTCTATCTCGAGTAGATACCTCTCTCTCAAGTCTCCATCTCGGGTAGACTTCTCCATCTCGTGTAGACCTATTTCACTCGAGTGGTTCTGTGTAGTCAGAGTGTGGGCACCGTTTTGAGGGTCAAAATGGTGTCATACGAAAACATGGTAACAATGAAATTTGTTCGTATCGACGATATATACAACTCTCATGTTTACCACTTTTCGATTTTAAGTCATCCTAGACCTCTATTTTTGGTTCCCGCGAAACTGCTCGTAATAACCCGTTTTTGACAAAACTTTTTATAAACATATATATATATTCATAGACCTATGTTTTAGAACCGAACTTCATCTTCTCCGATATTATTCTTCCGAATCAGAGCAGCGATCGAGAGAGAGAGAGATAGTTCTTTTTTCGTGAAACTTCCGGTGGCCGCCGACGGTGCTTCAGTGCTCGAAATCTTCAACCGAACATAGATCTGGAAAGCTCTTGCCGAGAGCTACACTATCGTGGTAAATTTTTCCCCATTCCTTGAGTTTTCTCGTTAGAGTTTTTCGGCCCTAACCCTTTATCTGCCTTTTTTTTTTCTTGATCTCAACTTCTCCCGTGTTCTTTTGCCCCGATCTACGACGCGGAGCGATTCGGAGAACTTTTCCGGTAAAACCAAGGCAATGGTGGTTTTCCTTCGTTGTTCCTTATCCTGTTTGATGGTAACCGTTATGCCTTTGTTCCTTAATTTTCTTGCCTTTTTTTGGGTTGTCTTTCCAAACAATGGTTATGTTTAATCCTTCTTGAAGATCACTCAAAATTAAAAAATCTGGTCATGGTAATTTTGATCTTGACTATGTGCGTTTAATCGTCCATAGAATGTTTTATCATTGAATTAAATTGTTTCATCTATCGTTGTTGGACGTGTTAGTGTCTATATAGGATTGTTAATCGTTTCTAAAGGTTGATCAACCGTGTCTTTAATCTATAAATGTCATGTAGAATCTGATGTGCCAAGTCCCGAGATGTTGTGTGTTGTGGTTTCTTTGTTTTTTCTTTGGTTTCGGGAGTTAGTGGGCATAACCACCTCCGCAAGGTTGTACCTTTTGGAACTCTATCGCTGTTTTGGGCATCTGCGGTGTATGGTGGAGTGTATGAATCTCTCTCTTAGTTAAACAGATTTAATCTTCGTGAGGGGTGTGTCCAGCTTAGTGACCATCTCGCCCGTGTTTTTAGGTAGAGTGACCACAAGTTACTAATAAAGGTTATGGATTTTCTTCCTTTTGATTTACTCATGTTCGTCACCTTATTGCCTTGTGCATATGGTGTGTATACGATATACATGACGATTCACGTAAGTGTTCTTTTCCTATTTAATGCTTACTTCGTACTTTTTGTCAGTATTATTTTGGTCTTGGGTTGGTACCCCTTATGACCTTTGTTTACTTTTGCTTAATTTTCTGCAACCATTTGTACCTACTTGCTGAGGCATTCTATATTTTTTGGAATACCTTAGGTTCAGAGCCGTAGCAGGTAGTGGAACTTGTTTTGGACTCTCTTAACGACAGTGTCAGTTGTGGTTTTGCACCTCGCCGTAGAGAGGTAGTTGTCGTTTAGTTTTCTTTTCCTAGATCAGACATATTGTTATACTGTTGGTTCGTATCAGATTGTTGACACCCACAGAGTTGTTGAGTTTGCCACTTGCTAACTTACGTGGTTTTCTTCTTCTTTGATTTGGATTACTTGCTCTCTGGGATGATTTATTGCTAGGACTTCATGTTAGATATTTTTAAGCTTATAAAAACTTATTATTAGTAAAGCATCTATGCAATCTTTTTTAAAACTAAGTCACTATTTTCCTGGTTAGCGTAAAGACATTTTCTTATACTTATTATAAATCTAGAGTCTTCTTAGCATGAGTTGTTCTTCAGGGACATTTATACTTATGTAGGATGTTAGAGTAAATTTCAAACAAGTATCTTCCGCAAGCGTATAAATTATATTTTTGAATCGTGGACTAGATGGTCCATTGAGCCGAGGGATACGACTACCTTATTTATTTAAACTGGATTTAAGTCATAATAACTTATGTTTTCTTTTAAACTGTAGAGTTTGGAGTCTTGCCTGAGCGTCTGTAGTTATCCTTTACATGGCGTGGCATCACAGTGGGTATTTTACCGTACTCTGATATAATTAAATTGTTGGGAAAATGCAGGTTGTGATAGTTGGTATCAGAGGGAGGTTGCTTGACAATTGGTTGGGCAACCTTCCCTTGTTAGTGTTAATTGTTTAGTGTCATATCATACACACAACGATGTATCATAAGTACGTCTTGTCATATCATACACACACCGATGCATAATATATGTTTGTATATGGATCCACAATAGGTGGAAACATGTGAGGGTTATGCAGTATGTGATGCATAACCTCACCACATGAATTCCCATTAGCACGTTTCTTTTCATTGAATGCAATATTATGTAGTATGGGATGCACAACATTGCATGTGTATGCTGCTCATAACATGCATTAGGGCCTTTTATAGAATTCATAGCACCACATGCATAACATAACATAAGCACAACATGCCAAGCTAATGATTTACATGATGACACATGTAATAACATGATTTTAAATAAGAGTAAAGTATCCATACATTCATATCATAGGCACATAAGTCAATAGGAAGTATAGGATATCATCCTAAGAAGGATATATTATCATTATAAAATCCCAGAGCAAGTGTCAGCTTAAACTAGTGTCTTCCAAGTATGGTCTGAACTAGTTTTGTTTGCCCTAGTCATAATCTAGGATTTTAATTGAGTTGTTCATTTGTTTTTGTTTAGAAATGCCTCTTAAGAATATTGCAACGAGGTTGAGTCCCCGGTCGGAGGGTGAGTCGTCGGGAGCGCAAAGTAATGCGATTATCGAGAGCCTGCGCTAGAGCAATGAGGCTTTGTCGAGACAATTAGTTGCAATGCAATTGCAAATTCAGTCATTATTGTCTGCCGCTCCAACACAGCAACCTTCAGTGCAAGATACTGCCTTGGGTCAAGTTGTGCCTGATATTCCTGCCCCTCTAGTGGCCCCGGTGGCAATACCTCTAGAAAAGAATTTCATATCGAACTTCAAATGATTAGGACCTCCCACATACGACGAACGAGAGTGCCGACTTTATGATTTTGGATGATTGGATCATCTCAATCGAGGAGATGTTTTTGTATTCCGTTATTCTAGAAGCCCAGAAGGTTATGATTGCAGCCTATCAGTTAAAAGTCCTAACAAAGAGTTGGTGGATTCGTGAAAAGGAGAGTCTGAAGGAAGGCTGTTCCTGTGACTATTTTTAGATGCTATTGAAAAAGTTTTTTCCCTCGGTCGAGCAGGACTGTCTCATGAATAATTTCCTGCATCTGAAGCAGAGACAGCTCACAGTGAGCGAGTACGAGATTGATTTTAGTAAGTTGAGTAGATTAGCTATAGATTTGGTAGCTTCGAAGGAGGGAAGAGTGAAGCATTTTCTTGGTGGACTAAGAAGCGATATCCAGCAGTTGGCATGCGTTTATCGAGCAGAAGTTTATTCTGAGGTAGTGGAGGCCGCACTGAAGGTTGAGGCGATTGAAAACGCCATGAATTGAGGTGCTGCGGCGAGAAAAGATCAGAGGAAAGGTGTTGAGGATGGAAGTTCTAGGGCATCCGGCCCTCCTTCGAAAAAGAAAGGTGGGGGAATTTGTAGCTTCTGTGGTCAACCTGGCCACTCTTACGAAAGGTGTTTCAAGAGGACCGCCACCCTGAAGCAGCAGCAGGTGCTCGCTATCCAAGGCGCACCCAAGGGAGAGCTAGTGTGCTCATTCTGTTCAAAGAAGGGGCATGATGTGAATCATAGCTGGATGAAAGAAAAGACTTGCTTCCAGTGTCGTTAGAAGGGACACATGAAGTCTTTGTGCCCTCAGGCTCAATCTCCACTATAGCCTACCCCACTTCGAGCTTTGCCGCCACCACCAGCCCAGGACAAGGGAAAAATAAAGCAAAATGTGGTGACTAGAGATGAAGCTCAGACCTCTACCCAGGTGATATATGGTCAGATTCTAGTTTTACTTTTACCCTACATTGTTTGCTTTAGTTTCATTCGTTTAGTTTTGTGCGTTACATTTTAGGGGAATTTAAGGTGCGAAATAGGTTGCGGAATTTAAGGTGCGAATTTAAGGTGCGTGTCCTTTTTGATTCGGGTGACACCCATTCTTTCGTGGCGTGGAATTTCGTAGATAGACATCGTTTGGAGGCGGTTCATTTAGAACACTCCTTCAACATCAAGCTTCCTTCTGGAGATCTGGTGATATAAAATCAAGGAATTCAGAGATGCCCTTTTTGTCTAGGAGATTTCAAAGCTTTTGTGGATCTGATGGTATTGCATTTGGCAGACTTTGACATGATTTTGGGCATGGACTGGTTGTCCAAGTATGATGCAGTCATCCAATGTAAGGCTAAGCGGTTGGATTTTAGGATGGATAATGGTCAACCTATGAGTGTCTATGGTTTTCCAGGTAAGGTTTCCCTCCTTATTTCTGCAATGCGTGCTTGCCGAGCTTTAAAGTCTAGTTGCGAGGCGTATCTTGTTTCTCTGTCAGCTTTGGAAACGCTTTTGTTACACCACGTCTTGAGGATGTATCGGTGATGCGAGAGTTTCCAGATGTCTTTCTGGATAGTCTTCCAGGACATCCTCCTGAAAGAGAGGTGGAGTTTGTGATAGACCTCGAGCCCGGTACTCGACCAATTGCTACAATACCATACCGTATGGCTCCGCGTGAGTTAGAAGAATTGCGCACTCAGCTGGATGAGTTGCTGCAGTGTGGTTTTATTAGGCCAAGTTCTTCTCCGTGGGGTGCTCTTGTTTTATTCGTTAAGAAGAAATTTGGTTCTATTAGGCTCTACATAGATTATTGAGAATTAAATAAGATAACCTTTAAGAATAGATATCTGTTTCCTCATATTGATGACCTATTTGATCAGTTGTGGGGATGCGCTGCGTTTTCGAAGATTGATCATCGTTCACGCTACCACTAGTTGAGAGTCCGTGAGGCTGATGTACCCCGAACGACTTTTCGTTCCCGACACAAGCATTTTGAGTTCTTGGTGATGTCCTTTGGACTGACTAATGCACCCTCTACATTCATGGATTTAATGAATAGAGTGTTCAAGGATTTCTTAGACCATTTTGTTATTGTGTTCATAGACGACATCCTAGTGTATTCCCACAGTATTGAGGAGCATACTCAACACTTGTGTTTGGTTTTTGAAACCCTGAGGGAGAACAAGTTCTATGCTAAGTTGAGTAAATGTGAATTTTTGTTACCCCAGGTGTCCTTTTTGGGGCATATTGTGAGTAAGGACGGTATTTCCGTAGACCCAACAAAGATTTCTGTTGTGATGGAATGGAAGAGACATTCTACTCCTAAGGAGATTAGGAGCTTTTTAGGTCTGGCCGGTTACTATAGAAGGTTCGTAGAAGGGTTCTCTGTGTTGTCTGCCCCTCTAACTAGACTAACATAGAAGAACACCGTGTTTATTTGAAGCGATAAGTGTGAAGAAGCCTTTCAAATGCTGAAAAAGAGATTGTGTACTGCTCCAGTTTTAACTCTTCCTACTGAAGGACTTGAGTATGATGTATATGTGGATGCATCACACAATGGACTTGGTTGTGTTCTGATGCAAGAAGGAAAGGTGGTTGCGTATGGATCAATGCAATTAAAATTTCATGAAAGAAACTATCCTATGCATGATTTAGAGTTTTCTGCGGTAATTTATGCGTTGAAGCTTTGGAGATATTTATTGTATGGTACGCTGTGTAAGATCTACACAGATCATAAGAGTTTGAAGTACGTCTTCACTCAAAAGGAGTTAAATATGCGCCAACGTAGGTGGTTGGAGTATGTAGTCGATTATGAAGTAGAAATACTTTATCACCCAGGAAAGGCTAACGTAGTAGCTAATGCTTTGAGTAGAAAGACGGCTGAAATCTTAAATCTGTCTGTATAATCCCTGGTGGAAGAATTCCTTTTGATGGACATTGAGGTTGGGAGTAGTTATGTGCCTGCTAGTTTGGAAGCAGAAGAGCCCTCTTGGATTTCCCTAACTAGAGTGCACCAGAAGGAGGATCCTGATTTGTTACACCTCTAGAAGAGAACTGAGAAAGGAGAGTTACCTGATTTCTCTTTGGATGAGTTAGGTATTCTGAAATATAAGAGTAGATTTTGTATTCCTTCCATTGGTGACATTCGGGCTAAGATTTGTAAAGAAGCTCATGGTTCTAGTGTTTCCTATCATCCTGGATCCTCCAAGATGTATAAAGATCTAAAGCAAATTATTTGGTGGTCAGGAATGAAGAATGATATAGCAAGGTTTGTGTCAGAGTATTACACGTACCAGCATGTTAAAGAAGATCATAGTAGGACTGGTGGTAAACTGACATCGCTTGATATTCCACAGTGGAAGTGAGAGAGTATTTCAATGGATTTCATCACCGGTCTACCAAAATCTCCCCGTGGGCACGACTCTATTTGGGTAATAGTCGATAGATTGACAAAGTGTGCGCAATTTGTCCCCTTTAAGATTGGGTATTCCTTGAAGAAGATAGCTGAGCTGTATCTTGAAGAGGTCAACTTATTACATGGAGTACCAGTCAGCATCATATCAGATCGAGACTCCAGATTTACGTCTCGTTTTTGGAAGAGTTTACAAGAGGGGTTGGGTACCAATTTAAGGTATTCCACTACCTATCATCCGCAGACGAATGGTCAAACAGAGTGAGTTAATAAGATCGTGGAGGATATGATAGAGAGTTATATTTTGGATCATGGGGGTACTTGGGATGAACGTCTTAGACTCATGGAATTTTCTTACAATAATAGTTATCAAGAGAGTCTGCAGATGGCCTCGTTCGAGGCCTTGTATGGGAGGCGTTGTAGGACTCCTTTATTTTTGGCTGAGGTTAGTGAGAGACCATTGCTAGGTCCTGAAGCTCTTGAGGAGATGAATTGTGTTGTGACTCATATTCGAGAGAAGCTCCGTATAGAACAAGAGCATTATGAGAAATATGCTAATCGACGAAGGGTCAATCTAGAGTTTGTCGTTGGGGACTTCGTTTTTTTGAAAGTTTCTCCGATGCCAGGTGTAAAAAGATTTGGAAGGAACCACAAGTTAGACCCCCGATATATGGGACCTTTTAAGATTCTGGAGCGCATCAAAGTGTCAGTTTATCAGCTAGAATTACCTGCTACCTTCCCTGGTGTCCACGATGCTTTCCATGTGAGCTAGTTGCGGATGTTTGTTCGTAGTAATCGTCAAGTTATTGACTCGGTGCCCCAGATTCAACCCAATCTTTCGTATGTGGAAGAGCTTGTCCGCATTTTGGAATCTCTAGATCGAGTGTTGCGGAGGAAGACCATTCCTATGGTCAAGGTTCTTTGGAAAAATGAGGACATTGAGAGCGCGATGTGGGAATTGGAATCAGCGATGAGAGAATCTCATCCGCAGCTCTTTTCCTAGTTCTGGTATGTCACTATGTTTTAGTTTGTGTTTGAATTTCCCATTTTTAGTTTGGTTTTGGAGTTTTGATAAGTTTCGGAATGAAACTTTCTTTTTGGGGGAGTGACTGTAATGCCCTTGATTTTTTCGATGATTTTATTGGATTTGGTATCATCATATTTATGACATCTTGGCGTTACTTTTAACGTCGAGTTGATGGCGCAACGCCGTTAAGGCATTTTCGTGTCTGTCCGGTCGTGTCGGCCGATTTCTAGAATTTCTATTTTAATTAGCAATTTTTGCATTTGAGATTTAAGTTGTGTAATTTTGGACTTGCACGTCAAGTTTCATCGCAATCCGAGCATTTTTGGAGTCTCGGTGCATGAATGATGTTTTGATTAATTTATGTTAATCGCATACTTGGAAAATTTATATCTTGGGAATGGCAAGTCGGATTTAGGTTTTCGCTTTGCCGTTAGAATCGTAGCGTCAATATTCTCCTACGGCGTGAGTTTCATTTAATTCAGCACGCGTTTGGGCCTCCGTTTTGAACTCGTATTCTTTGTTCAAAAATATATAAATATGTATAATTTAATATTAAAGTACTATTCAAAAATGAAAGCTACTATTCATCTCTATAGTTCGATTTTTGGTATATTTGTAAAATTCACTATTCCAGCACTATTCTTTATTTGAGGTTCTGCTTTGAAGTACTCAAGTGATTTCTGTTCTCTCGAGTAAAATACTGTTTACATCTCGAGTTGTCATGTTCAGTATACTTTCAGGCGCCTTTTTTGGGCTCAAGATGGTGTCTAACGAAAAAATGGTCAACATAAAACTTGTTCGTATCGATGAGATCTACAACTTTTATGTTGACCACTTTTTGATTTTAAGCCATATTGATCCCCTATTTTCGTTTTTCTGCTGGAACTCGAGTGATGAGCTGCTACTCGAGTATGTCGAGCTACCACTGGAATAATTCATGTTAAAACTCGAGTAATGAGCGTCTACTCGAGTAAATTTAGCTAATACTCGAGTAATGCATGCTGGAACTCGAGTAATATTTTGTTACTCGAGTAGGTCATGTTGGAACTCGAGTGGTTCATGCTGCCACTCGAGTTGTCCGTGTATGTCTCCGTTCGGATACCGTTTTGAGGGTCAAAACAGTGTCGTATGAAAAATTTGTCAACATAAAATTTGTTCGTATCGATGAGATCTACAACTTTAATGTTAACAAACTTTCGATTTTAAGCAATTTTAGACCCCTATTTGCTATTTTCCCGAAGCAGCTCATGTCCAACTCGAGTAGACTTTATCCACTCGAGTTCTAGGTCTTTTATCTCGAGTAGAAGTAATCCACTCGATTTCTATATCTATCCCCTTGAGTTATATATGATTATATCGAGTTCCCAAATCTCCATCTTGAGTCGATACCTCCCTTTTGAGTCTCCATCTCGAGTAGACTTCTCCATCTCGAGTAGACCTATTTCACTCGAGTGGTTCTGTGCAGTCAGAGTTCGAGCACCGTTTTGAGGGTCAAAACAGTGTCGTACAAAAACAGGGACAACAAAAAATTTGTTCCTCTCGACGAGATCTACAACTTTATTGTTGGACACTTTTAGATTTGGAGTCATCCTAGACCTCTATTTGTGGTTCCAGCAAAACTGCTCGTAATAACCCTTTTTTGACAAAACTTTTTATAAACATATATATATATATATATATATATATATATATATATATATATATATATATATATATATATACATATTCTTAGACTTTAGTTTTAGAACCCAACTTCATCTTCTCTAATATTATTCTTCCGAACCAGAGCAGCGAACGAGAGAGAGAGAGAGAGTTCTTTTTCATGAAACTTCCGTTGGCCGTCGACGGTGCTCCGGTGCTCAAAATCTTTAACCGAACATAGATCTGGAAAGCTCTCGCCGAGAGCTACGCTATCTTGGTAAATGTTTCCCCATTCCTTGAGTTTTCTCGTTATGGTTTTTCGGCCCTAACCCCTTTTTCCGCCTTTTTTGTCTAGATCTCAACTTGTCTCGTGTTCTTTTGCACGACGCGGAGCGATTCGGAGAACATTTCCAGTACAACGAAGGCAAGTGGTGGTTTTCCTTCGTTATTCCTTATCCGGTTTGATGGTAACCATTATGCCTTTGTTCCTTAATTTTTATGTCTTTTTTTGTGTTCTTTCCAAACTATGGTTATGTTTAATCCTTCTTGAAGATCACTCAAAATTATAAAATATGGTCATGGTAATTTCGATCTTGACTAGGTGTGTATAATCGTCCTTAGAATGTTTTATCGGTGAATTAAATTTTTTTCATCTATCGTTGTTGGACGTGTTAGTGTCTATATAGGATTTTAAATCGTTTATAAAGGTTTATCAACCGTGTCTTTAATCTAGAAATGTCACGTAGAATCCATTGTGCCAAGTCCCGAGATGTTGTGTGTTATGGTTTCTTTGGTTTTTCCTTGGTTTCGGGAGTTAGTGGGCGTAACCACCTCCGCAAGATTGTTTCCTTTATTAGTACCTTTTGGAACTCTACCGGTGTTTTGGGCATCTGCTGTGTATGGTGGAGTGTATGAATCTCTCCCGCAGTTAAACGGATTTAATCTTCGTGAGGGGTGTGTCCAGCTTAGTGACCATCTCGCCCGTATTTTTTGGTAGAGTGACCACAAGTGGCTAATAAAGCTATGGATTTTCTTCCTTATGATTTACTCATGTTCGTCACCTTATTGCCTTGTGCATATGGTGTATATGCGATGTACGTGACAATTCACGTAAGTGTTCTTTTCTTGTTTGATGCTTACTTCGTACTTTATGTCAGTATTGTTTTGGTCTTGAGTTGCTACCCCTTATGACCTTTGTTTACTTTTGCTTAATTTTCTTCCACCATTTGTACCTACTTGCTGAGGCGTTCTATTTTTTTTGGAATGACTTAGGTTCAGAGCCGTAGCAGGTAGTGGAGCTAGTTTTGGACTCTCTTAGCGACAGTGTCAGTTATGGTTTTGCTCCTCGCCGTAGCGAGGTAGTTTTCGTTAAGTTTTCTTTTCCTAGTTCAGACATACTATTATACTGTGGGTTCGTGTTAGATTGTTGACGCCCACAGAGTTGTTGAGTTTGCCACTTGCTAACTGATGTAGTTTTCTTCTTCTTTGATTTGGATTACCTTCTCTCTGGGATGATTTATTACTAGGACTGCATGTTAGAAATTTTTAAGCTTATATAAACTTATTATTAGTAAAGCATCCATGCAACCTCTTTTAAAACTAAGTCACTATTTTTCTGGTTAGTGTAAATAATTTTTCATATACTTATTACAAATCTAGAGTCTGCTTAGCATGAGTTGTTCCTCGGGGACATTTATTCTCATGTAGGATGTTAGAGTCAATTTAAAAAAGTATCTTCCACAAGCGTATAAATTATATTTCTGAATCGTGGACTAGATGATCAACTGAGCCGAGGGATACAGCTACCTTCTTAATTTAAACTGGATTTGTAATATCCCATTTCCGTCTAGACCCCTAGGAGTCGGTATTTCGTGACAGAACCCTAGGAAGCCCAAAAAATTGAAATCCATAGACCAAAACTTCGAGTCACGGGTTGGTAATGCCCGTGACCGACCCGTCACGCCCGTGACCTAGGGCGTGACCCCTTCGACGATCGTCGATCTCAAGAAGACGATCGGCGAGCGTAGATTTTGCATCCCGGGCCTGTGATGCCCGTGACCCATGTGTAACGCCCGTGACCTAGGGAGTGACCCCCCTACGACGATCGTCGATCTTCGGAAGACGATCGCCGAGCGCAGAATTCGCATCATGTGCCTGTCATGCCCGTGACCGACCCGTCACGCCCGTGACCTAGGGCGTGATCCCTTCGACGATCGTCGATCTCCGGAAGACGATCGCAGAGCGGAGAATTTGCATCATGTTCCTGTCACACCCATCACCGACCCGTCACACCCGTGACCTAGGGGGTGACCCCTTCGACAATCGTCGATCTCAGGAAGACGATCGGCGAGCGTAGATTTTGCATCCCGGGCCTGTCACACCCGTGACCCACGTGTCATGCCCGTGACCTAGGGCGTGACCCCCCTTCGACGAGAGTCGAGCTCAGTTCGACGAACGTCAACCTCAATTCGACGAACGTCGACCGTAGAACACCTGTCACGCCTGTGACCTATGTGTCACGCCCGTGACGAAGGCCGAAACGTCGGTTGAGGCCCGAAAATATTCTAACACGCGTTATAATAAATTCTGGTATGGAAAGTTACACTAGGATTATTAAATGGGCCGTTTCCTTCTCTAATTTCTTAGTAAAATGAGAAAGTGTTGACCCAATAGGAAATCGCCACCTGGATCAGCCATTTCATCTACCACCTTTTCCTCTCCCTCCACCGCGACTGAAATATTATTAAGAGAGAGAAAACATTCATGGCCATGAATGTTTCACCCTTTCCCCTCCCCACTTGGAGATCTATAAAAGCCCCTTTAGAACAAGATGAGAAGGTTACACTCTTGACCAAACGAATTTAGATTATTACTCTTGTTGTAGGAGAAGTTTGGGAATGCCACCACCGCGCCATGACAATCCGACGTTCATCTCGTCTCCAAACTGCGAACAAGGTCCTCCTCTACTTCTTCTTTTGTGGGTAGATCTTAGGATCTTAGAAAGGAGTTCGTGCTCAACGGAGCCGGACCTATCTCGCATTTTCATGGAAAACCATGAAAAATATATTTTTGGGTATTCTAGAAACCGCAACCTCCGGCGGCCAAACCACTGCCGACCGATAGCCATCGCCTCGACGGAGGTGGTGGTGGTGGCTGGCCAGGGAAGTGACCTGATGGCCGGCGATGGATCGTGGAAGAGCTATAGGAAAAATAAGTTTCTGAGTTCAGTTTACTGGTTCTGTTTTGGTAGGGAGATGAACAGTAAAATTCTATTATTATTCATTTACTAATTATAATGAATTATTATCTCCTTCTTAACGCACCATTTGATATTATCAAACGAGGAACTTAGATGCCGATTTAGGAAAAATGACCAGACACAAAAGCTGTAGCCCTTCAAGTCTAGATTAATTTAAAATTAATTTCAACTCGTTTGGGTAAGCGGTTTGACCGCAGTACCTGTTTTTGTGGTGGCTGTACCTAGAGTTGGGCAGAAACAAAAATCAATGCCCACGCTTCGTCCCTTGTCAAAATGACCTGATATTTGGGCAGGTGGTTATCCATGGAAATATCTAGAGGCTGTCAAAAAATGGGAATTTTTGGAGATACTTTGGCTAAAGTTTTTGTTTTAATTTAATAAAGTTAGAGTAATTTATTTAAGTGGTCAAATGACCTCCAAACCCTCCCAAATTTTTGTGAGTGGTCCCTGGCTATAAAACCTAGTTCTGTACAAAATTTCAACTCATTTGGATTAGTTTTGAATAGGAAGTCAGATATTCTTAACTAGGCAATAATGAGGCGTTTTTTAGTAAAAAGTGCACAAGAGGTAAGAACGGTCATATCACCTCAACAGAGGCTGATATTTTGACCACTGACTTAGAGGGGTTATTATAACCCACTTGGAGAAAAAGGTGTGATTTAGGGTTGGTCTATCATAGGATCCAAACTCAAAACCTAAATGGAGGGTTTTGAGGGTTATGAAGGACATGATAGCAATTGCTCTCGTATTGCCTTGAAATTCAGTAGAACTGACATTAGCATGATATGAATCATCTGGATGAAATCTTGGAGGATTTGGAGATAGGTAGATACCCCGAAACACTAACCTTAGCTTTAGGGTAAAATACTAATTAAGTAAAACCTATCACTAAACATTATCTAAAAGCTATGAAACTCGGGTAGAGTAAGTTTTGGGGCAGGTAGAATCCATGGTAATTTTATTGGAATTTTATGATGTCTATTTCCAGCACTTCATTTGTTGTGCTACCTTTCTGCGATCGAATTTTGCCGGTAGAATCGGCGCTTTGTGGTGATGACCCTTCAAGGCATGAAGGTGTCACTGCAAAGTGGCGGTTCTGGGCCTAAGACCTCGGTGTTTTAAAAGAAAAAAAGGGAGTCTTACAAGTGGTATCAGAGGGAAACATTGATATGAAAAAGGTAGCAGTCCACTAACCATGGGTCACCCCCACTCGAGTTTAGTTTGGGGACAAACTAAGAAGCAGAAGCAGTGGTGTGCCCATATGGGGATCACATATAAATTGTCCACTTTTAGTAAAAATTGAACGTTTTCTCAAGTATGGGTTTTTGTTATGCAGCCTCCAGCACAGCCTACGACACAAGTTGGAGTTCAACAGGCTCAGGATGTTGCACCACCTCCACCAGTCCCCACTCCTTTCCTTCAGTCAGACATGAGACAGACTTTGACTCTCATTCTGGAGGCTTTCAGGGACCAGCAGGTTTCTTTCCCGCAGCCAAATCCGGGGGCCAACTGGTTGAGCATCTTCCGAGGACTTTCTCCCTCATCCTACTTGGGGATAGAGTCGGTGGTTCGAATGGAAGAGTGGCTGGATATTATGTACGAGATGCTTACCGGAATACGGTGTCCCTGGGAGGAGAGGGTGGCTCTGGTTGTCTCTTGCCTGGAGTCCCATTCCAAGAGGTTGTGGAAGATGCTACTGGACACGACGTTTGCCGATAGGTAGGTTGCGGAGGTTACCTGGGAAGAGTTCAGGGCCGCGCTGCTGGAGCATTTCATTCCGCAGTCGTCCAGGGATGAGTTGGAGGAGCGGTTCTTACAGCTGAAGCAGGGCACTCGGACGGTGGTGGAGTACAATCAGGAGTTTGACCATTTGGCTCGATATGCAGATTCTTACCAGCTGGACGAAGTGGGTACATCAAGAAGTTCAATAAGGGCCTGCGGGAGGACTTGAGGGAGGCTTTGTTGTTTGTATCCGACGGGCCTATCTCCCAGATTTTGGAGATGGAAAAAAGGATTGAGGCTGATTGGCACACCACTCGAGGCCGGAAGCGGCCAGTAGAGGATCAGTGACGGAGAGTTAGAAATGATCAGCGGCGAGGTACTATACCAGAGGGGAGAAGGACAGAGGACCAGCCTCGTCAGGAAGTGAGGTAGGAGCCGAGGGAGCAGGTGATATTGGCCCCTCAACCTCTTCAAATGCAGGAGATGCCGAGACCCGGGGGAATGGCGTATCCCCCACCAGAGTGCTTCTATTGTCATCAGATTGGGCACATCCGGAGGAACTGCACCATGAGGGGGGCACCACCTCCAGCACCACAGGGTGGCCCACCTGCTCAGCATTTCGGAGGCTGAGGACGAGGCCGAGGTCGTGGATACCAGGGGGGAGATCATAGGCAGGAAAGAGAGCAGGTGTATGCTTTGGACCTTGCGCAGCCTCGAAATCTAGAGCAAGTCATAGCAGGTACGCTGCAATGCTTCGTTATTTTCATAGAATTTCCCTCTCAGTTGTTAAATCTTAGAACTGCATTAGATAGATTAACAAGGAAAGAAAACTCATTATAGTGCCCTAAGACATTTAATCACCCCAGGAATAGTCTTCATCAGCGGCAAGCCTACCCACACGCTATTCGATACTTGAGCTACTCACTGCTTTGTGTCGGAGACGTTCGTAGAAGGACTGGAAGGCATGGATAGATTAATGGGCTCGAAGATGAGGGTGCGACTACCGGATGGATCTGAGCTCCTTACCACGGACCACAGCAATATGGATGCAGAAATTGGTGAAAAGGCGTTCGAGGCTCCAGCGATGATTTTGAAGCTGACGGACAACGATTTGATCCCGTGCATGGCATGGCTGCACTGGAACCATGCCCAGATTGATTGCCAAGCAAAGAGGATCACCGTGAGACACGGGGACTCTTTCATTGTCATCAAAGGTATAAGACCTGCCTCTCATATACTCTTATCTTCGGTACAGGCCGTTAAGGCCCATCTGCAGGGAGAGGAGGTTTATCAGATTCTATTTTAGATGGCAGAGGTCAAGGAGTCTGTGACAGACATCCTGGTGGTGCGAGATTTCGCTGACATCTTTCAAGAGAAACTGCCAGGACAACCTCCACACCGAGAGCAGGACGTCCAAATACAGCTTGTGCCGGTAGCCAAGCCGGCATCTAGGGCCCCCTATCGGATGGCCCCGAAGGAGTTGGCGGAGTTTCGGACTCCGTTGCTGGAGTTGGTTGAGGCGGGATTTGTTAGACCGAGTTCCTCGCAATGGGGAGCCCTGGTACTATTCATGAATAAGAAGGATGGGACACTTCGCCTGTGCATAGATTATCAAGCACTAAACAGGCTGACCGTCCGGAATACTTATCTGCTCCCACGGATAGACGAGTTGTTCGACCAGCTGGAAGGGGTACACTTCTTTTCAAAATTTTATTTGAGTTTGGGCTACTACCAGCTTCGGATTCGAGAGGAGGATATTCAGAAGACTGCTTTTAGTAGCAGATATGGATTGTTTTAGTTTACGGTGATGCCCTTCGGGCTCACGAATGCACCTTCGGCGTTCATGACCCTCATGAACCAAGTTTTCAAGGAGTACCTAGATGTGTTTGTCATTGTGTTTATCGATGACATCCTCATCTACTCGAGAATGGAGGAGGAGCACACTCGCCATTTGGCACTGACCCTATAGAGACTGCGGGAGAATCACTTATATGCAATGTTCAGCAAATGTCAGTTTTGGTTGAGGGAGGTGGGCTTCCTAGGCCATATTATTAGTGGAGCCAGATTGGCAGTGGATCCGGCAAAGATTCAGGCAGTTCGAGATTGGCCGCAGTTGAAGACAGTCACCGATGCACGAAGTTTCCTAGGACTTGCCGATTATTACCAGAAGTTCGTGGAGGGGTTCTCTCAAATCGCCCTCCCACTCACATCTTTGACGAAGAAGGAGGTACCTTTCGTTTGGACCCCGCAGTGCTAGGCGGCTTTACAAGAGCTGAAGGATCGACTCACCTCGGCTCCCATACTTACTCTCCCCTCGGAGAGGGAAGGTTTTCAGGTCTACACCGACGCTTCCTACTAGGGTATGGGAGCTGTACTGATGCAGAAGGGCCATGTGATTGCATATGCGTCTCGCTAGTTGAAGAAGCACGAGCAGAACTACTCGGTGCATGATCTAAAGATGGGTGCAGTAGTTTTTGCTCTTAAGGTCTGGCGCCACTATCTTTATGGAGTCCACTACGACATCTACTCCGACCACAAGAACCTGAAATACGTGGAAACGCAGAAGGAGCTGAATATCAGGCAGAGGCGCTGGGTGGAGTTCTTAGCGGATTACCAGTATGAGATGCACTACCATCAAGGGAAGGCAAACGTGGTGGCCGACGTGTTGAGTCGGAGAGCTGCCACTTCCGAAGCCGGGCACCAGGTGATGTCCATGGAGCTAGTCCGGTCCTTCAGAGATATGAAGATATTCCTGGTATTCGAGAATGATCCAGAGTTGTATAGGGAGTATCTAGCATCGATGGTGGTCATAGATGATATTCGGGACCGTATCCGGGACGGACAGAGGACAGATGCATGGGCAGAGCCGATATTCCATGCCTTGAAGGAGGGTTCGACGGGAGATTATTTCCTAAGAGATGGATTGCTATGTCTCAGAGGTAGAGTATATATACCCGCAGGAGGCCGGATTCTGGAGGACATCATGGCGGAGGCGCATTGTAGCATATATTCTATACACCCGGGGATCACCAAGATGACGGCAGATTTGAAGAAGATGATGTTATGGCCAGGGATGAAGAAGGACATTACATACTTCGTGACTCATTGAGAGGCATGCTAGTTGGTGAAGGCGGAGTGCAGGAACCCTACTGGATTGCTACAGCCACTCCCGGTGCCGGAATGGAAATTTGAGGACATCGCGATGAATTTTATTCATGGACTCGCCTAATCACGGACGGGAAACGACTCGATTTGGGTCATCGTCGATCGGTTGACGAAGGTGGCTAGATTCATTCCGATCAGAAAGGATGACTCTATGGGAGTACTAGTGCGGATATTTGTGGAGCAGTTTGTTCGATACCACGGGGTGCCCAAGACGATCGTGTGGGATCGGGATGGACGGTTCACTTCCAGGGAGTGGAGATCCGTGCAGGCTTACATAGGCACACGATTGACCTTCAGCACCGCATTCCATCCCAATACGGATGGGCAGACGGAACGCACCAATCGGACGTTGGAAGATATTTTGAGGCTATACATTTTTGACCACGGGGAACCATGGGAGAAGCTCTTACCCCTAGTCGAGTTCTCCTATAACAACAGCTACCAGTCCAGCATCAGGATGGCGCCTTATGAAGCCTTGTATGGAAGGAAGTGCAGGACTCCGCTTTCTTAGGTTCAGGACGAGGATCCGAAGGTGTTGGGATCGGATTTTGTTGAAGACACCGAGGCTCAGGTGAGACTTATCAGAGACAGGATGTTAGAGGCGCAGAGCAGACAAGCTAAGTACTATGATGCCCGGCATCGTCAGGTGGAGTTTCAGATGGGAGACCGAGTGTTTTTGAATATCTGGCCAATGCATGGAGTTTCACGGGTGCGTGGTCGAAGGAAAAAGCTCAGCCCTAGGTATATGGGCCCTTACAGGATCCTGTAGTGGATCGGAGCCCTAGCTTACAGGCTGGAGTTGCCACCAGAGTTGGCAGCTCTGCACGTCTTCCATATTTCTTCGCTAAGGAGGGCTCTACTACGCCCGGAGCAGTAGATTTTGACCACCGAAGGGCCGGTAGCTTCAGACCGACCTGTTCACTTGGAGCTGGTTCGGATCGATGACAAAGGAGTACGGATCTTGTGCCGCAAGAAGATCCCCTTAGTCAAGGTTCTATAGAGAAACCATTATCAGGAGAAGCACACCTGGGAACTGCGGGACCTTATGAGGCAAAAATACCCAGAGTTGTTCAAACAGGTATACCTCACCACCTCTTGCTATACTATAAATTATCTTCTTGTATTGAACTGGTAGGACTAAGTAAGGGAAATTGAGAACCTAGGCATGCGCAGGAAAGTAGGGGCTAATCTTTTGTTTATTGGGGAGATTGCCTTCGTTTATCAAACAAGTAACCTCGCTTTGACTCAATAGGAAAACCATATGGGATGTTACAAGTTTACTTTATTCCGGTAGAAATCCCCGTAGGCTTAACTTCAATTTTGGGAACGAAATTTTTGTTTTGTTTATTGGGATTTGTAACATCCCATTTCCGGCTAGACCCCTAGGAGTCGTTCTGTCATGACAGAACCATAGGAAGCCCAAAAATTGAAATCCATCGACCAAAACTTCGAGTCACGGGTTGGTCACGCCCGTGATCGACCCGTCACGCCCGTGACCTAGGGCGTGACCCCTTCGACGATCGTCGATCTAAGGAAGACGATCGGCGAGCGCAGATTTTGCATCCCGGGCGTATCACGCCTATGACCCATGTGTCACGCCCGTGGCCTAGGGCGTGACCCCCCCCTTCGACGATCGTCGATCTGTGGAAGACGATCGCCGAGCGCAGAATTTGAATCATGTGCCTGTCACGCCCGTGACCGACCCGTCATGCCCGTGACCTAGGGCGTGACCCGTTCGACGATCGTCGATCTCAGGAAGACGATCAGCGAGCATAGATTTTGCATCCCGGGCCTGTCACAATCGTGACCCACGTGTCACGCCCGTGACCTAGGGTGTGACCCCCCTTCGACGAGCGTTGAGCTAAGTTTGATGAACATCAACCTCAACTCGACGAACGTCGACCGTAGAACACCTATCACGCCCGTGACCTACGTGTCATGCCCGTGATGAAGGTCGAAACGTCGGTTCAAGCTCGAAATTATTCTAACACGCGTTATAATAAATTCTGGTATGGAAAGTTACACCAGGAGTATTAAATGGGTCGTTTCCTTCTCTAATTTCTTAGTAAAATGAGGAAGTGTTGACCCAAAAGGAAATCGCTACCTGGATCAGACATTTCATCTTCCACCTTTTCCTCTCCCTCCAGCGTAACCGAAATATTATTAAGAGAGAAAGAGCATTCATGGTCATGAATGTTTCATCCTTTCCCCTCCCCACTTGGAGATCTATAAAAGCCCCCTTAGAAAAAGATGAGAAGGTTACACTCTTAACCAAACAGATTCAGATTATTTCTCTTGCTGTAGGGGAAATTCGGGAACGCCACCACCGCGCCAGGACAATCCGACGTTCATCTTGTCTGCAAACCGCGAACACGGTCCTCCTCTAATTCTTCTTTTGTAGGTAGATCTTAGGATCTTAGAAAGGAGTTCGTGCTCAACGGAGCCGGACCTATCTCACGTTTTCATGGAAAACCATGAAAAATATATTTTTGGGTACGCCGGAAACCGCCACCTCCAGCGGCCAAACCACCGCCGACCGATAGCCATCGCCTCGACGGAGGTGGTGGTGGTGGTGGCTGGCTAGGGAAGTGACCGGGCGGCCGGCGATGGATCGCGGAAGATCTACAGGAAAAATAAGTTTCTGAGTTCAGTTTACGGGTTCTGTTTTGGTAGGGGAGATGAACAGTAAAATTATATTATTATTCATGTACTAATTATAACGAATTATTATCTCCTTCTTAACACACCTTTTGATATTACCAAACAAGGCACTTAGAGGCCGATTTAGGAAAAATGACCAGACACGAAAGTTGTAGCCTTCGAGTCTAGATTAATTTTAAATTAATTTCAACTCGTTTGGGTAAGCAGTTTGACCGCAGTACCCGTTTTAGTGGGGGGGTGTACCTAGAGTTGGGCAGAAACAAAAATGAATGCCCACGCTTCGTCCCTTGTCCAAAATGACCTGATATTTGGGCAGGTGGTTATCCTTGGAAATACCTAGAGGCTGTCCAGAAATGGGAATTTTTGGAGATACTTTGCCTAAAGTTTTTGTTTTAATTTAATAAAGTTAGAGTAATTTATTTAAGTGGTCAAATGACCTCCAAACCCTCCCAAATCTTGGTGAGTGGTCCCTGGCTATAAAACCTAGTTCTATACAAAATTTCAACTCATTTCGATGAGTTTTTAATATGAATTCAGATATTCTTAACTAGGCAATAATGAGGCATTTTTTAGTAAAAAGTGCACAAGAGGTTAGAACGGTCATATCACCTCAACAGAGGCTGATATTTTGACCACTGACTTAGAGGGATTATTATAACCCACTTGGAGAAAAAGGTGTGATTTAGGGTTGGTTTACCCTAGGATCCAAACTTAAACCCTAAATGGAGGGTTTTGAGGGTTGTGAAGGACATGGTGGCAATTACTCTCGTATTGCCTTAAAATTCAGCAGAACTAACATTAGCATGATATGAATCATCTGGATGGAATCTTGGAGGATTTGGAGATAGGTAGATACCCCAAAATACTAACCTTAGCTTTTGGGTAAAATACTGATTAAGTAAAACCTATCACTAAACATTATCTAAAAGCTATGAAACTCGGATAGAGTAAGTTTTGGGGCAGGTAGAATCCATAGGAATTTTACTGGAATTTTATGATGTCTATTTCCAGCACTTCATTTGTTGTGCTACCTTTCAGCGATCGAATTTGGCCGGCAGAATCGGCGCTTTGTGGTGATGACCCTTCAGGGCATGAAGGTGTCACCGCAAAGTGGCGGTTCTGGGCCTAAGACACCGGTGTTTTAAAAGAAAAAAAGGGAGTCTTACAGGATTTCAGTCATAATAACTTATGTTTTCTTTTAAATTGTAGAGTTTGGAGTCTTGCCTGAGCATCTGCAGTTATCCCCTGCACGGCGTGACATCACAGTGTGTATTTTCCCGTACTCTGATATAATTAAATTGTTGGGAAAATGCGGGTTGTGACAGTTGGTATCAGAAGGATGTTGCTTGATAATTGGTCGGGCCACCTTCCCTTGTTAGTGTTATTTTTTTAGTGTCATATCATACACACACCGATATGTCATCAGTACATCTTGGCTAAAGCATGAACACTACACTCATAAGCATGATTAGAAGTATACGGGGCATATTATGTACTATGGAATGCATAATATGTGTTTATATATAGATCCACCATAGGTGGCAACATGTGAGGGTTATGTAGTATGGGATGCATAACCTCGCCACAAGAATGCCCATTAGAACATTTTCTTTTTGTTACATGCAATATTATGTAGTATGAGATGCATAACATTGCATGTGTAGGCCGCTCATAACATGCATTAAGGCCTTTTATATATTCATAGCACCACATGCATAACATAACATAACATAAGCACAATATGCCAAGCTAAAGATTTACACGATGACACATGTACACACATGATTTTAAATAAAAGTAAAGTATCCATACATTCAGATCATAGGCACATGAGTCAATAGAATGATAGGATATCATCCTAAGTAGGACATATTATCATTATAAAATCCCAAAGCAAGTGACAGCTTATACAAGTGCCTTTCAAGTATGTTCTGAACTAGTTTTGTTTGCCCTAGTCGTAATCTAGGATTTTAATTGAGTTGTTAGTTTGTTTTTGTTTAGAAATGCCTCCTAAGCATATTGCGACGAGGTCAACTCCCAGTTAGAGGGTGAGTCATCGGGAGCCCAAAGTGATGCGATTATCGAGAGTCTGTGTTAGAGCAATGAGGCTCTGTCGAGATAATTAGTTACAATGCAATCACAAATTAAGTCATTGTTGTCTGCCGCTCCAGCGCAGCAACCTTCAATTCAAGATCCCACCTTAGGTAAAGCTGTGCCCGATAATCCTGCCCCTCTAGTGGCCCCGGTGGAAATACAAACAGAAATGAATTTCATATCGCACTTCCAATGATTGGGACCTCCCACCTACGGCGGGAGTACCGACTTTATGATTTTGGATGATTGGATCATCTAAATCGAAGAGATGTTTTCGTATTCCGGGATTCTAGAAGCCCAAAAGGTTATGATTACAGCCTATCAAATAAAAGCCCTAGCAAAGAGTTGGTGGATTAATGAAAAGGAGAGTCTAAAGGAAGGTTTTTCCTAGGACTCTTTTAAGAAGATGCTACTGAAAAAGTTTCTGCCCTCAGTAGAGCAGGGCCGTCTCATGAATAATTTCCTGCATGTGAAGTAGAGACAACTCACGGTGAGCGAGTACGAGATTGAGTTTAGAAAGTTGAGTAGATTTTCTCCCGATTTGGTGGCTTCAGAGGAGGGAAGAGTGAAGCATTTTTTGGTGGACTAAGAAGCGATGTCCAGCAGTTGTCAAGCGCTTATCGAGCATAATTTTATACTGAGGCAGTGGAGGCCGCATTGAAGGTTGAGGCGATTGAAAATGCTAAGAATCGAGGTGCTGCGGCGAGAAAATATAAGAGTAAAGGTGTTGAGGATGGAAGTTCTAGGGCATTCGGCCCTCCTTTGAAAAAGAAAGGTGGGGGAATTTGTAGCTTCTATGGTCGACCTGGCCACTCTTACAAAAGGTGTTTCAAGAGTAATGCCATCCTGAAGCAGTAGTAGGTGATCGCTATCCATGGCGCACCCAATGGAGAGCTGGTGTCCTCATTCTGTTCAAAGAAGGGGCAAGATATGAATCGTTGCTGGATGAAAGAAAAGACTTGCTTCCAGTGCGAAAAGAAGGGACACATGAAGTCTTCGTGCCCTCAGGCTTAGTCTCAACTGCAGCCTACCCCACTTCGAGCTCTGCCGCCGCTACCAGCCAAGGACAAGGGAAAAGGAAGCTATATGTGGTGACTAGAGATGAGTTCAGACCTCTACCAAGGTGATATCAGGTCAGATTCTAGTTTTACTTTTACCCTATATTGTTTGCTTTAGTTTCGTTTGTTTAGTTTTTTGTGTTACGTTTTAGGGGAGTTTAAGGTGCAGAATAGGTGGGCGCGCGTCTTTTTTGATTCGAGTGCCACCCATTCTTTCGTGGCGCGGAATTTTGTAGATAGACATCGTTTGGAGGAGGTTTAGTTATAGGACTCCTTCAATGTAGAGCTTCCTTCTAGAGATCTGGTGATTTAAAATCAAGGAATTCATAGATGCCCTATTTGTCTAGGCGATTTCATAGCTTTTGCGGATTTGATGGTATTTCATCTGGCAGACTTTTATGTGATTTTGGGCATGGAATAGTTGTCCAAGTATGATGCAGTCATCCAATACAAGGCTAAGCGGTTGGATTTCAGGATGGACAATGTTCAACCTATGAGTGTCTATGGTTTTCCAGGTAAGGGTTCCCTCCTTATTTCTGCAGTGCGTGCTTACCGAGCTTTAGAGTCTAGTTGCGAGGCATATCTTGTTTCTCTGTCAGCTTTGGAAATAGCTTTTGTTACACCACGTCTTGAGGATGTCTCGGTGGTGCGAGAGTTTCCAGATGACTTTTCGGATAGACTTCCAGGACTTCCTCCTGAAAGAGAGGTTGAGTTTGTGATAGACATCGAGCCAGGTAATCGTCCAATTGCTAAGGCACCATACTGTATGCTTCACGTGAGTAAGAAGAATTGCGCACTCAGCTAGATGAGTTGTTATAGTGTGGTTTTATTAGGCCAAGTTCTTTTCCATGGGGTGCTCCTGTTTTATTCGTTAAGAAAAAAATGGTTCTATGAGACTCTAAATAGATTATCGAGAATTAAATAAGGTAACCATTAAGTAACGATATCTGTTTCCTCGGATTGATGACCTATTTGATTAGTTGTGGGGATGCGCTTTGTTTTCGAAGATTGATCTTCGTTCAGGTTACCACCAGTTGAGAGTATGTGAGGTTGATGTACCCCGGATGACTTTTCATTCCCGGCACGGGCATTTTGAGTTCTTGGTGATATCCATTTGGACTGACTAATGCACCCTCTACATTCATAGATTTAATGAATAGAGTGCTCAAGGATTTCTTGGACCATTTTGTTATTGTGTTCATAGACGACGTCCTAGTGTATTCCTGCAGTGTTGAGGAGTATACTGAATACTTGCATTTTGTTTTGGAAACCCTGAGGGAGCACAAGCTCTATGCTAAGTTGAGTAAGTGTGATTTTTGGTTACCCCAGGTGTCCTTTTTGGGGCATGTTGTGAGTAAGAACGGTATTTCTGTAGACCCAACAAAGATTTCTGTTGTGATGGCATGTTTGTGGAAGGGTTCTCTGTGTTTTCTGCCCCTCTAAATAGACTAACACAAAAGAACACCACGTTTATTTGGAGCGATAAGTATGAAGAAGCCTTTCAATGGCTGAAAAAGAGATTGTGTACTGCTCCAGTTTTAACTCTGCCTACTGAAGGACTTAAGTATGATGTATATGTGGATGCATCACACATTGGACTTGGTTGTGTTTTGATGCAAGATGGAAAGGTGATTGCGTATGGATCAAGGCAATTAAAAGTTCATAAAAGAAACTATCCTACGCATGATTTAGAGTTTGTTGCGGTAATTTATGCATCGAAGCTTTGGAGACATTTATTGTATGGGGCGCTGTGCAAGATCTACATAGATTATAAGAGTTTGAAGTACGTCTTCACTCAAAAGGAGTTAAATTTGGGCCAACCTAGGTGGTTGGAGTATGTAGCCCATTATGAAGTAGACATCCTTTATCACCCGGGAAAGGCTAATATAGTAGCTGATGCTTTGAGTAGAAAGATGGCTAAAATCTTCAATATGTCCGTACAATCCTTAGTGTAAGAATTCTAGTTGATGGACATGTAGGTTGAGAGTAGTTCTATGCCTGTTAGTTATGAAGCAGAAGAGCCCACTTGGATTTCCCTAACCATAGTACACAAGAAGGAGGATCCTTATTTGTTTCACCTCTGGAAGAGAACTGAGAAAGGAGAGTTACCTGATTTCTCTTTGGACGAGTTATGTACTCTGAAATATCAAAGTAGATATTGTATTCCTGCAATTGGTGACATTCGGGGTAAGATTTGTAAATAAGCTCATGGTTCTAGTGTTTCCTACCATCCTGGTTCCACCAAGATGTATAAAGATCTAAAGCAAAATGTTTGGTGCTCAGGAATGAAGAATGATATAGCAAGGTTTGTGTCAGAGTGTTACACGTGTCAGCATGTTAAAGCAGATCATAGATGGCCTTGTGGTAAACTTACACCGCTAGATATTCCTAAGTGGAAGTGGGAGAATATTTCAATGGATTTCATCACAGGTCTACAAAAATCTGCCCGTGGGCACGACTCTGTTTGGGTAATAGTCGATAGATTGGAAAAGTGTGCTCACTTTGTTCCCTTAAAGATTGGGTATTCCATGAATAAGATAGCTGAGCTGTATCTTGAAGAGGTCATCAGATTACATGGAGTACCTGTCAGCATCATATCAGATCGAGACTCCAGATTTATGTCTCATTTTTGGAAGAGTTTACAAGAGGGGTTGGGTACCTATTTAAGGTATTCCACCGCCTATCATCCGCAGACGAATGGTCAAATAGAGCGAGTTAATCAGATCGTGGAGGATATGATCAGGTGTTATATTTTGGATCATGGTGGTGCTTGGGATAAATGTTTCCGACTCATGGAATTTTCTTACACGAATAGTCATCAAGAGTGTCTGCAGATGGACCCATTTGAGGCCTTGTATGGGAGGCATTGTAGGACTCCCTTATTTTGGGCTGAGGTTGGTGAGAGAGCATTGCTAGGTCCGGAAGCCCTTGAGGAGATAAATTGTGCTATGACTCATATTCAATACAAGCTCCATGTAGAACAAGAGCGTTATGAGAATATTGCTAATCGACGAAGTATCGATCTGGAGTTTGCCGTTTGGGACTTCATTTTTCTGAAAGTTTCTCCGTTGCCAGGTGTAAAAGGATTTAGAAGGAACCACAAGTTATACCCCCTATATGTGGGACCTTTTCAGATTCTGGAGCGCATCGGAGAGCAAGCTTATCGGCTAGAATTACCTGCTACCTTCTCTGGTGTATATGATGTGTTCCATGTGAGCCAGTTGCGGAAGTATGTTCGTAGTGATCGTCAAGTTCTTGACTCGGTGCCCCAGATTCAGCCCAATCTTTCATATGTGGAAGAGCATGTCCGTATTTTGGAATCTCTATATCGAGTGTTATGGAGGAAGAACATTCTTATGGTCAAGGTTCTTTGGAGAAACCAGGACGTTGAGAGCGCGGCGTTGGAATTGGAATCAGCGTTGAGAGAATCTCATCCGCACCTCTTCTCCTAATTCTGGTATGTCTCTATGTTTTAATTTGTGTTTAAATTTCCCATTTTTAGTTTGGTTTTGGAGTTGTGATAAGTTTCGGGAAGAAACTTCCTTTTAGGGGGAGTGACTGTAACGACGCTGATTTTTTTGATGATTTTATTGGATTTGGTATCATTTTTTTGATGTCTTGGCGTTCCTTTTAACGTTGAGTTGACGGCGCAATGTCGTTAAGGAATTTTCGTGTCTGTCTGGTCGAGTCGGCTGATTTCTTAAATTTCTGCTGTAATCAGCAATTTATGCATTTGAGATTTAAGTTGAGTAATTTTGGACTTACACGTCAAGTTTCATCACAATCCGAGCATTTTAGGAGTTTCGGTGCGCGGTTGATGTTTTGATTAATTTATGTTCATCGCATACTTGGAAAATTTATATCTCGGGAATTGCTCGTCGGATTTAGGTTTTGGCTTCGTCGTTGGAACCGTAGCATCAGTGTTCGCCTACGGCGTGAGTTTCATTTAATTTGGCGCGCGTTTTGGCCTCCGTTTTGAACTCGTATTCTTTATTCAAAAATATATAAATATGTATAATTTAATATTAAAGTACTATTCAAAAATGAAAGCTCCTATTCATCTCTATAGTTCGATTTCTTGTATATTTGTAAAATTCACTATTCCAACACTGTTCTTTATTTGATGTTCTGCTTTGAAATACTCGAGTGATTTATGTTCTCTCGAGTAAAATACTTTTTACATCTCGAGTTGTCCTGTTTAGTCTATGTTCGGGCGCCTTTTTAGGGCTCAATACAGCGTCTAAAGAAAAATGGTCAACATGAAATTTGTTCATCTCGACGATATCTACAACTTTTATGTTGACAACGTTTTGATTTGAAGTCATATTGAGCCCCTATTTTTATTTTTTCTGCTAGAACTCGAGTGATGAGCTGCTACTCGAGTATGTCGAGCTACCACTCGAGTAATTCATGTTGGAACTCGAGTAATAAGCTACTACTCGAGTAAATTGAGCTACTACTCAAGTAGTGCATGTTGGAACTCGAGTAATATATTGTTACTCGAGTAGGTCATGTTAGAACTCGAGTGGTTCATGCTGCCACTGGAGTAGTTCGTGCCTGTCTGCGTTCGAGCACCGTTTTGAGGGTCAAAACGGTGTCGTACGAAAAAATGGTCAACACATAAATTTGTTCTTTTCGACGAGATCTACAACTTTCATGTTGACCACTTTTCGATTTTAAGCCATCTTAGACACCTATTTGCGATTTTCCCAAAGCAGCTCATGTCCAGCTCGAGTAGACTCTATCCACTCAAGTTCTAAGTCTTTTATCTCAAGTATAAGTAATCCACTCAAGTTCTATACCTATCCTCTCGAGTTATAGATGATTATCTCGAGTTCCAATGTCTCCATCTCGAGTAGATACCTCCCTTTCAAGTCTCCTTCTCGAGTATACTTCTCCATCTCGAATAGACTTCTCCATCTTGAGTAGACCTATTTCACTCGAGTGGTTCTGTGCAGTCAGAGTTCGGGCACCGTTTTGAGGGTCAAAATAGTGTCGTATGAAAACACAGTCAACATAAAATTGGTTCGTCTCAACGAGTTCTATAACTTTCATGTTGGGCACTTTTTGATTTTGAGTCATCCTAGACCTCTATTTTTGGTTACCGCGAAACTGCTCGTAAAAACCCATTTTTGACAAAAAATTTTATAAACACACACACACACACACACACACACAGATATATATATATTCTTAGACTTAGGTTTTAGAACCTAACTTCATCTTCTCCGATATTATTCTTCCGAACCAGAGCAGCGAGCGTGAGAGAGTTTTTTTTCGTGAAACTTCCGGTGGCCGCCGACGGTGCTCAAGTGCTCGAAATCTTCAACCGAACATAGATCCGGAAAGCTCTCGCCGAAAGCTACGCTATCGTGGTAAAATTTTCCACATTCTTTGAGTTTTCTCGTTAGGATTTTTCGGCCCTAACCCCTTTTTACGCCTTTTTTGTCTAGATCTCAACTTCTCTCATATTTTTTCCCCGATCTACAACACGGAGCGATTTGGAGAACTTTTTTGGTACAATTAAGGCAAGTGGTGGTTTTCCTTCGTTGTTCCTTGTCCGGTTTAATGGTAACCGTTATGCCTTTGTTCCTTAATTTTCTTGCTTTTTTTGTGTTGTCTTTCCAAACTATGGTTTTGTTTAATCCTTCTTGAAGATCACTTAAAATTATAAAATCTTGTCATGGTAATTTCGATCTTGACTAGGTGCGTATAATTGTCCTTAGAATGTTTTATTGGTGAATTAAATTATTTCATCTATCGTTGTTGGACGTGTTAGTGTCTATATAGGATTGTAAATCATTTCTAAAGGTTGATCAACCGTGTCTTTAATCTAGAAATGTCATGTAGAATCTGATGTGCCAAGTCCCGAGATGTTGTGTGTTGTGGTTTTTTAGTTTTTCCTTGGTTTCGGGAGTTAGTGGGCGCAACAACCTCCGCAAGGTTGTTTCCTTTATTAGTACCTTTTGAAACTCTACCAGTGTTTTGGGCATTTGCGATGTATGGTGGAGTGTATGAATCTCTCCTGCAGTAAAACGGATTTAATCTTAGTGAGGGGTGTGTCCAGCTTAGTGACCATCTCGCCCGTGTTTTTAGGTAGAGTGACCCCAAGTGGCTAATAAAGGTTATGGATTTTCTTCCTTATGATTTACTCATGTTCATTACCTTATTGCCTTGTGCATATGGTGTGTATGCGATGTACATGACGATTCACGTAAGTGTTCTTTTCCTTTTTGATGCTTACTTCGTACTTTATGTCAGTATTGTTTTTGTCTTGGGTTGGTACCCCTTATGACCTTTGTTTACTTTTGCTTAATTTTCTACAACCATTTGTACCTACTTGTTGAGGCGCTCTGTTTTTTTTGGAATGCCTTAGGTTTAAAGCCGTAGTAGGTAGTGGAGCTGGTTTTGGACTCTCTTTATGGAAGTGTCAGTTGTGGTTTTGCACCTCGCCGTAGCGAGGTAGTTGTCGTTCAGTTTTCTTTTCCTAGATCAGACATATTGTTATACTGTGGGTTCGTGTGAGATTGTTGACTCCGACAGAGTTGTTCAGTTTGCCACTTGCTAACTTATGTGGTTTTCTTCTTCTTTGATTTGGATTACTTGCTCTCTGGGATGATTTATTGCTAGGACTGCATATTAGATATTTTTAAGCTTATAAAAACTTATTATTAGTAAAGCATCCATGCAAACTCTTTTAAAACTAAGTCACTATTGTCCTGGTTAGCGTAAAGACTTTTTCTTATACTTATTATAAATCTAGAGTCTGGTGAGCATGATTTGTTCCTCGGGAACATTTATACTCATGTATGATGTTAGAGTCAATTTAAAAGAAGTATCTTCCGCAAGCGTATAAATTATATTTTTGAATCGTGGACTAGATGATCCACTGAGCCGAGGGATACATCTACCTTCTTAATTTAAACTGGATTTCAGTCATAATAAATTATGTTTTCTTTTAAACTGCAGAGTTTTTAGTCTTGCATGAGCATTTGCAGTTATCCCCTGCACGGCGTGGCATCACGGTGCGTATTTTCTCGTACTTTGATATAATTAAATTGTTGGGAAAATGCGGGTTGTGAAATGTGTGGAGTGAACCCAAGCGCTATGTTACTCAACCCGAAAACGGAGGGTAACGATATTAAGTCCGGGGGTACGGGGGCCTTAAACTCAAAGATGATTTTCATAAGCATCAAAGTCACAGTTCTAATTTTATAGTTAACGCCATCCAAGTCAGAAGCAGTAACAACCTCTAAAATGGGCACATCAATATGTCTCGGACAAAAAAGAACCATCTCGAGTCCTAGCAAGTCATTTAAATGAGTCACATGAACCAGAGGAAGAGTCAGCATGGTCGATTCCGGAGGAGTAGCTAAGTCATACTCACTGTCAAAACACGGATTCAAAGTCCAAGAAAATCACTCCAAGTGCCAGTCATCCAAATCAAAAGGAAGATCAAATAGTAGATTCGTCCTCACAGAAAACTCAACCGGATCGTCATCACCTAACTCACTCTCAGATAAACATTCATTACATGACGACTCTACCAATTCAGCCAAAATGTCATCCAACCCACTAGATACTTCCTCCAAATCAAAATCAATAACGGTCTCTATAATTGGCAAAATTGAACCCGACACATTTCTAATCCAGATTGGGTTTCAGGCAACGGAGATAACATCAAGGAAATGCCTTTTGGGTCCTTAGCGCTAACGTCATCCAAAAATAACTTTCCCAATACAACAATTCCTTCGCTAGCCAAATCATCCCATGATGTAGGTACATCGTCAAAATTCGGATAGAGGATTGTGCAAATAGAATCCCTGGGAGAATCTAAATTAGCTTTAACCTCATGCAACGACGATAATATCAATGAAGTATCTCCCGGATGTGCATCACTATGTTCATCCCAAGATAAACATCCATCCTAAGGTGACTCTTCCAACACCGACGAAACATCTACCAACACTGGGTCCACAGAAGACTCTATGATAATCACGGTAGACGCCTCATAAATATCTTCGACAGGGAGAGGAGATGATTTCTTAGTGGAGAAATCCTCATCCCGGTCACTAGGGAAACCAATCTCCTCATCGTCCCTCAAATCGTCAACATAATCAGCCTCGTCCTCAGTGAAGGGAACAGTCCTAGACACAACCTCAGGCTTAACAGGAGAGTCAACGACTAATACAGGTAACTTGGGGGAAGAATCACAACGGTCTACAGGCGTAATTTGGGTAGAACTCTCCATAGAGCCACGATCAAATACGCTACTAGACTCACATGTAGTAATTGTCTGACATAAGGGAACTTTACTTCTAGGAATTTGGTGCTTCTCAATTTCCAAAACAACATCAAAGGTGGTGTTCAGGTCGGTGTGAACATGATGTAGTAACTTACCCTAGATGTAGGGGCTTAACCCCAATGAAACCTAGAAAGGCTGACCTCAAGCAATTCCTTCACACCGCTCCTAACCATCATATCCTTAAAGAGTTGTATATAATCTGAGACCGACTTATTTCCTTATTTAAGGGTAGCCAAATCATCAGTTATCTGCCTCACGGTCTGGGCTTATGGTTAATAGTCATTCTTAAAGGCAGGTATAGAACTAGTGCCATAATGATACTCACCCGCAGGATGGGTGTTAGTAGTGCGGAGATAGGCGGGATCAAATTGATCCAAGAGTAGGCTGCGCATTGCCCGACAAGTATGTTTATAACTACCAACACGACGCTCTTTGTTTTGCCAAAATACATAGGCTTGACCTACTAATCGATCTCGGGCGATGTTAACCTTTTGGTGATCGTCCCATAAGTGACAATTAAAATAATTTTCTAGTCCCTTAAGCCAATCTCTAAAAATTTGGGGCCATCCTAACCCGTCATAAGGAGGATAAAAATGGTGTGCCCTTGGGGTGTGTTTTGCCATATCCTTAGCATATGAATAGTCTAACCAGGCGGCATATACGTCATATGTCATTTTAGTGAGAACTGGAGAAAAAACTTACTCGGAACTGGTGCACATGCAATGAGAAATGAACCTGGCCCTATTTAATTTTCAAAGATGGAATTGTTCCCACTTAATAACTATGGTGATAAAAGATTTTTTTTATTTGCTTGCAGAAAATAATATGAAAATTATTAAATAATTTTTTTTTTTATTTTTTGGCTGAAAAATAAAAATATAGGCCGCTATTTGCAGACAAACAATTAAATTTTAAAAAAACTTAATTAAAATAATGACTTAATGAAAAATAATTTTTTTTGGGTTTCTTGCTAATAAAATGATAGGAAATTTCCAGAATTTTATTGTTTTAAAATTTGAGAAAAATTGAAAATTTTAGACAACTATTTGCATACCAAAAATTAAAAATTGATTTTTTTATGTTATGCAATGAACGTGCAAGGTGTGTGTCGGTGCAAATACAAGGGGGAGGGTGCCAATTAAGAAATTGACGTGAACCTCCCTCTGATACCAAATTGATGCAGGCTCGCAGGTTGACACCGAAATATATCTACGGGCTAGCATGCATATCTCCCTACGATCCAAATCCTATAACCGCACAAACGTTCTACGCCACACAATATTATTAATTCTATCAATTATATGCTAGCGTACGGGTAGCCAAACCGGTTAGGATCGAACAAGGGCTATGGGCCAATGTTCTTTCCGGCTAAAGGGACCGATACGGTCCGAACGAGCGGTGTTGTACCAAAAGAAATCTACCGAATAAAATACGATTCGGAAAGGGTAGATCACTCCCAACAAAAGAAAACGAAGGTTCGCCAAACCTTTTCAAAATTAAATTAATCAAGATAAACACGAAACAATTCAATGAAATTCCACGATTATTTAACGCTTTAAAATTGCACGCCAAGAATATCCACCACAAGATTATCTAAGGAAAGAAACGCAAGAGAGTGGAAATTTTCGTTACCCATCCGGAATGGATGATTCCGATTTCTCGGCATGGATCGTTCTTCAACGGCTCCATTGGAGTCACGTCGGTTGGACAGAAACTTTTTCGCCTTCGCCGCGTCACGCCAGAATTGGAATCCACTAGGAGGGAACCCCTTGAATGATAATATATATATGGAAAGAGAGAGAAAAGGTGGTAGACTATGTGTGAAATAGGAAAGTAGGGGGCTGCAGGTTTTTGTTTTGGAGGGAAAAGATCGGACGATTCTTGATGGAAAGAAGGGTGGTGGTCGGGTTTGTAAGGGGGGATGAAGGTGGCAGTTTTGGTGGTTGTTTGAGGGCCGGTGGCTTAGGTTGTTGTTGGAGAGCCACTAGTTTTGGAGAGGTGAGGGCTCGGGTTGTTGTAAGGGAAGGAGGGTGGTCAACTAATGAGGGAAAAGGGTGGGCTACTTGGTGGTGGGTAGTCGGCTATGGATGGTGGTTGTGTTCTTTGTGAGGTGGTCGGTTTGTGTAGGGTTGGAGGAAGGAGGCGGCTAGGATATGGTGAAAGGATGGCCGAAATATGAAAAAGGCAAAGGTGGTGGTCAGTTTTAGCAAAGGAGGAAGAGGGAGAGATGGGTGGCCGAGTTGCCAAGGGGATGGGAGGAAGAGGTGGCCGGCAACCAAGAAAGGGGAGGAAGAGAGGGGGCCGAAAGTTGCCAAGAAGAGGAGGAGGAAAATATTCAAAAGTTATGGTTTTCAATTTTTATCATTCTCTAAGTGTTATGAAAACATTACATGCCTATATATAGGCTACAACCACAACATGGCTACATGCAGCCAAAAATAAAAATGTCTCTCACACATGACATTAAACATGAAATAACAATGCAAAATAAAATAATAATAAAACAAAACATAAGAGAGAATTAATAATTAATAATAATTTATTAATAATTCTTAATAAATTAGTTTGTGTTCAGGACTGCTATTATGGCGACGATCCACATGGTCATCTGTAAGCACGCCGTCGCCGTCTTCAATATGTTGCGGGTCGTCGTCGCCATCAATAAGCCTCCAAACACACGTCAGAGACCTCACGCACCCACCCCACTCACAGGCGTTCACCTCACGGCAACTGTGAGCACTATAGATCGACCTACGCCTGTAGTCCAACACGTCGGGAAGGCTCGTAGCGCCACTTTGCAGTGCTACAAATTGACCGCTCACACACTCCTACAACTGAACTTGTTGGGTGGCTCACCCACTCAGAGGTTCTTAACTTGTTGGCCATGGGCATCATCCTCCAAAGCCCTATTGAATACCTATCGTGCCCATCCCACTCAGAGGTGTCCGCAATCCATCTCATAACACAGGAACACAGTGTCGCTTTCCCATCCATCATCCAGCTCGTGCCGAGCATAAAACCAAAGGAGCTATGCAAAGCTTCCTTACCACAATTGACAAGCGTCCTCACACTCTCCGCACGCTATTCGTTTTATACATAGAGTCTTCTCTAGTTTACAGCTTCACCAATCTAGACTACCCGTCTAGATGGGCTTCATACAACATGCCTATTCCATACTACACATTTTCGGATCTAAATGCAGACTCAACTACTGGAATCGCTTACGCTTTCTACCTCGTGGTGGAGGATATCATGCTCATGCATAAAGTAGGACTCCACTTGTCCAAGAAGGAGATCGTTACCCTTAATGATCGCTTCGATGCCATGGAAAACTGTCCAATTTGAAATCACCGCAATGGCCTTGCCTTCACAATGCTGATCTCGGACCTCGGGTCGATCCACTGAAGCTCCACCGGTGGCCGGAATCCTCTCCGTCTTCCTCCTCCAAGCTCTCCCTTCTCTCTTAACATAAATGAGAGAATACTCTCAATCCATGATCTTAACACTGCAGGAAGAAGCTTGGACCACAGGATCCAATTAAAAGAAAATGAATGTCTACGATTCGCTCAGAAAATAATCTTCCCTGGGCTGGCACGGCCTGTGACACTCCCGTATAATAGGACGTATTCCCTAAGCGGCTAAGGAACAGACTCAATCCAAACCAGAATACAGCTTGGACACACCCTTGTCAAGCACCTAACACGCCCGTGTCACTAGGTACATGCCCGTATTGAGGGGCGTGTCCCTCAATAGACACAGTACCAACTGTTCCGAGAAGGAAACGGCTAAGGCACACACACGTGTCCTTGGCCGTGTGGTAAATACGCCCCTGTGAAACGCCCGTATCACAGGCTGTGTGGCACACTCGACACATCGCGGTTATCAACTCGAGCAGGATACGGTCTTAGAAACGCCCGTGTCCCTGGCTGTATTACCTTGACATGCCCTGGGACACCCCCGTTTCCTAGGCCGTGTGCCTCACTCGAGACACACTCGAGACCCACTCGAGTACCCAGAGCTAGACACGCCCTGGGACACAATCGTGTCCCAGACCGTGTCACCTAGCCTGAACTCCAAATTGGAATTTTGGGTGTTACAGTTTTACATTAGTTCTTAGAGAGAAAGGAAATAATCTTAGCCTAATAGCATCATTTGTGACACCATTTATCTTGAAGGTGCCACAAATCTCAAGAAAGCTTGTTATATGTGCGTTCAGATCTTCAAATTGAAGTCCGTCATATTGCATATACTACTGCACCATTTGAATTATGCTAGGCTTCAGTTCAAAATTATTATTAGCTATAGCAGGCCGCACTATACTGGATTATGTTCCCTCTAGATTCGGTCGTGCATAATAGGACATAGGCCTATGCACGACTTCCTCCACGTGGGGTCTTCCATTCTTAAAGTAGAAAATGACTCAGAATCCTCAATTAGTATTTGGAAAGTAGGGCCTTGAAATCACAATCTTCTCCGAAGAGTACGCTTAATTTCATGGTCCAAGTCCAAAATAACCGACGGACTCCCGCGGGTCATGCACTAGAATGAGAGAAGATAAAGAAAGAGAAATAAATAACTAGAAAAAGAGAAGATAGAATTTTTTTTGAAAAAGATTTTTTTATGTTTTTACTCCCGAACTTCCCAAGGGCTACCCAATGAAGGGTTCACAAGGTACTAGACAAGATAGTGGTATTTAAGCAACTTTGTCATTTTCGAGAGAGTTAGGTGGTGTAGAAAATTTGTGAAGTGGGTCTCTATTATGAGCGTTAATAAATTTTTTTTGGATTTTTTACTTTTTAGAAAGAGGATGAGAAAGAGAAATTATAAAAGTAATAGGTTTGTGTTTTCAAATTATCAACAAAAGTTTCTCCCCGGTAACGACGCCAAAAACTTGGTGTCGAGAAAAAGAGAGCTGAACTGGCAATATCCAACTAGGCAAGTATACCTATCGAACTGTATCTATGGGACACAAGTGTCGTATTGAAATCTGGGAACTGTTGAGTAAACCTACTAACACGAAAACTATTATTTTATCGAAGGAAAGATTTAGGGTTAAAGAGAAATCTAAACGCACTTAAGAAAGGAAAATATTATTCTAAAAAGAGAACTAATTGTAGTTAAATAGAGAGCTAATAAAAACGATTACTAAGAAGGGTTGGAACAATGAAATGGAAAAGCACACGATCAAGAATCACCTCGGCAAGAGTTGACTAAAAATGTGATAAAAAACATAACTTAATTGGGTAAAGGTCTTTGACCGCGGAGGTTCTTCAAGCTTGAACACGTTTCTCTCGAAGTCGTGCCAACTGAGTTAAGGAATGTGCGACCAAACTCTCGTCCAAATCAGAGGCCTAAAGATTACTTTATGCGGTGAACCCCACTATTGGATTTCACTCCAATCGTGGAGATTTAGACGTCTGCATCTCTCAAGGGGTGTGTGCAACTATCTTTACTCTTGAGTGTTCACTTCAAACTTTGAGCCTCTCGGCTAGCTAAGAGTGAAAACAAAAATTGAAATTATATATCGATGATATAATTCCAAACATGAATAATCAAGAGTAAATCGAAGGCCTAAACCATAAAAAGAAAAGTAAATCAAAGCATCATAACTTAATTAACTCAAACCTCGGATTATCAAGATTGAGTACAAGGAGGATTAGTTAATCATGGAGAAGTGGGGGAGGAGGGATAAGTAGGAGTGCATTAAGAAAACAATGTAAGCAAAGGGCACTTTTTATTTATATTAAAGAGCTCTATACTTGAAATTAAAGAGTACACTTGCAATGAAAATTAAAACCTATGCTAGCCTTACATTTAACAACTATAGCAAGTACAAAAACAATATCAAAAGCTAATACAAAAGGAGAACTAAGCTATGATTAAAAAAACTAAAATGAGAAAGAGAGAGAGGGAGAGGAAAAGCATGAAAAAAACACAAGTAAACAAAAGGGCAGCACCTCCCCTCTCAACCTAAACTATTCTAGACACAAGGGGGTACAACTGCATTTATAAGCAAAAATCTCAGGCTGGTCACGCCCTGTGACATGCCCAGGGAGGGCGTGTCAGGGGGTGACACGTACGGGGTTGACCTCGGGCTCTGGATTCTGGCGGGAAGGATGATTCCTATCTCTACGATGGTAGACACGCCCTGGGTCACGCCCTTGTAGGGGGCGTGACACGCACATCACATCAAAATTATTGGTCAGAAATTTATCAGTCTTAGAAAAAGGTTGAAAACAGCCAGGCACACGCCTGTATAGGGGGGCGTGTCAGTACTATTGGCGTGCAGAGGTGAAAAATCTTTAAATGTGGCAGCAGGCTTCGGGATGTGGTTGACACGCCCCATGACACGCACTGTGACACGCCCAGGGAGGGCGTGTCAGGGGGCGTGTAACCGGTTTTTTTTGTTATTTTGACTCTGGAAGCAGGCTTCCTCGGGATCGGGTCACACGCCCTGTGACACGCCTAGAGAGGGCGTGTCAGGGGGGCGTGTCAGGGAATTTTCGGCCAAAATTCTGGAAACCTGTAAAAAGTCAAGAAAACATAAGCGGTAATAATATATACATAAGGAAGATAAAAAATAAGCTTACAAGACATGGTTAGTGCAATAAAAACAAGAAAATATACCCTAATTGTTTAGACTACAAAACATACTATCAGTGATGTAGTTACCGCAGTGCACCACAACCATTCATACATTTTTTGGCTTGAAGGCGGAAGAAGAGCACAAGCTACATGCCCAAATTGATGGGAATCTGGTGGACCATACTATGCAAATATAGTACGTCATGTTGAGAGACCACGCCCTTGTTATCCCCGCGAATGGCAAGAGAGGCATTCATTAGATGATGAATAATTCAATGAGTGAGAGAAATGATATGATGTCCTTTGGATCTTTTTGGTTGTAAGGAGTGACGTTACTACTAATCTCTGACCAAAATTGGGTAACGTTGAAATTCAGCAGAAAATTCAACCTATAGTCAGTATACACATGAGATTTGTTGAAATCTTCATCAAAGAAACACATAAGCATATTGAATTGGTGAAGTGAGAGCTCATGTATGGCTCCTCCCAAGCAGAATGTCTTGTACGTGTTGACATGCTTACCTTATTGTTTGAGAGAAGCGAGGAACTCCAAGGAGAGTTCAAGAAGCACGAGTACGGTGATAGCGAAGAAGACGTTCCATCCGAGGGTGGATAAATAACCTCTCATGAAATCAATGGCGCCTAATGCAACTAGAACTCCCCAATCAAGAATCCAAAAGATGCCAAATAGTTTCCCGTTCAAGCAATAGCTTTATATATGGTAGGTATAAATCGAGAAAGAAATCATGGATTCCGTCAAGTCGGCTTCCGCGGTGTTCCCAAAGGATGAAGCGATCGAGCGAGATGAATGATGTATAGTGAAAAGAAGGGGGAAGAAAATTTCTTCCTTGTTGAAAATTGAATTTAGGGATCGGAATGATATAGTGAGAAGAAGGGGAGAATAAGGCCTAAAAACAAAATTTCTACCGAACACACCCCGTAGTCACGCCCGTGACTCAGGGGTATGTAATAATAAAGCGATGGATGTCGTGAATCTGGAAAAGATTCTGTCAAAACTAATAGTTGCGCGATACGCCACAATGACACGTTCGTGACTCGGGGGCGTGTTCATTCAAAATTTAATCTGGACTAATCGCCCAAATCACGCCTGTGACTAACGAAGGTCATGCCCGTGACTTTCTTGACAAGAATTTCAAATATTAGAAGCCCTAATAAATTTGATTCAAAAAAATGCCAATCAATAATGACCGTGACCTGAGGGTCACCCCCGTGACTTTTGCATTTAGAATTAAAACTTTCAGAAAATATTATTTTTTTCTTCTTTATTTATTTATTTATTGTTTTTATAGATATAAAAATAGTATAAAGAAAAACTTTGGGTGCCTCACAAGAGCGCTTTGGTTAAGGTCAGAGAGCTCGACCAAAGCGGCTCACAGGATTAATTTGTTCGTAACTTTTCATCAAATGATGATGAGGGTTTCAGATGTTGTAAGATGGTGGCATTGGATGCACGAATATTGATATTTTCACATGACAAATGAAGAGGAAGCATGCCTTCACTAACATCAAATATTGCCCATATTGCAGCTAAGATGTAGCACCCCAGTGTTCAAGTAGTTGAGCCTCTGGAAGCTATCGCGCGACGATAGGTAGCAATCGCCCGATGATAGCCTTGTTTCATCGAGACTAGGCATTGGGTAGAAAGAGCTGAGAGCATCAAGTGCTAGCGCGCGATGTTAAATAGATACTGCTCGGCTGTAGCCTGTCATTGATTATGTTGAGTAGCAGGCGTTTAGTGGAGGCATTTAGTGGTAGGAATTGAGTGCATCGATTGGTAGCATGGGGCGTTAGGTAGTTATCGCTTGGCGTTAGCCTTCTTGCATTGAGATAGAAGCGTTGAGTAAGCCACCGCGCAATGATATTTCTACCACCGGCGGTAGCGTGGCATTATTTTTTGACCGAGGGCTCGGGAAGCTACCGCATTGCGGTAGGTTGTTAAAGAATGGCGATAGCGTCCGAGATCAGTTCCGTAAATCTGTGTTCTTACCGTCCAATTTCGCTTTTGTTTTGATCATATGGCCCAGGACACTCCGTCCAAGAGGCATAAGTTGGGTTGAGTGGCTCTTTCCTCTCATTTTCTTCTCCGTTGAGTGAGATTTAAGGTTTAGGAGAAAGAGTTTGGATGAAGAAGAAGAGTTTTCTCCACCATTGATGAAGCTTCGGGGCTCCTATCGTCGTTCCAATGCAAGATTTGTGGAGAGGACTTGAAGGCGCACAATTTCATCCATGAAAATCAAGTTTTCCATGGCTAAGAAGAAGAGTCGTAAGGTAACGACACAACTCCTGTTTGTCTTTAGGGTGCGTGCAAGGGATCCGTTTTTATTCTTGATTTCTTTCCAGCATTTAGGCATCAGATCTATCAAATGAGAGGTGTTCGGGTTGCCATGGATCAAGAGTAGCCACTGGGTCATTTGTGTTCATCCCAGACATGATGTTATACTAGATATCTGCTCTGCTAGTGGATTAGGCAATGTGGGTGAAGCCGAAGTCGCGACAATTAGTCTGAATCGGTATGTTGTATAACGAGCCTTAAGGATTTTGCTAGAAATCTGTTTGCGGCAAGATGACATTTTTGATGTTTGTCCCCCCTCATTTTTGTGTGTGTATGAATTGTGGATTAGGCTAGGAAAGGTTTTTGATTGTGATGTGCTAAGGCACGGATTTGTCTCTCTGGTCGGCTGGCGAGCCCATGACGTGCAAGTCTTGTATGGAGAGTGTCTCGGCGAGAAAAGCCCCCTTCTATGAAACTGATAAGAACGCCAATCTTTGGACAAGCCCGTTCAATAAAGCCCACAAGGGGGTGTGGTCAAGAAAGGGTTCTTAGCATCTTTTTGATGTTTGTGAGATGGAATCCTGATGTGAGGAGTCAGAGCTTGCAGGCAAGCCCGAGTTTTGAGACCCGCGAATGGGTGGGGCCTTGGCAAGAGTTCCGTGTGGCGGCTTGAACGCAGATAGGGAAATTGGAAGTACATGTTTGATGATGTGTGATGATCTGTTGGATTCATGAATTATAGGGTGTCTTGGGTGAAACCCAGGATTACATACATGCTACATTGTAGGCTTCTTTATATTACCTACTCAATATAGAAACGTGTTTGTTATATGAGACATCCAAAACTATTTTATTGGTCTCTATGTTTATGTATAATTTGCATACGAAGTTGTTAGGAATAGTGCCCTTCAATGTTCCTTAGGATTTGAAGTGGCATCACCAATCATGCTAAGGGGTATAATGTATTTGATGTATGCTTATGTTTTTTCATCCAGGTTGTACTTGATTGTACAGGTGAACAGGAAGAGGAAGTTAGAAGTAAGATAATTTGACTAAGGTTTAGCCGCTGAGACAGCTGTGACAGCTGAGAAGAATGTCTTAGCATAACCGCTTAGACAACTGAGAATCTCAACACATATCGATAAGAGAAGTGTTGGTCTCAGCTAAACCGCTAAGACAGAAGACCGTCTCGGTTGTGAAGAAATAATCGCTGCGACAAAAACACTCTCAGCTGTGAAGAAGAAACCGCTGAGACAGTTGAGAAGAAACTGTTGAGACTAAGCCGATAGAATTTCTCTATGTCCATAAGCATTGAGTGAGGCAGGCTCACTCAACGCTTCTAAAGAAGATGCTCAAGTTAAAGTTTGAAGATTCAGAGTTTGTCGAGCTCAGCTCACAGATCGTCGAGCTCAAGTTAAAGGTTGAAGTTCAGAGTTCGTCGAGCTCAGCTCACAGATCATCGAGCTCAAGTTAAAGGTTGAAGTTCAGAGTTTGTCGAGCTCAGCTCACATTTCGTCGAGCTCACATTTCATCGAGCTAAATGTAAAGTTGGACATTCTGAAATTCGTTGAACTCAACACAGAGTTCGTCGATCTCAGCTCGACTATCATCGAGCTCAGTCGAAGTACTTCATGCCTTTATGGGAAGCTACAATAGCGCCGGAAGCTACTGTTTGTCTTCCTCTAAGGAAGGTGGCGCTCACAATACTTGACTGGGCCCACATTCAAATTCTTCCATTGATTCAAATCTACAGATATAAAAGGAAGAGAAGAAAAGATGATTATGTTTAACAAAAAACGAAAACAAAAATCAAAAATGAAAAACGAGAACAAAAGCAGAAACCAAAAAAGTGATGTCTGGACTTCATCTTCATCGACAAGCATAAAAGCAAAGTCCAGCAGTGAAAGCCAGAAGGCAAAGATAGCTGAAGCTTCTTCTAGTTCAGCAATAGTGTTCCTTGAAGAACAAGTTTACTGATTCAATCTATCAGAAAGAGGAGTTAGCTATGTGGAGGGCTGTAAGCCTTCAACAATATTTAGCCGTCTTCAGTACAGCAGAGATATTGATAGTTGTAGAAGAAGACTAATTCCTTCTACAGCAAGTGGGCTGGACTGATATCTGCTCAGTCCAGCAAATTAGACTCAGTGATTTATCTCTGTGTCAGTATTTCAATTTAACTAATTACTTTCCTATAAGATTCATTTTATCTGAATTTGAGTGTAGGGAACTTTGTGCCTGAGTGGTAGGTGACTAATTAGTCACTAAGATAGGTGCCCTATTGGAGAACTATGGTAGGATCCAAGTATGGATCTGAGATGTAGGGCTTAAGTGCCTGAGGTAGGAGAGTGCTGCTCTCTGAGGATGGATGGCCAGTATGGATCTGAGGTAGGGATGTTATCCCAACCAGAGTGTAGGGCCTAGTGCCTGAGGTAGGTGACTTGTGAGTCACTGAGCTGTAGGTGACAAGTGTGTCACTGAGTTGTAGGTGACAAGTGTGTTACTGAGTTGTAGGCCTTAGAGGAGGCTGAGCTGTAGGTGCCTGGAAGGGCACTGAGGTAGGTACATGGATAGGTACTGAGTTGTAGGAGTGTTCTAGCACTTTGAGAGTTGGGTTGTGTGCCTGAAGTTGTAGGCCTGAGAAGTCTGAGTTATAGGCCTTAGAAATAAGGTTGAGGTAGGTGGTTAGTGGACCACCGAGCTGTAGGAGCACTGTAGGGCTCTGAGGTAGGAACCCTTGTTGTTCTGAGTTTGGATTCTGAGAAGAATCTGTGTGTAAGGCTTAGGGCCTGAGTTGTAATCTCTGAGGAGCATATTGGTGGAGTTTGTTCCTAGTCCAACAAATCAATTGGAAAGGTGGGAGGGAAAGTGGATGTACCCAATTGGGGAACCACTATAAATATCTGTGTGCTTGTTGTGTTTCTTGTTTCTTTCTTATATTGCAGGTAATTTGGACAAGCTCTAGATCACCAGATTTATTAACAAAATAAAGATCTAAGAAAGTTTAAAAGACATATTCACACCCCCCTCTAGACGAATAACTAACCTTAAAGTTATAACTTTCAAGGGGTATCAGAGGGAGGTTGCTCAAAAATGATTTAACAATCTGAGGATACCTCTAAGGTTAGCTATAAGATATAAGTATAGGGTCTGGAATAAACTATAAGGAGCTAGGGGCCATGAAACTACCAATCTGCAGGATGGAAGGATTTTGCCTCTAGAAGCAAAGGGTCAGACTATTCATGGAAGCGTCTGACCCTAATATTAATGTAACAGTTGTGGAAGGTCCTTTTATCCCCATAAAGGCTTCAACCATAGATCCAACTCTGAGAGTGCTCAAGGCATATACAAAGATGGATAGAGATAAGGTAGTTCTGTCAACCATGGACAAGAGGGCACAAAATATTATAGCTAGTGTAATTGATGACTCAACCTTCAAAAATCTCTTACACTAAAAGACCTCCATGAAAATGTGGGACACTCTTGTGGTCTACATGGAAAGATTTGAGGAAGTTAGAGATGATAGGAAGTCCATGCTCAACCAAGAGTATGAGGCTTTCAGATAAAGCCAATCTGAAAAAATAGCTGACTGCTTTGAGAGGTTCTTTAGGACAGTCATTGAACTAAGAACATATGGTAGGGTCTTCAGTAATAATGAACTGAATGACAAGTTCCTTAGATCACTCACTAGAGACTGGGATACATGGATTTGTGCCATTAGGGAAATGGCTAATTTGGCAGACACTCCTCCACCAACTTTTTTTAGAAAGCTTCTATACTATGAAATGCAGATGGCTACTAGACTAGAAGAGGAGAAGCGCAGCCAATCCAAGTCAAAGGAGAAGTCTGTGGAATTCAATACAGAAGCCTTAAGAAGGAGTAGAAGAAAGACTCCCTCACCACCAAGGAGGGAAACTGAATCAAGCTCAAAAAAATCTTAGTCAAGCTCATCAGACAACCATTCATCTGATAAAGATCTAGCTGCCTCTCCAGGCAATTTCAGAAGTTCATGAAGAAGAAGGACTGGAGAAGAAGGCCATATTCATCCTCTTACCACAGGAAGTCATCCAAGGATGACAGGTATGCCCCTAAAACTAGTAAACAAATTTCTTCTAATGTCATCTATTATTGTTATAGTAATGCTGGGAATTTCACTGATGGCAGCCCAGTCAAAAGGAAGGAAGAAGATGAGAAGAAGAAGAAAAAGCATCACCATCACCACAAGGACAAGAAGAAAGAAAAGTCCTTTGTGGCTAAGAAGGAGAGAAGCTGGATAGATTCTTCCTCCTCATAATCTGAAGATGAAGAGGAAGAAGCCTATATAGGGCTGATATCTGTTGCTAGAGATCCAGAAGAAGAAGAGAAATATCCTTCTTCATGGATAGGGATAAGAGCCCCTCTATCATACTATGATAGTGACAATGAGGAGGATGAAGAAGACTGTGGATGCTATGGGCTGATGGAAATAATAGAAGAGGAAAAAAAGTAAGGCAGATTAAGAATCAATCAAGGTACAACCCCTCTCCATTCTTTCATCTTCCTCTGAGTATGAAACCATTCCAAACACTGATGAATCTTGATCATATGATGAAGATTGCTCAGATTTTTAGAATGATGTTAATCAATTGATTGACAAGTATGGACTGCTCCTATATGCTCTAAGGAAGAGCAGAAATCTTGCCAAAAGGCAAGCAAAGGAAATTGAAGTCCTGAAGCCTTATAAAACTCTCTATAACAATAAATCTGTTGAGTTTTATAAGAAGAGTCATGAGGTGTTTGAACTCAAGAAAAGTCTTGAGTATCATACCAAGCTTCTAGAAGAGAAGAAAAAGCATATTTGATATCTGGAACAAAAGTTCACAAAGAAGTTGGGGATTGTGATTAACCCTTCTCAATCACTAGGCCAGTTTCCAAAAGCTGAAACTTGCCAAGTTCCAGAGAAGCTGGGTATTAAGCACATTAATCATCATTTCAAATCTTAATTCCCTAATATGAGGACAGTGTTTCAAAAGGTGAATTTACCTTCTAAAACTGTCAAGTTTGCACCTCCCCTTGAGGATTAATCAAATGTGTGCTCTACTAGTGGGGTAAAGTAACATGATCATAGAAAGAGTGTTTCTGTACACTCTAGCCATAAAGCTCATGATAAGCTCTTTAGATTTGGATCCAAATATCCTGTATCTAAAGAGATGAAAGAGACCACAAGATGGCACTCTCCTAAAATACAATTTTCCCATCTAGGACCAGCTGTATTTTGTTCCTCTACACCTTCATTCAGGAAGAAGTAAGCAGTATCATGCAATGCTTTTCCAGCAAAATCTAGAGTTGCTCACATCTCTCATGGACAATAATTTGGTGTTGTCCTGAAGAGAAGATACAACATTCATAAATCTTGGTGTTGTGGGAAGATGGGCCACTTTGCCATTGATTAATGGCACAACCTAAATGTGGCTTGTGGACAGAAAGGTGCTCAATCCAGGAAAAGAGTTGGGCAAAAGGTTTTTTTAATCCTAACAAGAACCTAGGACCCAACTATTGTTGGGTGCCTAATGGTAAATGAATTCTATTTTGTAGGATAGTAGAATTACCTGTCTAAATAAGACTTGGTACTTGGACAATGGATGTTCCAGGAAAATGATTGAGACAAGATGATTGCTCAAGGAACATGCTCCATGCAAGGCAATAAGCAAAGGTTGAGGCTATTAAGTGTATAATCCTCAAAAGCTAGAGGCAATAAGCCTCAAGGTAAGTCTCTCTCTCTTTCATAAAGACTAGGTTTGAAAATTCATTTATAAAGTTAGATGTGCTTAGGATGAACCTAATCAAGCACACCAATTAGATAACAATGATTCAATTATCCTTCATATATATATCTACATTGTTAACTTATGTAGCCTTTTCTCCCAAGTCCAAATAACATATAAATCAATGCATATTAAGTGCTAATAAAACTGGCTTATTAACATGTTAGGTCTCCATTATACTTAGAATTGATAAAATATCTGTATAATGGTGTGACAAATAACGTAGAGAAAGCCGTAAAGTATAAAAATGCTTAATTGTTTAGTCAAATAAAAAAGGTAATTAAACTTTTTCATTAGATATATAAAGGTTACAAGAAATGAAAAGCCACATCTCTTAAAAGCCATAACCCTAGCCGTCCAGACCGAAACCCACTCAATATTCTACCACACTTTTTTAATGGCGCCAAATGTCATCAAATATCTCCAGGAAGGATATGAAATTGTGATGGATGGATTCAGTCATGCCTCCCTAGATATTAAAGCAGTGATAAGGATGATTGAAATCACAGGCTTGGAATAGGCCCTTTCTGAATCCTCCACCATTCTTAAAAAGGAGGTAGTGGAATTCTTCTCCAACATAAAAGTGTCCTCCTCTCAAAACTCTCTTAAGTCTAAGATTGAGGATATCAAGATAAAGTTAAAACCTAAGAGACTAGGCAAAGCCCTTCAAATTACCTCCATCAATCCTAGTGAGGAAGAAGAGCCCACCGTCATGGACAGAGACAGTGCTCTCAGATGGTGTGGATACAGTGAGGCCAAACCTGGGTTTCTTAAGACAAAATTCTTCAATTAGAGAGGAAAACTAAGTCAAGGAAAAGAAAGAAGAAATCTCTAATTTAAACAAACTGGTCACCACCTGGTTTGATATAGCTGGAACTGCTAGCATCAAACTGACCACCCTCATGAAAACCTTGGACACAAGCCAAAAACTCTCTACAGCTGACATAGGATATATCAAGAATTTTGTGAGTGCAACTAAAAAGGTGATTAAGGGTGCAGCAGATCATGGAAATCTGCATGTCACCAATGTTGCTTTCAACTCTATGAAGGAGGCACTACTTCTGAAAAATGAGCTGCTTGCCTAAAATGAGAGAATACTCCAATCCATATCAAGCAAATATGAAGCAAACACCACCACCCTACAAAATAACATCTATGAAGAAGGCAGAAAGGGGGAGAGAAGCCATGCTAAGACAGCAGCACTCATTAAAAACAAGACTTCAATGTAATTCAAGGCACCAGGGTGGCACTATACCTGCCCCTCCTGGATAGAAAGAGACAAGAGGACCTAGACTTCCCAGCACAAGCTAGAGTTGCACTGTATGCATAACTTGCTGCTAGAAGAAAGAGGGAAGGAACTCAAATGGCTGAAGAGTTCATGGCAAAGAGAAGAGCTATGAACATAGATTATCAAGATTATGAACAGCTAAATGATGCCTCTAAATTAATCATTATAAATGCTTGGGTAAGCCATGGACAAATTCTAAAGAATATTGTTAGTGTATATCCTTCTGAGGATTGGATAAAGCATTTGGAAAGAAATTCTCTAAGGGAAAGAGTATTCAAAGAAAATCTTGTAAGGAAGTGGAATCCTAAGAAAATGCGTTCCAGATATTTTCCAAAACCTTTCCTTTACTTCATGAGGCAGGAGAACAAAGCAGAAAACTTGAAGAAGATAGTTTTCACCCAGGATGCTGCTTCAAGTTCATCAAACAAGAGCTGAGATGGGACTGAAAGACTTAGGATTATTTAAAACATGTAATAAATGTCTTGTAATGAATATCAAAAGTGTAACAATGCCAAATCTTTATCAATAAAATTACGATGAGTTGGCCATGACTATATTGATGTGATAAATGTGTAATGCAACTCTCATTTATGTATCTGTGAAAAATGAATATGTTGTTCTTTAATAGACATCTTGTAATCACAAGTTTACTACCGTTGCTTGGCTAAGTTAATGATTTGGTAGATCTTAATCAAAATGTTTACCTTGTAAATGATTAATAAAGCTGTTGCTACTAATCATATAGTTACTCTGATAGTGATTAATAATTCACTAGTGCTTTTGGTTAGTCAAACATAGTGTTATGGCATCCCACCTAAGGGAGTTATCCTAGACTGGTATGGTTAGTTATCATGGTAATGTCTCTTTAGGCTCATCATGATATGTTTTTGGGTTGATGCACCTTATAATGGATGAGTGTTCTACCTTCTTCAAATAGGGGGAGATTGTTGGGAATTGTGCCCTTCAATGTTCCTTAGGATTTGAAGAGGCATCACCAATCATGCTAAGGGGTATAATGTATTTGATGTATGCTTGAGTTATTGCTTGCAGGTTGTCCTTTATTGGACAGGTGAATAGGAAGAGGAAGCTAGAAGTCAGATAATATGACTAAGGCATAACCACTAAGACAGCTGAGAAGAATGTCTCTGCAAAACCGCTGAGACAGCTGAGAAGCTCAACACATATCGATGAGAGAAGTGTTGGTCTCAGCTAAACCGCTGAGATAGAAGATAGTCTCGACTGTGAAGAAATAACCGCTAAGACAGAAGACAGTCTCAGCTGTGAAAAAGAAATCGCTGAGACTGTTGAGAAGAAAATGTTGAGACTAAGCCGACAGAATTTCTCTAAGTCCATAAGCGTTGAGTGATGCAGGCTCACTCAACACTTCTAAAGAAGAAGCTCAAGTTAAATTTTAAATATTCAGAGTTCGTCTAGTTAGGCTCACAGATTGTTAAGCTCAAGTTAAAGGTTTAAGTTCAGAGTTCGTCGAGCTCAGCTCATAGATCGTCGAGCTCAAGTTAAAGGTTGAAGTTCAGAGTTCGTCAAGCTCAGCTCACAAATCGTCGATCTCACATTTCATCGAGCTAAATGTAAAGTTGGAGATTCTAAAATCCATCAAGCTCAGCACAAAGTTTGTCGATCTCAGCTCGATGATCGTCGAGCTCAATCAAAGTACTTCATGTCATTGCGTGTAAGCTATAGTTGTGTCGGAAGCTACTTTTTATCTTCTTCTGAGGGAGGTAGCGCTCACCATACTTGACAGTGCCCACATTTATATTGTGTCATTTATTCAAATCAACAGATATAAAAGGAAGAGAAGAAAAGAAGATTAGGGTTAACGAAAAATGAGAACAAAAGAAGAAACTGAAAAAGAGACGGCTGAACTTCATCTTCTTCGACAAGCTTAAAAGCAAAGTCTAGTAGTGAACGCCAGAAGGCAAAGATAGCGGAAGCTTCTTTAAGTTCAGCAAGAGTGTTCCTTGAAGAATAAGTTGGCATATTCAATCTATTAATAAGATGAGTTAGTTGTGTGAAGTGTTGTAAGCCTTCAATAACATTTAATCGTCTTCAGTACAGTAGAGAAATTGATGGTTGTAGAAGAAGACTAATTCCTTCTACAACAAGTGGGTTGGACTAATATCTATTCAATCCAGCAATTAGTCTCAGAGATTTATCTCTGAGTTATTATTTCAATTTAACTTATTATTTTCATATAGGATTACGTTTATCTGAATCTGAGTGTAGGGCACTTTATGCCTAAGTGATAGGTGACTAATTAGTCACTGAGGTAGGTTCCTTGCTGTGGTACTAAGGTAGGATACAAGTGTGGATCTGAGCTGTAGGGCTTAAGTGCCTCAAGTAGGAGAGTGTTGCTCTCTAAGGCAGGATCCAAGTAAGGATATGAGGTAGGGATGTCCTCCCAACCTGAGTGCATGACCTAGTGCCTGAGGTAGGTGACTGGTGAGTCTCTGAGCTGTAGGTGACAAGAGTGTCACTGAGTTGTAGGCCTTGGAGGAGGCTGAGTTGTAGGTGCCTGGAAGGGCACTAAGGTAGGTACCTGGATAGGTATTGAGATGTAGGAGTGCTACAACACTATGAGATTAAGGATGTGTGCCTGAAGTTGTAGGGCTGAGAAGCCTGAGCTGCGGGCCTTAAAAATAAGGCTGAGCTAGCTGATCAGTGGACCACTAAGCTGTAGTAGCACTGCAGGGCTCTAAGGTAGGAACCCTTATGGTTTTGAGTTTGGATTCTGAGAAGAATCTTTATGTAATCCTGAGGCCCTGAGGTGTAATCTCTGAGGAGTATATTGGTGGAGTTTGTGGCTAGTCCAATAAATTAATTGGATAGGTGGGAGGGAAAGTGGATATACCCAATTGGGGAACCACTATAAATATTTGTGTGCTTGTTGTGTTCCTTATTTCTTTCTTGTATTGCAGGTAATTAGGAAAAGCTCTAGATCACCAAATTTATAAACATCATAAAGATCTAAGAAGGTTTAAAAGACCTATTCACCCCCTCCCTTTAGGTATCTAGCTAACCTTGAAGTAATAACTTAAAGAAGTGTTAACATGCAGGGTGATGGATTACCCCGGGGTGCACTAGGGATTGCCCAGAGGAGATGTGTTGGTTACACAGTTAAGGTCAGCCTTTGTTGCCCCACATTACAACAAATTTTTATAGGGCAAGGATCGCAAGAAGGAGCAAGCCCGTTGGCCAAAAAGTCCTAAACATCATGAAGTGGATTTTTTGTTTAGCAGCTTTGTTTTGTTGAGTGTTATGCTTAATGCATTATGTTTCTAGCTTGTATGCCAAGGTAGCCTAGGAGTGCTAAGGAACATTGCTCTTTTTATTGTTGTTATAGTTTTTATTTCTTGTTAATTGGATATTGTAAGGCCTTAAGGCCTGTTCGAACTCCTTTAGTAGTGGATAACTTCTAGTTGGTTGTTTGTATCCACTGTTTATTTCTTAGTTTCGAGTTTGGTAGTTTTATATTATCTTATAATGCTTAAGCTATGGAGTCTGTATGTTTTGGGGCTCTGGTCGGACCCATATTATATGGTCATTACAGGGGAGGTGTTACAATTTGGTATCAAAGGGAGGTTAGTGTCCAAGGTATGGTTTAGTGGTCGATTTGACAAAATCGGATCGCGTAAAGAAGTTATCTACATAGAAGTATCACGGGACCGTGAGTGTCCTAGTGTCTAAGTTTTATGAATATAGGTCGATTCCTATTTTACCTTGTCTTTGATAAGGGTGCAAACAATGAGGCGGTGACATCAAGGACACAAGAGGATCCTTTGGCGACCAGTTTTACTACTCCAGGTCCAATGGGCATGGGTGTAACACCAGCTAACTTCTGTTGCATGTAAGCAGATGTAATGGTAGCGGCCCAAGCTGCAACAACAACGTATGTTTTGACCCTTATTGCACCGATAACCACTCCTATTACCTCGAATGTGGCACTAGTCATACCGGGCAAAGGTACTAAGCAGGTTGAGCCGTTGGCTGTGAGAGTGGTTGATGGGCAGGGATACCGACAGATGAAGTATTTTCTTAGTTTCCATCCTCCAACATTCAAGGGAATAAGCAGGACAACCAATGCAGAGGACTGGTGGGCGAGAATTTCGAAACTTTTTAGGGCGGCAGAGATGCCAAAAGAGAAGTAGTCTCAGTTTGTGACCTTCATGTTAGAAGGTGATGTTAAGTTATGATGGGTGAGCCATAGCGGCCACCAATTTCCTAGATGCACCCCGTCAATAGGAGAGTTTGGGAATGCATTCTTAAAGAAGCATATCCCTTCATTACAAGGTTAGCCCTTAATAGGCATTTTCAACACTTGGTGCAGTGGGATAAGGTTGTATATGAGTACGTTCAGGAGTTTACTTGATTAGGATGTTATGTCGTAATGACCATGGATGACGATGAGGAGGACAATCTCTTCTACCATGGGTTGAGAGATAATCTGAGAAAACCCCTGATAGCTATGAAGAATGCGGGCTTCAACGAGTTGATTGAGGTTGTTAGGACATTAGAAAGTTATATGGAACGAACACAATGTTGAAAGGGACTGGCAGTCATGCAGGGAGAAGCAAAGCCTTCTTAATTGCAAGGGAAGTTTGAAGGGATTAATAGGAGGAAGAAGACTTATCCCTTCAGGTCAGGTGAGAAGAGTGGTACGATGTATGGGGGATCTCGCTTCAAGAAACCACCATCATGCTATAAGTGTTGCAAGCTAGGCCACATATCTCAATTTTATACTGAGAGTGGCATTGAATAGGAGCCAATGTAGGAGCAGTCAGTTCGGTCCTGTCCCAACACCGCAGAGAAAGGGAAAATGGGAGAGTCGAGCGCTTCACGTTTCTAACCCATGTACCAAATGGCTTACAACCATGGGAAATAAGTGGCGATTCGACAACCCGATATGGTGATAGGTATGGGAAAGTTTAAGTTCATTTATTTGCCTTAGACTTTCGAGACTTTTATGTGTGTCGACTGTGTTTTAGGCTTCGTGCTAGTTTTTGGTTACCCTGCTAGGGTATTGTTTGATACAGGAGCGTCACACTTCTTTCTTATATATAGCTTTATCCGGAGAATTAGAGTCAAGCCCTTTTCTGCAGACGCATAGCTTAGGGTGCGCATGCCCAATAAGTCTTTTATGACTACCAGGATGAAAAGGCGTATTAGTTGGAGTTTAGATGGAGTTGACTTCATAGTTGTAGTAGTAGTTCTACCATTGGCCGAGTTCGATGTGATCTTGCGGATGGAATGGCTGATAGAGAAGCGTGCCAGTATTGACTGGCTATCTAAGGTGGTGACCCTGAGAAGCAAAGGAAAGGAAGAAGTCAAATTTGATGGCCTTAGTGCAGTGGCATGTTCCCTGATTTTGGCCATGCAGTTGGTGTGGGATTTTAACCAAGGAGGATCAGCTTTTATGGTGTTGTTGGAAGTTCACCTTTCCAAACTTTTACTTGGAGAAGTGTCGGTAGTGGCAGAATTCGAGGATGTGTTTCCTGAGGTGCTTCCTAGAGCACCTCCAGGACGGGAGATTGATTTATCGATTGAGTTAGTGCAAGAAGCTAGGCTGGTGTCACGTCCTCCTTTTAGGATTGCACCAAAGTAGTTGGCCGAGCTCAAGGTATAGTTGCAGAAACTTTTGGAGCAGGGGTACAATAGACCCAGCTCTTCGTCATGGAGCGCGCTAGTGTTGTTCGTGAAGAAGAAAGATGGTAGTATGCAGTTGTGCATAGACTACCGGGAGTTGAATAAACTAACTATCAAGAATAAGTATCTGATCCCATGGACAGATGACCTGTTGAACCAGTTGGTTGGATCGGTGGTGTACTCTAAGTGGTCCTAAAGTCAGGGTACTACCAATTGCGGATTCGAGACAAGGATATACCTAAGACAGCGTTTGGTATGAGGTATGGTCTAATCGAGTTCTCGGTGATGTTGTTCGAGTATTAATGGATCTGATGAACCGAGTGTTTCAGGAGTATTTAGACTCGTTTGTAGTAGTCTTCATCGATGATATCTTGGTGTACTCCAAATCAGAGGCGGATCATGAGGCTCATTTGAGAGCAGTCTTGCAGACTTTGAGAGAGAACCAAATTTGTGTAAAGTTCCCAAAATGCGAGTTCTGGTTAGAGAAGGTGGCATTTTTGGGCTATGTGATTAGTGGTGATGGGGTGGCGGTGGATCCAGCGAAAGTTGAGGCAATCAGGGATTGGCCAGTTTTTAGCACCATGGCGGAAGTCAGGAGTTTCCTTGGACTAAGTGAGTACTATAGAAGATTTGTGGAAAACTTTTCGCGAATAGCTCTGCCAGTCACTACTCTGAATCGTAAGGACAAAAACTTTGTGGGGACTCAAGTGTGCGATCAAGTGTTTGATACCTTGAAGGAAAGGGGTATATCAGCTCCAATCCTAAGTCTTTCTAAAGGGATTGAAGGATTTCAGAGTTTTAGTGATGTGTTAGGATGCAGTTTGGGTTGCGTGCTAATGCAACATGGCAGTTTGATAGCCTTTGGATCTAGGAAGTTGAAGCCTCATGAGAATAATTACCCCATCCATGACTTTGAGTTTGCGGCGATAATTTTTTCATTGAAATTATATCGGCACTAGGTGTATGGTGCAAAGGTGGAGATCTTCACGGACCACAAAAGCCTGAAGTATCTTCTAGATAAAAAAGACTCTAACATGAGGCAATACAAGTGGTTTGAGTTCCTTGGAGACTATGATGTGGTGATTCAGTATAAACCGGGCAAGGCCAACATTGTGGTTGATGCCTTGAGTATGAAATATTCCGGACAAGGGAATTGGATTGAAGCTCATGATGAGAGGTTGGTGTGAGAATTTGAGTCCCTCAACATCGATTGTGTAGCAAGAGGCGAGTCTATCATGGCTCGGTTGAACTGGATAGAGTTTTAGAATGACTTATCTGATCATATTCGAGAAGCAACCAATGTAGATGTGGAGTTCCAGCCATTTGTGGAGGAAGCTAAAAAAGGTGAGGGTAGTACCTGGGAGGTGATTGATGGATTCTTAAAGAAGGACGGAAGAGTATGTGTATCGCAGTTAGACATCCCATACGAGGAGTTGTTGTTTGAGGCTCATTTCACGAAATACTCCATTAACCCGGGCAGTATAAATATGTAATTGGATATGAAGAAATCCTTTTGGTTGCCTAGTTTGAAGCGGGATGTAACTTGTACGTGAGTCAGTGCCAAACTTATGCCTCAGTGAAGGCTGAGTGTTAAAAGTCGGGCGAGTTCCTGAAGCCTCTTACCATCCCCGAGTAGATATTTTTATGACATCTCCATGGAATTTGTGCATAGATTTCCTTGTTCGCAGTAGGGTATTGATGTGGTTTGGGTGATTGTGGATCGCCTGACCAAAGTGGATCACTTCATCCTGAATCAGAACGAGAACAACGTGGAGAAGTTGGTAGAATTATATGTTCACAATATTGTGCGATTGCATGGAGTTCCAAAGAGTATCATTAGTGATTGCGATGGGCGGTTCACTTCCAAAGACTGGAGGTTGGTACAGAAGCGTCTGGGAACAAGGCTCAAGTTTAGTACGTCATTCTATCCTCAAACCGATTGTCAAACCGAAAGGGCGAACCGTACTATGGAGGATATGCTGAGAACATGTACCCTTGATTTTGTCAAGAGGTGAGAAGATCGCCTTTTAATGGTTGAGTTTTCCTACAATAACAGTTTCCATGGGAGTATAAAGATGGCGCCATACGAGGCTTTGCATGGAAGGTGGTGTCAAACTCCAATATCATGGATAGAGGCGGGAGACACCAAACTTTTGGAAAAGGAGGTGGTGGCCGATACTTCTGAGTTGGTGCGAACAATTCAGGTGTGTATAAAGGTTGCTCAGGATCGACAGGCAAAGTATTTCAATGTGTGACATAGACACGTGGAGTTCACGGAAGACGATTGGGTATATATAAAGATTAAGTTGTTCAAAGGTATTTCACGGATTCGCCGACTCAAGAAGTTGAGTACGAGGTTTTTGGGGTCGTTCGAAGTCATAGAATGAATTGGATAAGTATCCAATTGGTTTGCGTTGTCCCCATATCTGAGTGGATTACACGATGTCTTCCATGTTTTAGTTTTAAGGAAAGCCTTGGGGGAGGCAAGTGTTTTTGTTGAGTCAACGATGGTGTCGGTAGAAGAGGACTTGAGGACGAAAGTCCATCTGGTTGGCACAAAGGATTCAGAAGTTTGGCAGTTGCGAAATAAAGAGGTTAAACTCGTGATAGTGCGCTGGGATAACAACAGGCAAGACGAATTATCCTATGAGTGTGAACAAGTAATACTGGAGTACTTCTAAAAATTTTTCTTCAGGTATGCTTTTTGTTTGAGTACATGCTAAATTTTGAGGACGAAATTCTTCTAAGGGGAAGGGGTTGTATCACCCTAGTTTTCAACTACTTGAGCCTCTAGAAGCTATCACATGGCGATAGGTAGCTATCACCCAGGGATAGACATGTTTCGTTGAGACCAGGAGTTGAGTAGAAAGCGCTAAGAGCGTCGAGTGCTAGCGCATGATATTATATAGATACAGCTCGGCAGTAGCCTGGCATTGAGTGCACTGAGTAGAAGGCGTTGAGTGGAGGCATTGAGTGGTAGGCATTGAGTGCTTTGATTGCTAGCGCACAACATTAGCTAGTTACCACTTGGCGTTAGCCTTCTTGCATTGAGACAAAATCATTGAGCTAACTACTGTGCATTAGTATTTCTTCCACCGGTGGTAGCGCGGAATTATTTTTTGACTGAGGGCTCGAGAAGCTACCACGACACGGTAGGTAGTTATCGCCCGATGGTAGCGGACGGGAGTAGTTCCGTAGATCTATGTTCTGACCGCCCGATTTCTCTTTGGTTTTGATCCTATGGCCCAGGGCACTCTGTCCAAGAGGCATAAGTAGGGTTGAAAGGCTCTTTCCTCCTATTTTCTTCTCTATTGAGTGATATTTAGAGTTTGGGAGAAAGAGTTTGGAGGAGGAAGAAGAAGGGTTTTCTCCGCCATTGACGAAGCTTCGGGGCTCCGATCGTCGATCCAAGGCCAGCGTGTAGAGGACTTGAAGGCGCACGCATTCATCAGTGCAAATCAAGTTTTCCATAGCTAGGAAGAGGAGTCTTAAGGTAATGACACTCCTCCTCGGTCTTTAGGGTGTGTGCATGGTAACCATTTTTATTCTTACTTTCCTTCCAGAATTTAGGCATCAAATCTCTCAAATGAGAGGGGTTCGGGTTGTCATGGCTCAAAAGGAGCTACCGGGTCGATTGTGTCCATCCCCGGTATGATGTGGCACTAGATATCCGCTTCTTTAGTGGATTAGGTATTATGGGTGAAGCCGAAGTCACGACTATTTGTCTGACTCTGTGATGTTGCATAACGAGCGTTAAGGATTTTACTAGAAATCTATTTGCGGCAAGATGCCATTTGTGATGTTTGTCCCCCCTTATTTTCGTGTGAGTATGAATTGTGGATTAGGGCCAGAAAGGCTTTTGATTGTGATGTGCTAAGGTATGGCTTTGTCTCTGTGGTTGACTGGCTAGCCCGTGACGTGCAATTATTGTGTGGAGAGTGTCCCGGTGAGACAAGTCCCCTTCTATGAAATTGATGAGAATGCCAAGCTTTGGATTAGCCCGAGAGATGAAGCCCACGAGTGGGTTGAGTCAAGCAAGGGTTCATATAAATGGTTTGTTGTTTATGAGATAGAATCCTTACATGAGAAGTCAGAGCTTATAGGCAAGCCCAAGTTTTAAGACCCACGAGCGGGTGGGGCCTTAGCTAGAGTTCTGTGTGGCAGCTTGAATGCCGATGGAGAAATTGGAAGTACCTGTTTGATGATGCGTGATGTTTTGTTAGATTTATGCGTTATAGGATGCCTTTGGTGAAACCTAGGATTGTATACATATTGCATTGTAGGCCCCTTTATATTACCTGCTCAACATAGAAATGCATTGTATGAGACATCCAGACCTATTTTATTGCTCTCTATATTTATGTATATTTTGCATATGAAGTGCTGACCAGCAGGGTGATGGAGTGCCCCGGGGTCCACTAGGGATGGCTCGGAGGAGATGTGTTGGTTAAACGGTTGAGGTCAGCCTTTCCTTACCGACGTTACAGAAAATTTTTATAGGGCAAGGATCGCAAGAAGGAGCCAGCTCGCCGGCCAAAAACGCCTAAGCCTCATGAAATGGACTTTTTGTTTAACAGCTTGGTTTTGTTCGGTGTTATGCTTAGTGCTTTATGTTTCCTGCTTGTTTGCTGAGGTAGCCTAGGAGTGCCAAGGCACGTTGCCTATTTTGTGTTGTTGTTTCTGTTTCTTGACAATTGGATATTGTAGGGCTTTAAAGCCGGTTCAAACTCCTTTAGTAATAGATAACATCTTGTTAGTTATTTGATTTCATTGTTTATTTCTGAGTTTTGAGTTGGATAGTTTTATATCATCTTATAATGCTTAAGCTGTGGAGTATGTATGTTGTGTGGCCCCGGTCAGACCCATATTATACGGTCATTACAGGTGTGGTGTTACATAAGAAAGGGCGGCCTAAGATAAAAGGCATCTCATAATATTCCTCCATGCCTAAGATAATGAAATCTACCGAAAGAATAAACTCTCCAATCTCGAGTGGCGCATTGTTAATGACCCATTACTTTCCTCAGTCAAACGATAAGCAAATTTTTTTGTTATACTAGTGGGGACAGGCTCTAATAAATTAATTTTTGAGCTAAACTAGAGGAAAGGATGTTAACACCTGCATTGAGATCGATGAAAGCATTCGGAAAATTGTATTCCCCTAAAATGCATGGAATATTAAAGTTAACATTGATATAAGTAGTTCTCTCTTTCAAAGAGGCAGAATACAGTAATTGGGGCTTATATTCTTGAAGAGGAGGAGGTGATTTTGAATACGTGTAAACCTCTTCATGACTCTCCTCCAATTCTCTAGAAGAAGTCCCCGCCAAGGCATTTGTAGGTGTCAGTGGTGGTGTTCTCTTAGTAAATTCAGTGGAAAATTTTAATAACTATCCTACTTGTTTCTCAAAATTTTGCAAGGAGACATGAAAGTTGCGAACATCCGCATCGTTCTTAGCCATATATATATTAACCATTTCCTCAAAAGAATACTTTTTAGGGGCTTGTGAAGAAAAATATTTGAAGGAGCAAGAGGAACATTAGTTGTGTTATCTTGGTTTCCACATAATAAATTGGGGTGATTCCTCCTGCCATGATGATATATATTACCGTAATTATTAATCAGGTTGAAGGTTATAGATTCATATTACCCATGTAATCCACTTGTTCTAATTATTCTGTGGTATTTGGATTAGACTCAAAGGTAGACGTAGAGGAGGCAGCAGGGATCCCCTCTATTTTCTTGCTAAGTAAGTCAACCGTGTACTCCATTGATAAGTATTTATATCTATACCTTCTATAAGATCCTTGGCGGCTGCCGATGTTTTGTTGTTAAGAGTTCTGTCGGCGACGGAATCAATATTTTGCCTCGTTTGATTATTAAGGCTGTAATAGAAGGTTTGAATTTGTAACCAATTGGGGATTTGATGATGTGGACAATGACGAAGTAATTCCTTAAATCTCTCTCATGTATCATATAGTGTAGCCGATTCATCTTGGGAAATATGAAATATCATTGCGCAACTTAGCCATTTTGGATGGCCAAAAAAATTTTGTGAGAAAATGTTCCATCATCTAGGCCCAAGTGGTGATCGAGTCCCATTGTAGATAACCCAACCATTATATCTCTTTTGTTCGCAAAGTACAAGGAAAAAGTCTTAGCCTTATCACATTATCAGAAACTCTGTTAATTTTAAAAGTGTCCCATATTTCTAAGAAATTAGAAATATGAGCATCAGGATCCTCATCCTGAAGCCCATCTAATTATACATACTATTGCACAATTTCAATGAAGCTCGATTTCAATTCATAATTATTGTTCTCAATAGTGGGTCGAACAACACTTGATTTAATATCATCCAAATTTGGACGGGCATAATAAGACATAGTCCTTTGATCGGGCATATTCAGATAAGGATTTGGTTCCCCTGTAAATGAAGGAAGGGAGGAAATAGAAGAAGAAGAAGAAGAAGAAAGAAATGTAGAAGGAAAATAAGAAGGTGAAGAAGGTAGATACGAAGCAAGAAAAGTGTCTCTAACGGATTCCTCAACCAAATCTTTGAAATAAGGATTACGGAACTGTAAGCATTGCTAAATCGTTCACTCAATTTCCGAATTTAATTCAACAAAATATGACGGATTGCCTCGGGTCATACACCAATAAAAAAATTTAGAGTTAAAAATTTATAATAAAATTCTCCCGGATTTCCCAAGGACTACCCAATGAAGGATTCACAAGGTACTAGGCGGTCTTGTGGGATGAAAAACCAACACGACAGTTTCTCAAGAAAATTTCATTATATAAATTTAAAATAAAATTTTCAATAAAATTGAACTATGAAAAACCTTTTTCCAAAAATAAAAGTAAATTTATAAAAGTAATAGTACAGTGCTTTTAAAATATCGACAAAAAGTAGATCCCTGACAATGGCGCCAAAAACTTCATGGGTATTTTCGTAAACTACTAAATAGTTCTTACTCTTATTAGAGCATAACCCGATAAGGAAAGTGCACCAATCGTTTGGAATATAGAATTAAGTGTCGTATTCCATAGGTCTATTAAGTACTTGTACTCACACGGAAGAGCTATTATTTTATCGAATGAAAGAGTTGGTTAATTTGATAAACTAAGAGAATAAGCAATTAAAATATTAAGAGGATAATTATGAGATAAAAGGTAGAAGTTGTTCTAGAATCCCTTTGGATAAAATGAAACGCACAAAAGAATTAAATTGCAAACTCTCAAAATAAATAGCTTTAACCCTGGAGGTTCCCAATTTATGAAAGTGTCTCGCTTGAGAATACGCTATCAACTAACCTAAGGTGAATCGATTAAGACCCCTCATCTAGTTGAAACCACTAAGCTTGCTTTATATGAAGAACAACACTATTGGGTTTAACCCCAATCTAGAAGATCTATGTCTCTCTCGAGGATCGCACATAACCCTTTAAATTTTCAGTGATCTTCTCATACTCATAACCTCTCTGTAAACTAGAATACTAATCTAAAATAAAAAAACAAATTCACGTTCAATGTATCCTTGAATGACCTCCTCGGATTCACAACCGCTCGCTGAGCTAGAAGCAGATCTTAGATCGAAAATGAGTTCGTGAAATAAGAATTCGAAGTCAATTAATAACAAATAAATCGAAGAGAAGAAAAATAGAGAGCTTGGGAATTTAAAAAGAGAAAAAAGTAAAATTATTTTATTTCAAAGTTCGTCATGAACAAGTGCTAAGTGAAATTTAGCTACTCATATGATGGGGGAATTTCACATGAAAATAGAGAGAGACATTATTACTAAGTAGAGCTTGAATTGAAAAATACTATACTAAGAATGAAAATACAAAAGCTATATTAACAACTAGAAATGAGAAAAAGAACTAGAACTAACCAAAATTATAATAATTCAGCCCCAAATCTCCCTTGTCAACTCAAGAACATTGCTTCTATTTATAGAATTTTCAGCTGAAGATTCATGCCCCTGGTCACGCTCATGACAAGGGCATATATAATACAGAACTACCACCATAAACTACTGGAAATGCTGGGAGAGAACCACAAAGAGTTAATATCTAGAGGGTCATGCTGTAAGTCATACCCATGACCTAGGCGTTTCTTGACCGAGTCTGGAAAAGGACAGAAAACGACGTGATCTTTTGTTAATCTGTTAGTTTGGGAAGGTGCAACGCCTCCTGTTCATGCTCATGACTAAGGCTTGTTTGTTGTAATGTCATGATAACTCAAATTACTTGAATGAAAGCCTGGCCATGCATCTTAGACTGCTGGACACGCCCCCTGTCACGCCCTTGATACGGGCGTGGAAATTTAAGCTAATGTGGCGTATTGTCTGGTGCATTGTAAAATAAGCATGGTGAAGAGGATTAGTCACGCCCCATAGACATTCCCGTGACCAGGGCATGCAACTTTTAACTTTTGTAAAAACCTTCCAAAAAGTGCCCAAACTCCTTCAGTGAGCTCCAATTTGATAATTACAGCCCAAAATGACCTGAATTGCAAAAAAGAAGTCTATTAAAGGTTATTTAAACAAAAAATAATTAAAATAAAACCAATTATTGAAATAAAATATATATAAATAACTCTAAAATTAGGCTTATCAATTGTGCTAACTGCTACTGTTGTCCTAGAGTGGACTACTATATTAGAGGCGGATAATTGCCAGAGCAGATATGATGGTGTTTGAAAGCTGTGTAGTTGTGCGGTGAGATATGTCTAACAACACCGTCCACGCTGTTTGATTTTTTGTAACCACCTAGTCCCATGTGATAGGCGTTATATATTCTCTCTCTTATTTTTCTCTCTTCCCCCTTTTTTATAAATTGGGGTCATACCATTGTATAATATAACTTTTTGGAGCAACAAATTTCTGTTATTTAGTTCTTTTCTCACTGCAATTACTAAGATCGGTTAGGGCCTAGCATTTCAATGAGTGTTGAATGTATAAAATTTCAAGAACCTATATTTTGTTATAAGGGGTGATCTCGAGATTGAACTTTGGTGTCTGTAGGTTGAGAGGGGTGTGATAATCTTTGATTGGGTCGCACTTAACCTTCTTTATTTTCCTCATTTACTTGGATGGTGATGAGTCCGAAATTTGTAGTGTTTTAGAACTCATCCGAGCTAGTTTTAACGATTCTAAACTAAACTTTATAGTCTTTATCGCTTATATTTCATTCAATTAGTAATTATACACTAAGTCATGTTTTAATCCTGTTGTGGTGTGCAATTGCACTCCATTTTTGTTGCGGGTAAGCAAAGGTGCTCCTCATGTGTTGTTTTGTTTTGCAGTTTTTGGTAGGTGTGTCTAACCTAATTTGAAAATTTTGGGGAATCACACGACCGTGCATTTTTCCTTCGTTCACGGGCGTTTTGCCCATGCGTGACCTTTGTGCTAAATTGTGGATTTTTCCACTACCCGTGTATTTAGGTTTTGCAAGGTTGATTTCAACCATGCAAGAACAAATCGTTCGGGCTACCTGCTTGTCCAAACTTTTACTTTTTTTCTGTTGTTGTGTGTTTTATTCATGCACGGTTTATTTCAACAAGTAGTGTTGATTTCAATCGTGCGAGAGGAAAATCGCTCGGGCTCGTGTTTGGTCTGAAAATCTCGATTCTATCTCTACCTATGCATTTTTGTTCGCTCACAGTTGGTGCAACCATGCGTGAATTAAATTTGCATGGGCGGACCCTTGGCCAAGTTTGTTTTATTTTTCGTAAATATCGTACGGTTCGAACACATGACTGTACATGACCTATTTTCTAACAGGTTCCTATTTAATCACAGAATTCTGTTGTGACAAAGATCTTTTGCTCCATTTCGGCCCTAGAAGCCCGGTTTTTCCACATTCTGCTGCTCTAACTTGGTTCATCATTTCGAGGGCCTCTTGCCAAGCTTGTCTCACAAATCTCTTGTTAGAGCTTCCTCTCAGCCTCCTCAATCATTTGCAAGCTTGTAAGCCCCATTTCAATAATTTCGCACCGTACTCAAAGAGTACTCCGAAAAGGACATGATCGAAGGATATTGATGAAGAAGATGTGTAAAGTGGAAGAAGGTGATAACTATTCTGGACCCCGGACGACAGTCGAATTCCAAGCTCAAATGAGACTTGACAATCCCCGATTTCGACCGTGAAACTTGGATGAGTTTTCCTGCTTTGGTCGTATTCTTCCCTCCTCTAAATTTATAGTAAACCTCTCCTTGATTTGTGTATGTTTGAGTTTGATTTGTGGATGTTTGAGTTTGATTATATAAACACTATTTTCGTTAAATGCTAGCTTTCCTTGTGGTTTATACTTCTGAGAAGCGCCTCCATCTCATCTCATCTCCCCCACCATCATGTGAGAGTCATATTAGAAATTGCCAGTGGTGTGCATTACAAAGAGATTCTTTCGACCATCATCCATTGCAAACTGCTCCATAAGCTCGCCTAATTGGGCATCCATCCTTGTGAAGCGATGAAGGCGACCAGTATAACATCCCATTTTGAGCAGCCTCCCTATTGTGTGTTCAATGTTGCCTAGGGTAGCTTGTAGGGTTGGACAGAATAAGAGAGGGAGAGAGAGACCAAAGTAAACTCGACGAATTGACTTGAGTAGACTTAATGAATCGTCGAGTAGACTCAACGAACTTGTTGAGTAGTATTCACAAACTCGTCGAGTAGTATCGAGGAACTCGTCGAGTAGTATCGATGAACTCATCGAGTAGAATCGACGAACAGGTCGAGTGTATAGATGAACTCGTCGAGTAATATCGACCAACTCGTCGAATTGGATCGATTAATCCCTCAAATGATCTCGACAAATCAACGAGTGTACTCGTTGAATGGACTTGGAAAAATACATTGGTGCTGTCTTGATTATTTGCATCCTTGGAAAAAGGTATGCCTCGATCCAAAAAGGAAGCACTTCTCAAGCTTGACGGAATGGCGCATATTCATTCTGAAGTCTTATTCTTTAAAATATAGCTAATTATGGTTCAATAGGAGAGCGATACGTGACATGGTTAGTCATTCCAAGGATGAAAACCATTAACCCTTGGTCAAATTAGCCTAATTTCTCTCTCTCCTCAAGACTAAAGCATGAACAATACTTCCTCATCCGAGAAATAGTTTTTCTTCTTCATCATCATCGTATCGACCGCTCTTCCCTATAGGAACAAAGGAACAGATCTAGGTCACCGGAAGTAGATTGTCACCATTCTACCGAGGAGAAGAACTCGAAAAAAGGCTGAAAATAAGATGAGCTTCCTACCCTTTCCCTAGGTGCTAGATATTTAGATCTGAAATTAGGATAGACGTCGACTCAAGAGAGCTTGACTTGCAAGTTAATGGAGCTTCCTAGGAGAATACCATGCTATAAATTTTGTTCTAGGGCATTGATTGCCGCGATATATTTAATCACTTCCTCTCTTTGATACGAAGGTGATGGGCTTGGTTTTGTGAAGAACAATGGTAAATTGATGGAAAAAAGGAGGAGAGAAGCTAACCATATCTAGTACATTGGCTAGAGTAAGAAGATGAACAATTACTGTTCATTTGTCTTTAAGATCTGTGCGGGATTTTACTTATACTACTTTGACAGAAATATGTCTTGTATGTGTGACGTACATCAAGACTATTTTTGGGCATGATCCATTAAGATTCAGGTCTTGGGCTCAAAATGAAAGTTATATCCCCTAGAAATACCTTTCCATCGAGTGGTTGTACATTTTCTGGAGAGCTCTATATCTCCCAAAAAGTTAATTCGAAATTGCTACCATGAAAATAGTTAAGATGTATGTGCAAGACAAATTCTGTCTAGATCTGTGTGGGCGGGTTCAAATCCGATTTTAGGTATGATAGAGTTAGATCTGGACCTAGTCTTTATAGGAAGGTTGTAGGTCTTGAAAATAACTTTTCATGAATGGGGTTAAACTTAACTTTTGGTGGTCTATAATTTTGGGAAATCTTGTTTCTGTATGCTGTGTTGTAAATGTTCAGATTTTGATTACTCATGAATTTCTCTAAAATGGTTTATCGGAAGCTTGGAAAAACAGGTAGACAATTACTTGATGGCAAGATGGATTCCCCTATGTAGTTTCATAATTCTGTTATATACTTGATGTGAACTTCCAATATTATGTTATAAATTATTGGGTCATAAACAGTTATCATGATGATCTTAATGAGCAGAAATTTTGCTTAAACGCTCAAGAGGTTAACTATGACACAGGGAAGAAATATTAAAAGGATTTGGGTTACAATATTAACTTAACTATTCACCTATTTGATAACTTGTTGGTGATGGTAGGATATGCTGAATTTTAGGTTACACTGTGTAAGTATGTGGCAAGAAGTCCATGGAAGCTATTTGGCTCGTTGGTATAAGAGGATTGCATGTGTGTACTTCATTACATGGTTGTTGAATAATCCCGAGTTGAGGATTAATTGTGGTAGGTCTATGGGCTTACCGATCGTCACACCGACAGAAGCTTGCAGGTAGACCTTGGTCGGTTGGGCTGGGTTTTTTTGTGCTTACTTCCCAAAGACCCCTTCCATTCTAGTTGAGCCGGGGTGGCTAGGCTTTTTGGTGTTTACTTCCCTAATTCCCCTTCTGTGTTGTTCGGATTAGTTGGGCTGGGCTCTTGGTGTTTATTTCCAAAGACCCCCTCCGTGCCATAGTACGTAGGAGATCCATAGGAGCTCCGCAGTTGGATTTGTTACTATTGTGTCATATGGAGGCATAAGCCTGATAGTTTGTATGCCGCCTAGTAGTGGAGATGCTCGCTCCACTATCACTGTTTGGCCACGATGGGTGAATCCTGAGAAGTTCGCTACCTCTCGTAAATTGGTAACTAAAGGTCTATGTAGACATAGCAGATTAGGGTGCATGTGTGTCAACATGGTTGTGTCATCATACATTCATTACATTGCATTGCATTACACTGCATAATATTCCCATCATATAAATTAGTATGGCCTCTATTATATGATGAGTTACTTTTACTGTTCCAGACCCTTAACTTATAAGCTTGTATGGGCATCTTTAAAAGTAAAGATCAATTCAGTTCTTGCATTTCTTCCATTTGATACAATGCTAGCATAGATGTACTGAAAGTATCTAGAGCGAAAATAAATCACATAGAGGGGGTAAATATGTGAGTTTTGTTTCTTATAGAGGAATAAAAAATAGTACAAAAATCAAGCACATAGAAACCTAGAGAATTTATAGTGGTTCCCCGAGTTTGGTATGTCCACTTTCCTGCCTCGCCTATCTACCACAACGGGCAAGATTTGGCTACTTCACCAAAACTCAGATTATTAAAATCTTATTCCTAGGAGCCTCAACTCTTATAACTCGGAGACAACTCTCCTACAACTCGGAGAACAACCTCTCCTACAACTCGATCCAAAAATAAGGATCTACAATACGAAGGCAGGACCTACTAAAATAGTACAAAAAGATTTATACAAAACTAGTTTGCGAATAATCTTCATCAGATCTGAAATCTTCAGTCTTCCTTTCCTCTGAAATATAGAACTTAAATATATTGAGGAGAGAGAGAATATGAAATCTTTAAGGTCTTGATCTGAACATTGGGGATCAACTAGATCTGAGGAGAACTTGAACTTTCAGAGAGTATAGATCTAGTCGACATGCTCGATGAATAATAAATCACGCATCATGTTATCGTCCGCTAAGAGAATCGTGAAGAATGAATGAAGTTCGACAAGATCTTTTCTTGGAATTCTTGATTTTAACTTTTAAATTCATGATTAGGGTTGAGTGAAATTTACCCTAAGTATTTATAGGAACTCCGGTCTAACGGCTAGAAAAACTTTCCAAGAACGAAATGTCCACGTGTACTGTCCATGTCTGTCGACAAGAAGCACAAACCCGTCAAACAGAAAAACCGAAATTAAAATTCGCTAAGTCCATTCGTCGAGTATCTTTGTATATCCATAAGTATACTCGACGAATCAACTTTGATATCTGACAAATTTAACTCATGCAAAATCTAGAGAAGTAAATTCAAAAACTCAAGCCTTACCTAGAGAGTCTCGATGAATTCATCGTGTATTGACATACATAGTCGACGAATTTAACGAGTATGAATAAATACAATCGACGAATTTGACGAGTACACATTAAGATACACGACAATTTTTACTTAACTGATTTCCAAGAACTCAGAGGTTAATCCCTAAGTAAATACGATGAACTCGACGAGTGCTAGTAAATATGCATGATGAATTCGATGAGTATCCATGAGTATACTCGATGAATTAGATGAGTATTCACTACTATACTCGACGAATTTTACTCAGGAAAAATTCTATTCTCTTAATGCAGCAACTTGCCCTTCCTCGATTCTCTTAATACACTTGAAATAGAAGTACACCCAAATAGAGAGATTACACGTGAGTCAACACATTGGTCTACACAATAAGGGATTATATTGTATAGTCCTGTGTTTCATGACCCACTGTAATCTGACATTGGGTTGTACTTAGCAATAGTGTCCTACAAACAAATAACTAAATACACAGCGTCAAATACAATCTCAATTTATCATAGTTCAAGGGACGCTTCTACAAATCAAGGTTATTGTGGATACAATACCCAACAATCTCCCCCTATTTGAAGAAGTCAGAACCCTACAAACTAAGGTGAATTGTACACATGATAATCTTAAAGAACAATAATGAAAGAACATAGAAATTGAAAAATAAGAACATTCTCAGTCAAAATATTAAATTATATATATATGATAGATCTATCGGGGATAATAGTGTTCATAATCATCAAATAAAAACATTAAACATGTTTACCCTAGCTCTTTTGGTATTGCCTGTCAAAATAAGCCTTCGGCTTCGGGAAATACATTGGCGATAGAGGAGCGGCATTTGGATCATCCCTTCTAATGTTTCTGAAGTGAATTATTCTCTTGGCATTGTCCACTTCATGTTTCTGCCACTCCTCCCTGCTATAGTGATTGCACCTGTCTTCATTTCTAACATCAAATAATGTGAAGGTGTCAAAGATGATACTTTTTAATATAGGACTCCACACTTTACATAGTTCACTGTAGGGATCTGTTCTGACATTAGAAGTGCCTTCCCCATATCTTCTTCTCTTATGAGGTTGTTGAGGTATATCATCAACCATATCAGTCTCTAGTTCAGCAGCAGCTACATCTATTCCATACTAAGAGAAATCTTGAGTGTTTGACCAGTATTGAGAATAATCCTGAGCAGGATGAACATCAACATGTACTAGATCAGGCATCACAGATTCTTGCATCCTTACCTCAGCATGACCTTGTCCACCAAACAATTGTCCATGAAGCTAGTTTAAATTATCATAATTGTAGATGTTGATGGCCTTAAACTGTTCTTTCAAGTTGGCTTCAATAGCATTAACCTTAACTTTCAATTCAACCTCCCCCTTTTTGACTTCTCTAATTATTTTCATAGCAATTGCATTACTGTAATAAACCATATGATTGTCAAAGTGATCCATCCCTACATTTTGGGCATTGCTAACTGTTTTTGCATAATTCGCATCAACATTCTTGAGAACGTCCAAATTGCTTTTCAGACCAGCCATAGTTAGATTAATTGCTTGCCCTTCTTTCACAAACTAGCTATTCAAATACGATTCCATCTTATTGAAATGCACCTTGACTTCAGCAAGGCCGTTGTTCATATCCCTTTCATTCTCTTTTATTCTCTTTATAACTATCTTTTGAACTTTCTTCAGAGATCTATCAAAATGAGCTTGTTGCTTTTCCATCATAGATTCTATAGACTTTAGAATGGAATGATCTGAACTTGTATTTGGGAGATCTTCAATTTTGGGTCTTGGGGGAGATGGAATATCTGCACTTTCCTCAGAGTCACTGGACGACTCTGCCATTAGGGAAATGTGAGCTTTCGATATAATTCTTGGATCTTGAGCAGCTAGGATAGGAGGAAGCATCTCAGCTTCTCCTTCCTCACCAAAAAAAAGAAAAAAATTATTCTTCCTCAACTGTGGTCCACCTGGCATTGCAACAATTTTTCTCTGTAGTTATCTGATAAACCAATCAACCTTAGTGTGAATAGACACTAAGGACTAAGCCTGCTCCCCCCCAGATATAACTGGGTAATTCTTTGGGAGGTATCAATAGTAGTTGAATCATTTTCATTATCAGCAGCTCCAACCTTGTTTGTATCATTTACATTATCAGCAGCCATATCCTCATCATCAGTAACCTCATCAAAATCAGCAGCATCCAACTCATCATCAGCAACTCTCTCAGCATTAGCCTCATTAGGAATAATCTCACTAGCAATAGTACGACCAATAATAGCTATCTCTGTGAGTAGATCAACTAACTCTGCAACTATATCTAGTATTAGTCTCTCTGAACAAACTAGAACAACTGTCTTTGTGGTAGAGGGAACACTCAAGGGCACTAAAACATCAGTAGCCACTTGTTTTTCAATAGACTCCCCATCAATTCCTACACTAGAGCTCTTCGAATTTCATGGGGGGAATGAGGAGGAACTCTATCATCAGGTACATATCCTCCTCTTCCCCAGGCACTTCGTGGACACCACTTTGCCTAGGGATCCTTCTTTCCTATCTAGAGAAAATTTAAGAATTGATCTTCTTTAGGTGATGAACTGCTACTCCTTTTGTCAGGTCAAACGTATCTCTGTCCAATTGATTTAGATACCGCCTGAGGATCCTTCCAAAGTTCGGTGCACGGAGACAGTCCTTTATCCTTTTATACAATACTGCTCCCCAGTCAATTCTCTTCCGAAATATTATGGAGACCAAAATCTTGAACATGTCTGAGGACAGGTAATCATGAGATCAAACCTTATACAAAAGGAATTTTTCGATTATGTCTGGAAGAAGTTTTCCTTCATCGTTCATCCCTTTTCCCTTAACTGATATAGTTCCTCTTAGTAGTCTGCAAAATAATAGAGCCCAAGAGAAATGAATATCTTCTTACTGATCTTCCTCTTCACAATCTGGGAGTTTTAGATACCTGGTGAGGTGGGAAGCTTTCACTTTAATTCTAACTCAACTGACTTTGCTCTTAATTACAGTGTCTTCACTACGAAGCTTGGCATTTTAGAAGAACTCCAAAACATCCTTGTCCAACACTTTATAAGGGTATTCGAGGACGAATGTGAGACCGACCGATTCCAATATAAGGATCACATTTTGAAACTCATCTATGGTCGTATAAAAGCTTGTTTGAACAAGTTCTCCCACTATGTGCAAGCCACTAGTACCTCGAGGAGCCATGAAGAGAGTCTGAATCCAGAAGCTTGAACAAATCAGAGAAGACAATGTTGTTGTTGACGCAGAATCTGATGCGGCGGAAGAAGTTTTGTCGGGAGGAAGTGTTCTTTTTCGACGAATTGAATCGATGTTACCTAGATAGCCCTATATATATATACATAATATTTTGAAGAGAGAGAAATAGGCGCGTACCTTAGACGGGTGATAGTTCAGATCCAATACAAAAAAATGACGTGAACTGTAATTCGTCGAAATCCCACGGGAGATTAGTCATATTCATCGAATGTCGCCGAGTGTCGTAAAAAAATACATGTTATTTTGACAAATCGGTGAGTTTTCACGAATACTACTAAACGAATTTTCCTTGGAAATATTGGACTTCCTTGCAATGAACTTCACTGAGAGAATTTCGACTCTTTAGCCATCTTCTTGATTCCTTGTTGAGCATGCACAGTTCCATTTTTAAGAATGAGAACTTGGCCTCGTCCAATGGTTTCGTCAAAATGTTTGCGACCATCTTATTTGCCGGGCATAGCTGAGAGATATGTCTCTGTTCTCAACATGCTCCCGAATGAAGTGATATCTGATTTGGATGTGCTTTGTCCATTTGTGAGAGACTGGATTATTTGCAATCGCAATCACACTCGAGGAGTCACAAAACATCAGAAATTTCTTGAATTGCAAGTTGTAGTCTTCCAGTTGATTCCTAATCCATAGAAGCTGTGCGCAATAACTACAAGTAGAGTGGTACTCTAACTCGATAGTGGAGGTTGTCACAAAATTTTGCTTCATGCTTCTCCATGAAATAAGCCTTCTTCCGAGAAATTGGCAAGTTCTTGAAGTGCTTTTCCTATCATCCCCGCTACCTGCAAAATTAGCATCTGAAAATCAAATTAGCTCGATGTCATTACTTCTTGGGTACCATAAGACAATTTGGTGTACCCTTAAGGTATCTCCAGATCCTCTTTGTAGCGCCATAATGAGATTCCTTAGAGTTCACCTGAAATCTAGCATACACATATGTTGAAAACATTATGTCGGGTCTACTGGCAGTAAGATAGACCGAGGACCCAATTATGCTTTTGTACTTGGTTTCATCGAAAGGTTTCCCTTTCTCATCCTTGTCTAGAGAAATAGTTAAACCCATTGGAGTCCTCATCGAGGTTGTGTTCTCCATTCCAAATTTCAGAAGCAACTCTTTGGTGAACTTTTTCTTAGAGATGAAAATTCCATCTTATGATTATTTCACCTAAAGTCCTAAAAAATACTTCAGCTCTCCCATACTACTCATTTCAAACTTCCCTTGCATAAGTTTAGAAAACTTCTTGTAAATGTTGTCCTCTGTAGAGTAAAAAACAATGTCATCGACATAGATTTGCACTAAGAAAATCTTGCCTTTAACATCCCTAAGAAATAATGTCTTATCTATCTTTCCTCTTGTGAACTTATTCTAAAGATGAAAGCCAAACAACATCACATACCAAGCTCGGAGAGCTTTCTTTAAACTCTATAGAGCTTTTTTAAGAAAATATACATGATCAGGGAAAGTTGAGTCAACAAAACCTGCGGGTTGTGCTACGTATACTTCCTCTTTTAGATTGTTGTTGAGGAATGCTGACTTAATGTCCATTTGATAGACCTTAAAGCCTTTGTGAGCAGTATATGCAAGGAACAACCTAATCGCTTTGTGTCTAGCCACTAGAGCAAAGGTCTAATCGAAGTCGATCCCTTCTTTTTATCTGTAGCCTTGAGCTACAAGCCAGGATTTATTTTATATAATTACTCCATTATCATCTAGCTTGTTTCTGAATACCCATTTGGTGTTGATCATATTATGTCCTTTGGGACTTGGTACCAAATCCCAGACCTTACACCTTTCAAACTGGCTGAGCTCCTCTTGCATTTCCATTATCCAAAATGCTTCTTTATTTGCCTCTACAAATTTCTTTGGCTCTACCTAAGAAAGAAAGATGAGATGTAATACTTTGTTAGTAGTACCTCTTCTCGTTCTTACACATTCGCTTGGATCTCCAATGATCTGATCAACTAGGTGATCTCTTAGGTGTCTGAATTCAGATTCCTTCCTATCCCACTAGCAGTTTCTGCTATATTTGTTGCATCTCCTATAGGTTGAGGGAGTATATCATCTTGTAGTTCTTCTTCCACCAAACTTTCAGTGATGACATTGACAAAGCTTGTAGCAGCTTCCTGTACTGCTTCTTCAAAGTTTAATTTGTTTAACCTGGCACCTACATCTACACCAATAACACTAGATGAGCTGTTTGGATAACACTTTTCTCATCAAATATAACATTTATAGACTCTTCAACGACTATGGTTTTCTTGTTGAAAATCCTATATTCCTTACTATGGCTACTATAACCTACGAAAATACCCTAAAACACTTTTCACTAAACTTCATGCGATAATACTTCCCATTATTAAGTCCGAAGCATTTTCTTCCAAAGATCCTAAAGTAGGACAAAGTTGGTTTTCTGCCTTCAAAATTTCATAGGGAGTCTTACAATGTTTTTTGTCGATAAATGCTCTGTTTTATACGTGGCAAGCTGTATAGACTACTTCAGCCCAGAAGTACTCTAGTAGTTAAGTGTCTATTGGGTCCGGCGTTCCTTCACTTGACTCGTGGTGCTTTGCTACTTATTTATGAAATTAAGTAGCGCCCTCTCCAACTGTCCGGGCTTTTGGTGCAGTTGGGTATGCGCTTGATCCTTTAATTGGTATCAGAGGAGGTCACGGGTTCAAGACCGGGGGGCGCTATTAAATCCTTATTTTTCCCTTCTACCTGTGTGGGTCCGGTGGGTCAGGCAACCATGGACATGTGGTAACCCCACCTCTGAGCCATGTGGGCCATGTGGTAACCCCACCCTTGAGCCGACGGGTTGTGCTGGATGCCGGGGGGGATTGTTGGGTCCGGCGTTCCTTCACTTGACCCGTGGCGCTTTGCTACTTATTTAAGAAATTAAGTAGCGCCCACTCCAACAGTTCGGGCTTTTGGTGCAGTTGGGTATGCGCTTGATCCTTTAGTGTCATTTAACATAGTTGTACATGATTCAATGAGAGTTCTATTCTTTCTCTCTACAATCTATTTTGTTGTTGAGTATGTGGAGAGGAAAACTCATGAAAGATACTTTGACTCCCACGGAATTCTGTCATGGCCCAAGACTAAAATTTTGTTCCGTGATCACTTCTGATTTTCACCACTGAGCAATTTAATTTGTTCTGAATTGTCCTGACAAAATTATTGAAAGCCTCAAAGGTGTTTAACTTGTGTTTTAGAAAGGATACCCAAGTAAAATGAGAGCAGTCATTGTAACACCCCTATCCGTCACATAGCATATAACAGTAGGTCCTGCTGGTGCTCGACGCCATATACCACGGACAGACCGGTGGGTTACTCATTGAAACCAATCAACCAATCACAACATCCTACACAGAGCATCTAGCGGAAGAAATTTATTAAGTTGCAAAGAATAAAGAACCCAGCAAAGCATGAATGTCCACTACTATACCCAACAGGAATGTACAATACACAAGTACTGGCCTTATGGCCTTACAATAGTTGACTCAAAAATAAGAGTCTTCCAAACCTCGGCACGCAGGTCGGTCATACATGACAATATAAGAAAAACACTAAAAATTAGGCGTTCGAGGGCCGGCTCAGCAACTTGGGCTTTAGCCCACTATTTGCCGCTCGGCTCCGCAACACCTACAAGAAACAATCCACCACACAGTGGCAAAAAAAAGCAACGGTCAGTTATGTTGACCAAATTATAACGACCCCTCCCCCAACTCGGGGCAGCGATATTCTTTCCCTGCATTTTATTAGCATAATCAAGCAGTATAGTATAAACACACTTCATCACAGGTGCAGGCACGCACGACCACACACCCCGTAAACTCAGGGCACATTCACGGTGAAACGGCCAACGTCACGTCAATTTAAGCCATAGACGTTTCTGTCTCACCACCGTCCCTTGGATGACCAACCTTATGAGCATTTTGTCTTCGTGGCTCGGGTCACATCACTTTAAGCCATGGACCAACGGAGACATTCATCTATGCCAACGGTCCCACCGAACGACATAGAATAGGTACGGTTCCGCCTGACCCGTTACTCACACCGCAACGTAAATTTAAGCCATATGCGCGGGTCAAGACTCCCTGAGTCCCTTTTCAATCACACAGTTAATATAAACCGGTTATGTTCAAGTTGGCTCCCCGGCCACCATGTTGGCAAAATCACGCGTTTGCACAGTTTTCTTGGTGCCACTTGGAGTTAGTCTCCAAGGATCCCTATTGCAATCTACCTCGTAGAAAACCCGAAAAACAAACATTCGCACGGAGTCTTCTCCGGCCATTTATGCAATGTAACATCACCGATCCAGACCAACTTGTCCGGGTAGGCTTCACATATCATGCCAATGTCTATTCTCGTATGCGGACTCTACACAAGGGGGACTTCACATATCTACTCCATGGAACGCCACAAACTCACTGCATACTCGCGAGAGAGGGCTTCCTATGCAAAGGAAAAGAGGACTTCACATGTCCTAGGATGAGAATCGTTACCCTTGCGTTTTTTCTTGGCACCATGGAAATCTATGCAGATGAAAAGCACCGGAATCTCCTTGCCTCCGCAGATCCGAAGTCGGCTCGCAATTTGGAGCTCTAAAACTCCGTCGGTGACCGGATCTAGCCTTCCTTCTTCTTCCTTGCTCTCTCCTCTCTCTAGCTTTTAGAAAGAGAGTGAACCAAAGTAAATGAGGATTTCTAAACCCTAAACCCGGGTATATCCCTTAGAAAACACCCCCAGCCATCGGATCTTAAAATAAGGAAATGGACGGCCATGATTCTGCCCAAAAATAAACTTCCTGGGCCGAACACGGGTTGCTACACGACCGTGTTAAGGGCTGTATCACCCATTCACCGTCGAAAACCATCGCATACCAAAAATAACACGGGCACCCGACACGCCCGTGTCTTGCTTGACACGCCCGTGTCATCCAGTACACGCCCGTGTGGCTGGGCGTGTTCCCTCAATGACACAGGTCAAAAACAACCCGAGCACAACACGGCCATGTAAAACGCCTGTGCCACATGCCGTGTGCTAGACACGCCCTTGGACACACCCGTGTCCCAGGACGTGTAACGGCCTTAGCACAAACCGCCACACGACCCGAGGAGGACACGGGTATTTGACACGCCCGTGTCGAATTTCACACGCCCGTGTCGGACCCGAACACACCTGGGCTCAGGTCGTGTGTCCCTCACTTAACAATCGTTGAGTGCAAGGCTCTGAGTGACTAATACGCACAAGGACACGCCGTGTCCCAGGCCGTGTTCACCCCACCGATTATCGTTGACTCCAAAATCTTCGACCATACGACCAACGCCAAACCCGAGCACGACACGCCCTTGGACACGCCCGTGTCCCAGGCCTTGTCACCTCTACCAAAACTTGGATTTGGCTCAAAACACCACCCGACATCCTTTTGAGTTTCGGGGTGTTACAACTCTCTCCCTCTTAAAAGAATTTCGTCCACAAAATTACCAAAGGAAAGATAAACAAAACCAAAAGCGTTACTTGAGAGAAATAACTCTGGGTATTCCTCCTGCATGGTCTTCTACCGTTCCCAAGAGAACTCATCACGACCACAATTGTCCCAACGGACCTTGACCATCCGGATCTCCTTATTACGGAGTTGCTTAACCTCAAAGTCTTCAATACAAATGGGCTTGACCTTATTCGTCAACCCTTCGTCCACCGACACTTGATCAACTGTGATCACCTGCGAAGGCTCTTGCACCGCCTTCCGCAACACTTAAATGTGGAATACATCGTGTAGACCACTCAACTCCACCGAAAGACTCAGACGATAAGCCGCTTCGCCGATCTGCTCCAGAATTTCAAATGGTCCGAGGTATCTCGGGCTCAGCTTCTTCAAGCATCGTACCCATGACACACCCTTGAACGGCTTTATCTTCAAGTACACCCAATCTCCAAATGCGAACTCCACGTTCCGATGCTTGGAATTGTAGTACTTAGCTTGTCTATCCTGAGAGATCAACAAACTCTCTCGAATGATCCGCACCAAAGAAGTAGCATTTTCCACCTCTTGCTTTTTGTACAACCTTGCCTCAACCGTTTCTAGCCACGACAATGACGTGCGACACTTTCTACCATATAGGGCATCGAAGGGCGCCATTTGAATACTCGCCTGGTAGCTATTATTGTACGCAAACTCCACCAAATACAGGTGGTCTTCCCAATGCTTTCTGAAGTCTAGAAAACATATGCGAAGCATATCCTCCATAGTTTTGTTGACCCTCTCGGTCTGCCCATCCGTCTGTAGATGGAAGGCTGTGCTGAACTTCAATCTAGTCCCCAGTATCTGCTGCACCAAACTCCAATCATTGGACGTAAAACATCCATCTCGATCACTCACGATGCTGTGGGGCACACCGTGCAGTCTGAATATATTATCCACATACAGCTTCACTAGTTTCTCCACCGAATCATCCTTTTTATGCGTAATGAAGTGCGACACATTTGTTAACTGATCTACGATCACCCAGATTGCGTCGTTTCCCTTCTGCGACCTTGGCAAGCCATGCACAAAGTCCATTGATATGTCGTCGAACTTCCATTTCGGAATAGGCAAGGATTTAAAGAATCCTCCTGGCTTTTGGCACTCTGCCTTTAATAAGGCGCAAGTCTGACATTTAGCAACAAACAGTGTCACATCCTTCTTGAGTCCTGGACACAAAAATAACTTCTTAAGGTCCCGGTATATCTTCGTGCTCCCTGGGTGGATTGAGTACTTTGTATGATGAGCCTCGTACATCAACTCTGCCCATAGATTTTCCCCGTTTGGGACACACAAATGATTGCCCTTCCTTAGAAGCCAATCCTCAACTAAAAACAAGGAATTTGACCCGTCCAATGTTGCTTCCATGAGCTCCTTCATGGTGCCATCCAACTCCATAGCCTGCCGAATGCGATCAGCCAGGTCATACTGAACTTCCATCCAGTTCAACATTGCTTTGGCACTCGTCTGCTTTTCCACACAACAGATCTCTAACGCCTCAAACTCCTGAATTAACCTCTCATCATGAACCGATAACCAGTTGGGTTGGGTGGGAGCCCTGTGACTCAACACATCCGCAAATGCATTGCCTTTCGCGAGTACATAATGAATCTTGAATGTATAGTCCCCCAGGAACTCCATCCATCTCCGCTGCCTCATGTTCAGATCCTTCTGATCCAACAGGTACTTCAAGCTCTTATGGTCGGTATAAATATCGACTTTTACACCGTACAAATAGTGTCTCTACAGCTTAAGTGCAAATATCACGGCCACCAACTCCAAGTCGTGGAGCGGATAATTCCTTTTGTGCACTTTTAGCTGACTCGATCCATACGCAATAACACTCCCATGCTGCAGTAGCACGCAACCCAAGCCACTCCCTGAGGCATCACTATAAATCTCGAAACCTTCGGTCCCACACGGCGAACTTAGCACTGGCATCGTGGTCAACCGACTCTTCAACTCCTCAAATGCTTGCGCGCACTCCTGCGTCCATAAGAACTTCTGATCCTTCCTTGTCAACTTCGTGAGAGATAACGCTATCCGCGATAAGTTCTCTACGAAGAGCCTGTAATAGACGGTAAGCCCCAGAAAACTCTGGAATATCGCTACCAAAGACAACACAGGCCACTCTGGTATCGCAACAATCTTTGCTGGATCTACCGCTATTCCTTCACCGCTGATAATATGACCAAGGAATGCTACTGAGGATAACCAGAACTCGCATTTGGAGAATTTCACATAAAGTTCATTCCTCCTCAGTGTCTCCAACACTATATGCAAATGCTTGAGGTGATCTTCCTCGCACTGCGAGTACACCAATATGTCGTCAATGAAGACGATCACAAACTGGTCTAGGTATTCTCTGAACGTCCTGTTCATCAGATCCATGAACACCGATGACGCATTAGTCAGCCCAAACGGCATGACCGTGAACTCGAAATGCCCATACCTCATGCTGAATGCTCTCTTCGGGATATCACTCTCCCTTATCCTTAGCTGATAATACCCAGACTTCAGATCCAATTTTGAATACACTGACGACCTGACTAACTGATCAAAAAATCATCAATTCTTGGGATCGGGTATTTATTCTTTTTCATTAGCTTGTTCAACTCCCTGTAGTCGATACACAGCCACAAGCTCCCATCCTTTTTCTTAACAAAGAGGATCGGTGTGCTCCAAGGTGACGAGCTTGGACGCGCATACCCTTGCTCCATCAACTCTTCTAGTTGAACCTTTAACTCTTCCATCTCCTTAAGCGCCAACCTATAAGGAGAACGTGACACAGGTTTGGCACCTTGCATGAGCTCGATCGTGAAGTCGATCTCCTGCTGCGGTGGGGCTCCGGGAAGATTGTCCGGGAACACCTCGGGGTACTCACAAACCACTAAGATACTACCCAAAGTGAGCTTAGGCTTTACAACCTGCACTAACCTGAATAATAACTCTGCACCAGCACAAAGTGCCTTGACCACCTGAAGAGCAGACATTAGCGTCTTGCTCGACCCCTTCAGTCCCGTAAACGTTTTCCTGCCCAACACCCAGCTTGACCTCTTTACAGTTGCAATCTATAAAAGCCTTATGCTCCGAAATCCAATCCATACCGAAGATGACGTCAAACTTTGCTAGCGGCAGCAACGTCGCTAACATGTCGAACTTTTGACTTCCAATATGAACCTCTTAGGCACGTACTCTGTTCGCGCGCATCGAACACCCATTCAGAAGCAGCACATCCAGTTTGTCCTTCGCCATCGAAGAAGGGACTCTGATGCGCATTATGAAAGTTTCAGACAAAAAGGAGTGTGAAGCCCCCGTATCGAAAAGTGCTCGTACCGGGCTATCTCTAATCAGAACAAAGCCTATACAAACAGTATTAAGCTAACAAGCACTAGGTAACAATATTTAAAGCTAACTTGCTATAAATTAAACCATACCTATCACCACATCCGCTTGCTTGATGGCCTCCTGCTGGCCCAGATTATATACTTTCGGTTGAGTCGGAGCATAGTGGGAGGCGGTTGACTCCACTGCCTTGCCCTTTTCTTCATAAGATGCTGCTTGCTTTCTCTCAGACTTCGGACGTCCGCTCCAATAATCACGGGCAAAATGCCCCGTCTTTCCACAAGTAAAAAAAGTGCCCGGAGTTTGGTTGGTAGTTTCCCACGAGGCACCTGAAGAAGGGGCCGGACACGATATCCTAGCCTTCTTGTGGAACCTGCGATATCAAGAATTGGAAGTAGTCGACACTTTGAACTCCGATTTTTTGACACTGGAGTCCTTCTTCGCCTGAACGTTCTCCATGTCCTTTTCCACGAGTTGACCAAGGTCATGAAAACCTACGCCATAGCCCCCGAAAGTAACAATCTCAAGTCATCTCTCAAGCCTTCGTAGAATCGGTTCATTTTTGCTCCTCATCAGCAAAGGTAGCGCTTGCGTATCGTCCTAAACGAGTAAACTCATGGAGATACTTGTCCACGGTACTGTTTCCTTGAACCAATTTCTGGAATTCATTCTCCAAAGCAATCCTCTGAGTTGAGTGGATGTATCGAGCAAAGAACAACCTTGAAAACTCCTCCGTTGAAACATCAGCCAACTACCTACCCCTCAGATGGTGTAGCTCCAAGCCTTCCCACCATAACCTTGCGTCCTCGTCCATCAAGAACGTCACAATCGTGGTCTTCTGCCACTCTTCAGTCTCAGTCACTGTCAGCACTCTATTAACTCTAGAGAGCCAATCCTCCGCTTAAGTTGGGGTTCCCGTCCCCGAGAACACAGGAGGATTGAAGCCCGTCACATGCTTCAGCTGCTTCTCCGTTGCTCTCCTCGGCAACACCGACTCCAAAACCACCTGTTCCACCCTCCTTGGCTCTGCCGCTTGGAGCGGTACTTGCTCCACAGCAGGAGCAGGTTGCTGTACCTACCTCACAGGCTGCGCATTGATCATCGCAAATACAGCCTCCGCTACCAATCGAATGGGCTCGGCTGAAGGAGGTGTTTCAGGCACATCATTTGGTGCGCTGCTTGCCTTAGAAACTGGTCGTTCCGACGGCCCAGCACCACTCCTGGTCACCTATAATAGTTCAAAACATCGATAAGCGACCAAACAACATTGCAAAAAGTAATTATAGGAACACGCAGGTTCCTCAAACATGTGTATTTTCAGTCCTAAGTGGACATTCATGGGTTCTTTTCATGTTATAACGACGACGCACACACATGTGCTCACCACCCCTTAAAGTGAATTCGTCCACGAATTCATTTAAGCTTGACTGAAACCGGTAGTCTGATACCAAATTGTAACACCCCTATCCGTCACATAGCATATAGAGGTAGGTCCGGCTGGGGCCCGACGCCATATACCACGGACAGAGCGGTGGGTTACTCAATGAAACCAATCAACCAATCACAACGTCCTACACAGAACATCTAGCAGAAGTAATTTATTAAGTAGCAAAGAATAAAGAACCCAGCAAAGCATGAATGTCCACTACTCAACTCAACAAAAATGTACAATACACGAGTATTGACCTTATGGCCTTACAATAGTTGGCTCAAAAATAAGAGTCTTCCAAACCTCGGCACGCAGGCCGGTCATACATGAGAATAAAAGAAAAACACTGAAAATTAGGCCTTCGGGGGCCGGCTCAGCAACTTGGGCTTTAGCCCGCTATTTACCGCTCGGCTCCTCAGCACCTGCAAGTAACCATCCACTGCACGGTGGCAAACAAAAGCAATGGTCAACTATGCTAACCAAATTATAACGACCCCGCCCCCAACTCGGGGCAGCGATATTCTTTCCCTGCATTTTGTTAGCATAATAAAGCAGTATAATGTAAACACACTTCATCACAAGTGCATGCACACACTGCCACACACCTCGTGAACTCAGGGCACATTCACGGTGAACCGTCCAACATCACGTCAACTTAAGCCATAGACGTTTTCCGTCTCACCACCGTCCCTTGGAAGACCAACCTTATGTGCATTTTGTCTTCCTGGCTCGGGTCATATCAAATAAAACCATAGACTGCCGGAGCCACTCATCTATGCCAACGGTCCCACCGAACGACATAGAACAGGTATGGTTCCGCCTGACTCGTTGCTCATGTACGGGTCAAGACTCCCCGAGTCCCGTTTCTATCACACAGTTCACATAACCCGCTTATGTTCAAGTTGGCTCCCGGGCCACCATGTTGGAAAAATCACGCGTTCGCCCTGTTTTCCGGGTGCACCTTGGAGTTAGTCCCCAAGGCCCCCTATTGCAATCTACCTCATAGAAAACCCGAAAAATAAACATTCACATGGATTCTTCTCCGGCCATTTATGCAATGCAACATCACCAATCCAGAAGAACTTGTCCGGGTAGGCTTCACACATCATGCCTATGTCCGTTCTCATATGCAGACTCTACACAAGGGGGACTTCACATATCTACCCCATGGAACGCAACAAACTCACCGCATACTTGCGAGAGAGGGCTTCCTGTAACGCCCCGTCTTTCAGATATTATTTTTATTCTCGTTTGGCATTACGATGACGCGTTTCCGTGGCTTGTGCCATGTATGGAGTATGGTTTAGCTCCTTAGAACTGAGTGCCCTGTTTGGTAGCCTGTTGGCAAGATCTCCCTAGCAAACCGAGTCGTTTTGGTGACCCGTGTGGCCTCTCGGGGGATGTTTGTGTTTGCTTTGTTTAGGCATAACTCGAGTTCTGTTCGTCGAAAGTTAATTTTGACTTCGCCGTTGTGTTCGTAGCGTGGGTATTTAGCTACGGTGCGAATTTCGTCGAATTCCGAGGTGAATCGGTTTTCGCGTCAATTTGGTGCTTTATGTAATTTTGTAATTAATTATATAATTATATAATTATATATATATATTTAGAATGAAAGCCCCCATCATCTTCTTCCCCGTAAAAAGAAAACCGCCGGTCCTTGTACGAGAGAAACGAGTAACCGCCGAGCCTTCCCTTCGGACGCCGATTCCCGGAGCGTTTGTGGAAGGAATTCGATTCCGAGAGTGATACGGATTGCTCTCGTCGAGACCTTCATTCCTGCGGTAAGAAATTCGATTTTCGTGGAGTTTTGGAAGGATTGGAATTTTCAGTTTTGGAAGTTTTCCGCCATTAATGGCCGAGTTTTTGTTCTATCTAGTGTTGCGGCCGTCTTGATCCGTGCGAAGAGGAGGAAAGCAGTCCAAAGCTTCGCTGAGATTTGAGGCAAGTGGTATTCTTGCCCTTGCCAAGTGTTTTCTTTGATTTTATTTGCTGAAATTGAAATCCCGGTTAGCCCAGATTAGAGGCCTTGTTGTTCTCGTTTTCTTGCTAACTATAGGGCTTAGTTCTTCCTCTTGAAACCCCCCTATGTTGTGATGTTTGGAATCCAAATTGTCGGCGTGAAGCCGTTGTTTTCCTTTAATTTTTGATTGATGCTCTGGTTCGGGCGTAGCCGAGAGGGAGAGTTAGGAGGGGGGTGTGGTTGCCAATTTCCTTCGTTATGGTATTATTCGAATGGTTAGGCATAGTTTTATACGGTAGTAGCGTGCGACGTTAATAGTTTTCTACTGCTTCTGCAGTGGCGTGAGTCGTGTGCGCGTTCCGGTGTCGTTCGGAAATTCCAAACGGTACAGGTTTGCCGCGCACGGTCATTAACCTTTAGGGCGCACGACCACTGGTCGTGTGCCTCTGTTCGTGCGCGTATAAATTTCAGTTTCCAAAGTTCTGTCTCGGGCAATCGCACGAGCACTGGCAACAGTGCGCACGACCACTGATCGTGCGACACTGATCGTGCGCAGTTGCTAGGTTTTCTGTCAGGTTTCCAGGTTCGTTTCGCACGATCATCAGCCGATGAGTGCGCACGACCACTGATCGTGCGTCACTGATCGTGCGCTTTGTATATTTCCTTTTGCTAGGCGAATTTAGATGGTTTCGAGTGCGGGAGTTTAGATACTCAAGTGGCAGGCAATTACTTGAGTTCTGGATCTTCTGCCTTGGTCGTTCGACTGTCGTCGAGCTCCGTTTTCTTTAGTGGGCTTGTGGGTAGTGCTATAATTTGGCGGCGAGTGAGGCTAGCTCACTCAAGGCCAAAGTTTAGGTAGGCACTGAGTGGGTTTCACTCAACACCTAGTCGTGTTGGTTTATTTCAACACTCTTCCTTTACCTTGTATTTCGTTTCCGAGTGGTTTTTCCAGTGGTATTTCTGGTTTTTTTCTTGTCGGCCATTTTCTGTATTTTCCTAAAGGCCGAATCGTGGGTCGTGGATAGTAGTGTGGTTGTAGCTCTTTATGGGGGTGGAGTTGTGTGATATAGCCAAGGCCACCCATGGATTTCTTGCTCCAGGTACGGGCTGGGCATGTCGGGTGGAAAGTCCCTTGTGTTTTCACGTGTTGACCCTCGAGCTTTTGACTTGGACATGGTGGATTGGGGACTGCGTTTGCCTTCGATCCGGTTCCTCGTTGTTGTTTTTGCTACTATCACTTCCCGCAGTTTAGGGTGTTAGAAGTTTCTTCTTTGGTAGTGTTGCAGCATTCTGGCTCTTGGTAGTCTAGTAGGCCCTGCAGGATGTTGTTCCTGGGCTGGGTCGTTGCTATTTCTTTGCACGTTGTGCATTTCTTGTTTGTCCTGTTTTGGACAGTTGTGACTCTTTCTACTGCATGTTTTCTGTTATTTTTGTCCTTTTGGTTGACTCTTTCATGCAGTTTTACCTTGATTTTTGCTTGCTGAGGTATTCTGTTTTCTTTTGAAATACCCCAGGTTCTGAGCTGTAGCCGGTCTGGTGGCTAGTTGGAGGTGTTGTTGTTGGTGGACTCCCGGACTTTGGAGTTTTGTTTACCTTGTTTGTGAGGTTGTTTTCAGTACTTTCTTACAGACATATATGTGTGCTGGTGGGTTCGTGTCAGGTTGTTTGGCGCCCACTAGTAGTTTTTTACCTTGTACTAGATATATACTATTGCTGCTACCATTTATTTTTCTGGAGATAGTCTACTTGCTTTGAGAAGGTTTTATGCTAGGTTGCTAGTTTATTTTTAAACTATAAATACTATTATAAATGAAGCTCATGATCAGCATGTTTTTATAAACTTAATCACTATATTCCAAATCACGTACGAAAACCGTTTTCTTATATATTTATATAAACTAAGTGTAGTGTCTTGCATAGCATGAGTGGTTCTCTTGGGACCCTTATGCGCTCTTTAGGGTGTAAAGCTAATTAAAGTATTTTCCGCAGCGTTTAAATATAGTTTTCTTTTGTGGACTAGATGATCCACTGAGCCGAGGGATACGGACTCTAAGCATAATTGATTTTCTATTCATTAAGCTCATGATTTTCTTGCATAAAGATTGTAGTTGGATTTGCCTGAGCGTCAGCAGTTATCCCCTGCTTGACGTTGCATCATGACGCGTGTTTTTCTCTTACTCTGATAATTCTTAATTCGGAGAAAATGCGGGTTGTGACAGTTGGTATCAGAGGGAGGTTGCTTGACAAGTTAGTTGGGCAACCTTCCTTGGATGCTGTTAGTAGTTCAGCATCATGTCATTCACACACCGATATGTTATCAGCACGTCTTGGCAAAAGCACGAACACTACACTCATAGCATAACATGAAGTATACGGGGCATATTATGTAGTATGGGATGCATAATATGTGTTCGTATATGGATCCACCATAGGGGCTACATGTGAGGGTTATGTAGTATGGGATGCATAACCTCACCACATGACTGTGACTAGCACGTTTCTTTTTCGTTGCATGGAAATGTTATGTAGTATGGATGCATAACATTTTCATGTGTACGCCGCTCATATCATGCATTAGGGCCTTTTTAGAATGCATAGCACAATCATGCATATCATATCATTGCATAAGCACAACGCGCCGAGCTAAAGATTTGCAGGATGACATATGTACACACATAAGTTTTCAAACTAACATAAGTTCATGCATCCGATCTAGGCACAAGAGTTAGTGAGGTGGTGGTTTAACCATCCTAGGATAGGGCATATCATCTAATTATTGTGAAGAAGATAAACTCTCAGAGCAAGTTTAGCAGCTTTAAGTCTATATCTATATATGTATTGTCTGTACTGTTAGTCGGTTCTAGTCGTGGGATTTGGATCTGGTTTGCGTTGTATTGATTTTTTTTAGGATGGCTAGGCGGCCTGCGACCCGATCGACTCCCCTGTCTGAGGGTGAATCTTCTGGAGCTCAAACGATGCGGTGATCGAGGGTCTGCGTCAGAGTAGCGAAGCTATGGGGAGGCAGTTGGAGGAAGTGCAAGCCCAGATTCAGTCTTTGGTGGCAGTTGTGGCAGGGCAGGCTCAGGGTGCGCAAGTTCCTGCAGGGGGGTTAGCTGTTCCTCCTCCTCCTGCACCCTGAGGCCTCCAGTGGTGGTGCCAGCAGAGATGCCTTCATCTCGCAGTTTCAGAGGCTGAGCCCTCCCACTTATGATGGGAAGGCAGATTTCATGGTGATAGACGACTGGCTGATCTCCAAGGAGGAGATGTTCTCGTACTCTGGGATTTCAGATGATCAAAGGGTGATGATAGCCGCCTATCAGCTTAAAATTGGCTAAGAGTTGGTGGCTGAGAGAGAGAAGGAGAGCTTAGTGGCTGGATGCTCTTGGGAAGTGTTCAGGGAGATGCTTTGAGGAAGTTTCATACCCTCGGTCGAGCATGACCGCCTCATGAATGATTTCCTCTATCTGAAGCAAAGGCAGCTCACGGTGGGTGAGTATGAGATAGAGTTAGTAAGTTGAGCCGTTTTGCCCATGGATTGGTCAGCGTGGAGGCTGATCGAGTTAAGCGATTCCTCGGTGGTTTGAGGAGTGAGGTGCAGCAGTTGGCCCATGCTTATGGGTCAGTGACTTATCTGGAGTTGTAGAGGCTGCTCTTAAGGTTGAGGCCATTGAGACGGTGAAGAGCAGAGGCCAGCAGTTGAGGAAGGATAAGAGGAAGTTGGTAGAGGAGAAGAACCCCTGGTACCCGATGCTGTTCCGGGAAAGAGGAGCAGGGTGGTGTGCAGTTTTTGTGGCCGGTCAGGCCATCCTGTTGAGAGGTGTTTCAAGAAGCGGCAGCTCAGAAGAAGGAGCAGGTTCATGCTATTCAGGGTGCTCCTAGGAGAGAAGTCTCCTGTTCAGTTTGCAAGCGATCCGGGCATGATGCAGCCCAGTGTTGGTCCAGGGTTAGAGTCTGCTATCAGTGTGGGCAGAAGGTCACGTTAAGTCGAGTGTCCTCAGGTCCAGTCAGCTCTTCCTGTAGTTCCATTGCAGGCATTACCTCCACCTCAGCATGTGGACAAGGGAAAAGGGAAGCTGAACGTGATTTCTTCCGAGGAGGCTCAGACTTCGACCCAGGTGATCTCAGGGAAATTTAAGGTGAAGAACCGTTGGGCGCGTGTCCTGTTTGACTCCGGCGCTACCCACGTCGTTCGTGGCTAGAGCCCTTTGTGGAGCGTCATCGGTTGTCCTAGATCGTGTTCGGATTCCTTCCGTGTCAAGTTTTCCCTCTGGTGAATCTGTGTTGTCAGATTTGGGTATTTTGGATTGCCCGGTTTTTTGTTGGGGATTTTCTTGCGAAGGCGGATCTGAAGATGATTGATCTAGAGGACTTCGATGTCATTTTGGGCATGGACTGGCTCTCTCGGTATGATGCGGTCATTTAGTGCAAGGGAAAGCGCTTGGACTCATCAGGGACGACGGTCAGCCCGGCAGGTGTAATGCTGATCCATGTCAGGATTCTCCTGTTCTCTCAGCAGTATGTGTTCAGAGATTGTTTCTTTTCTGATTGTTGTGTTTGTTTAGTCTCGGTGTTGGAACCGTTGTTAGCATGCCACGCTGGAGGAGATTCCTATTGTTCGTGGTTTCGCCGATGTTTTTTCTGATGATCTTCCTGGTATCCCTCCTGAGCGGGATGTGAGTTTGTTATTGATTTGGAGCCGGGTACGCGTCCTATTGCTAAGGCGCCGTACCGGATGGCCCCTCGTGAGCTAGAGGAGTTGCGAATTCAGTTAGATGAGTTGTTGGCTAAGGTTTTATCAGGCAGAGTTTGTCGCCTTGGGGTGCTCCTGTTTTGTTCGTAAAGAAGAAAGATGGGTCGATGCGGCTTTGCATCGACTATAGAGAGTTGAACAAGGTCACTATCAAGAACAGGTACCCTCTGCCAGGATCGATGATTTATTTGACAGTTTGCGTGGTAGCACGGTGTTCTCCAAGATCGATCTTCGTTCAGGCTATCATCAGCTCAGGATCGTGAGGCAGATATTCCACGTACTGCGTTTAGGGTCGAGGCATGGGCACTTTGAGTTTCTGGTGATGTCGTTTGGTCTGACCAACGCACCATCAGCCTTCATGGATATGATGAACCGGGTGTTCAAGGATTTTAGACAAGTTCGTTGTGGTCTTCATTGATGACGTGTTGGTTTATTCTCGCAGTGCTGAGGAGCACGAGCAGCATTTGCATTTGGTCCTATCAGAGTTGAGGAACCACACAAGTTATTCGCCAAGTTGAGCAAGTGCGAATTTTGGTTGCTCAGGTTTCTTTTCTAGGCCACGTGGTGAACAAGGATGGGATCTCGGTGACCCGAAAAGATTGCAGCAGTGACGGATTGGAGTAGCCGAATACTCCTAAGGAGATCAGAAGTTTCTTAGGGTTGGCTGGCTATTACAGGAGATTCGTGGAGGGGTTTCTCTTCTCTAGCCGCACCATTGACCAAGCTGACTCAGAAGAATGTGGCATTTGTTTGGAGCGAGAAGTGCGAAGAAGCTTTTCAGGAGTTAAAGAGGAGATTGTGTACTGCTCCCGTTCTGACCCTTCCTATGAGGGGCGTGGATTATGATGTGTATGTGGATGCTTCGCATATAGGTCTGGGATGCGTATTAATGCAGGTTGGAAAAGTAATTGCTTATGGTCAAGGCAGTTGAAAATCATGAGCGGAATTATCCTACGCATGACCTTGAGTTTGCAGCGGTTATCTATGCGTTGAAGTTGTGGAGGCACTTACTTTATGGGCTAGTGCAAGATTTTTACTGACCATAAGAGCCTGAAGTACGTGTTCACGCAGAAGGAGTTGAATCTGCGTCAGCGGCGGTGGCTTGAGTATGTGGCGGATTATGATGTGGAAATCCAGTATCATCCGAGCAGGGCAATGTGGTGGCCGACGCCCTGAGCCGAAAGACGGGAAAGATCTTTAAACCTCTCCGCCGATCGATTAGTTGAGGAGTTTCCTCCTTATGGATATTTCAGTGGGATGCTGTAGTTTACAGAGTAGCTTATCAGTGGAAGAGCCGTCCTGGATTTCTTTGACTAGATTGCATCAGAAGGACGATCGGATCTGTTGCACTTTTTACCAGGACAGAGAAGGGAGAGTTGCCAGATTTTCTATTGATGATGCGGGTACTTGAAGTACCGCGGCAGGTTTTGCGTTCCCGCTGTTGGGGACATTAGAGTATGATTTGCAGTGAGGCTCATGGTTCCAGCGTTGCCTACCATCCAGGATCTACGAAGATTGTACCGTGACTAAAGAAAATTGCTTGGTGGTATGGTATGAAAGGAGATATAGCCGATATGTTGC